>JAVKPL010011275.1:0-493360 GCA_032173675.1 Gastrolobium villosum
TGAATTAATGAATGTTGTTTCATTAAAATGCATATGATAAAAAATAAACAAAATTACGAAAACATTCCTATTAATTCACCTAAAATTACAGAAATACCCTTCATTAATCAAAACGGGTATAGCTGTAGATAACCTTATCTAAAGTGGCTGTAGAAATGTTTATCCTTATATATATATATATATATATATGGGATAGGATATTGTGACACCCAAGTTATGTTACACCCATGTGACACCCAGTCAATCTCACTGTTAGATCGCTTATGTTGATCCAACGGTTATATTTATTTTCATTTTTGTATGGTCATGATTTCCCAAATTTAAAGTGAAAGCATTAAATATGGGAAATCATAACCATACAAAGGTAGAAATAAATATTAAATATTAAATTTGGGAAATCAGGATCATACAAAGATGAAAATAAATATAACCATTAGATCAACATAAGCGATCTAATGGTGAGATTGACTGGGTGTCACATAGGTGTAACATAACTTGGGTGTCAGAATATCCTATCTCTAAAAGAAAAGTATAGGTTTTTTTTACTCATAATATACAATAAAAGAAAAGTAGTGAGACATTAAATGAGTTGTCCAATAATAAAAATTTTCCAAAAGTTTTCCTACAATTACACAGCAATAAATTCAAATTTAAACATAAATATGAAATTTTGCAGAGTTGAGTTATTATTGACAATTACTCATGTAGAAAGTAATAATATAATAAATTTACTGTCTACCACCAATAATTATCCAAATATTTTCTCACCATGACAAAGTTTAAAATTCAAAATTAAATAAAATTCAAAATTTAAAATAAATATTTCACAAAGCAATGAGTTGTTATTAATTTGGAAATTCCAATGTAAAAAGTAATGAAATATTAAATGAGTTGTCTGCCACAAAAAATTGTTCACATTGTTTTCCATTTTATTTATTTACAAATTTTGGTTTTATTTTATATTTACTTAATGTAAAATATTTGTGTTTTTTTACAAAGTATTTTCATTTTTTATTGATTATCTTTTAACAAAATAGTTTTTTTTTAATGCAGCATTGATATGGTTAACAATTACCCATGTAGAAAGTAATGAGATAATAAATGAGATATCTGCCACCAATAATTGTCCAAATATTTTCTCATCACTACAAAGTTTAAATTTCAAAATTCAAAATCAAAATTGAAGTTTTAATGAAATTCGAAATTTAAAATAAATATTTCAGATAATTTGGAAATTTCAACGTAGAAAGCAGTGGATATTAAATGAGTTGTATGCCACAAAAAATTGTTCACATAATTTTCCATTATATTTATTTACATGAGATGTCTCTGTTTCATGAGATACATAGATAATTATTTCCCTATATTTAAGGTCCGTTAATGTTTTTTTATACTATATTTTTCTAATATAATTCCCTACACAAAAATTTATTTAACTTGAAAGGTGAATAACGCAAGTTCACTCTATCTGTATGAAAAAATTCTATGATATTATTTATTTTTATTAATAAAATAGAGTGGTGAAGATTAAACTTCTGATCATTTTTTTAACGTTCACCAGATTGATTAGCTGATAACTACATATTTATTCCTAGAAAATAATAGGATTAATTATATTGGGAATAATCTTAATGCTTTGATAACAGATTTTGCCTTTGATAAAATGATGGAAAATTTATTATTATTATTACTACTAATTTATAATTATAATTATTATTAAATTATTATTATAAATTACTATTATTTTTCTCAGATATTACATATAAGGGCTAGGATATTGTAACAACCAAATAAAGTTACTACCATGTTACTACCAACCAATCTCACCGTTAGTTTGGTTATCTTATCCGACGGTCCAGATTTAATGTTTATATAGCCCTCTTTCTCCCCTTCTCTCTCTTCCCTTCTCTCTCTCACTATACGCTCAGCCCATCACCGCCGCCGATCCGCCGCACTCTTCCATCACCGTCGCACTCTTCCACCGTCTCGCCGCCGCCGCTGTTAATCCATGTCTGATCTGTGCGCCCCCTCTCTCTTCCCTTCTCTCTCTCTCATTGTACTCTCTAAGTTGTCCTAGTTTTCACCTTGTTTCTGAATTGCTCGCAGCTCTTCAGGTTCGGTTTATATTAATTGTGCCCTTAATCGAAGCTCTTAGAGAAGGGTAGAGTGAGGGCAACTCAACTTTGAGAGGGATCAACGACGGTGGATCTGCGATAGGCAGCGGCAACGGAAGTCCCAACCCGCGAGCCAGTCCTATAACTCCAATTTTCAGCCCCTTTTTAATTAAGCCCATATGCCAATAATATAAAAATCGGACCGAACTGGCCGGGTCGACCCGAAATCCGGTGAATCAATCGTCTGACCGATCAGATTATCACATTGGATCGGCCAAGTACTAAACCCAGTGCGACTCGGCCTTGGTGAAAACTGGTGACCCGACTTGGATTTTTCTTAAAAAAATCTTTCAAAAAAAAAGTTCTCAAAAATAAAAATAAAAATATAATTAACATATTTAAGTGATTTGTTTCTTATTGACTTACATTAAGTTATATATCTACAATACTAATATTATCTCAGTTATGCACCATGCAGGAAATTTTGATTTGACTTATATTTAGATATGTCGTTTACTGAACCTGAAACACCAATATCACAATAATATTTGTTTGATCCTTTATTGGATAATAATGTATAATTTATTATTTTTATATTAAATTATATATAATTTATATTATTTTTTCCAACTATTCGAGTATATTTATAAATTTTTAATATAAATTATAGATTTACGTATAATTATCAGGTATGCTATTCAATCAATGACACATTAGGTGAACTAGTGATCCGGTACCTCCACCGACTACATGTGCTAGGATTGTTTTTGTCCCTTTTCCAATAACCCTCATTTCTTGATTGAGGTATGATTTCATTTTTCTTCTTCTTCTAATTTCAATTTTTTTTTTTACTTTTTTTTTTTGGTTATCTGGTAAGTGGGTTAATAGAGCATGGTGATTGAGCTAGGGTTATTAAATGGTGTTTTGGTCCATTTTATTTGAGTGTTTCACTCTTTAATTCATTTGTGCGTTACCTTTGTGATGTAATCAGTGCACAATACCATCATTGGTTTTTTTATAATAATTTATTAAAAAATGGGAATAGGATAGGATATTGTGACAACCAAATAATCTTTCTACCAATATTACTATCACATCTTAACCGTTGATAGGATATTTTGATAGGATATTTAGATATTGTGATAGGATATTTTGACATCTCATATGAGAGTCATTATATCAAAAAAGATCAATGGCTTTGATGTGTAAGTATGTGACACTATTGATCTTTTTTGATCTAATAGCTCTCATGTGAGCTGTCAAAGAATCTTACCTCTATATGTATATATAGTGTTGAACTAAGAGCTACAATGGGATTAAAAATTTCATCTATAGAACTAAAAGCTATGCTTTTCTCATGCGATTCCTCACCTGATGTTATGTATGTTGAGTATGTGTATGGTCAAGGACTTTGGTTGAGAAAAACTTGTGCAATGACTTCTATGAACAAAATAAAAAATGCAATCCTTTGTTTTTTGACGTTATACATAGATTAATAATGTAAAAACGGTTTATAATAATCTTGCATTTTGTTTTCTAAAATAACTTCTCACTTAACCAAATCAAATTTGATCTTTTTCCTATCACAATTCTGATTTTTTTTAATTGAGTAACGTTAACTAGAAAAAAAATATTGAAAGAAAAAAAGTATTATCATTAAAAAAATTCACTAAATTGTGATTATCCATTTCAAGCAACACTAAAAGTGACAGAACAAAAAAACAGTGAATTTGAATCCTCAGTCAACATCAGTTGGACCCAAAAACAGGAATGAACCAGTTGGTTGTTGAGGTCTACCTAGACCGGCTCTTGATCTCAATACAGCCTTAGCAACATCATTAACTGCTTGGTCTTGTCCTACAACTCTGTTCTGTAATCTGTCACCAAGTCCAATCAACCTTTCCTTTTCATTCTGGCCAAGCCTAGTCACTGGTAAACCAATCCAACGGCTCACAACCTCAGTTATTTGTTCTGGTCCAACAGTTTTTGTTATCAAGTTCTCCTCAGTGTTCCCTTCAAGCTGATGTATTGCAGTATCCACCTTTGGAATTTCTATATATCGAAAATATGCTGCTCCAGCTACATCGAGACGTACTACAGCCTCTTCTAAAGAAGAGAGGAGCTCTTCTCGCTTCAGCTTGAGCCTCCGAATCTCAGCAACACTTTCCTGATCTTTTTTATACTTCTTCATCAAAGATTGGAGCTTATCTCTTAAGCCATAAAGTTTTTTATGCACCTGCACATAACAAAAAAAGTTTAGAACCACTGAAATAAGGAAACAAAAACAAAAAGACCATTTATAAAAAAACTCAGCGTTTGCACATATGCAGTGAAATCAATACTCACGTCCACAAGACGGGCTTTGCTAGCTTTTTCCTTCTCTTTCTCAAGGGCGTGAATTTCAAATTCTAGCTGCATTATCTTTCTTTCAAGGTTGTCAATTTCCTTATGTTGACTCTCAAATTGAAATCTCACATTTGCACAGGCCACATCAACTAAATCAATTGCCTTGTCAGGAAGATGACGCCCTGAACAAGCAAATAAAATATAAGCACATGTTTCTCCAATATATATATATATATATATATATATATATATATATATATATATATAAGCACACCATGATAGCAGAACCATCATCTAGAACATGCACTTTCAAAACAGAAATAACTCAAATCAAAAGGCGAAAACACCAGCACACACTAAAAGTGTACCAAATTCATACCAGTAATGTACCGACTGGAAAATTGAGCTGCTACAACGAGAGCACAGTCCTGAATTGGAACACCATGATAACCTTCATATCGCTCTTTCAGCCTACGAAGAATGCTAATGGTGTCATCAACACTGGGTTCAGCCACATAAATCTGTTGGAACCTTGTTTCAAATGCAGCATCCTTCTCCAAATATTTCCTATATTCCTCAAGAGTCGTGGCACCAATGCATCTAAGCTGGTCACGAGCAAGCATAGGTTTAAGTAAGTTAGCAGCATCCATTGATCCTCCAGTTCCACCAGCACCAAGAACCAGATGAATTTCATCAATGTAGAGAATAACTTTCCCTTCAGCCCCCTCTTTCAAAACTGCCTTCAACCGCTCTTCAAATTCTCCCCTATACTTTGTACCAGCAACCAATGCACTCATATCCAATTCAAAAAGCCTAACATCAGCAAGACTATTTGGAACATCCCCTCTAACTATCCTTTGAGCCAAGCCTTCTACTACTGCAGTTTTACCAATTCTTGGTTCTCTTATGAGAACCGGGTTGCTTTTCTTCTTCTTCAATAAAATCATTACAACTTCTTTTATCTCTTCATCACATCCAATAACTGGATCAAGCTTCCCCGCTTGCTCCAGCAGGTCTCTTCCATAAGTCTTCAAAGCTTTGAAAGTTGGGTCACCAGAAACCATTATATCTAATTGGACACGTAAAGCTTGTCAGAGCTTTGTCTTCAACACTTCAAATAGCACCCTAAATCTTGGTTATATACAAATAAGAGCGTACATTTCTTCATTAGTGCGGAATAACTTTGATGATGGAAGATTATTTCTCAGTGTCTTTACCCTCTGCTTTCCTTGTATCGTATATGACAGGGATCTGATACAATTTTTATGGGCAGACCATGAAGGAGAGAAATTATGAGAGAATTTTTTTCAGAGACTCACCAGTTCTCTTTATATAACTGAACCATGTCATCAGTTACGGAGTATCAAATAACTCCCTATAACTTCTTATTAATAAGAAACGTGAAAACGTCAATTACTATTTAATGAAACGTTAATTACCATTAATGCAAAACGTTACCATAATTTAAAACGTCAAAACGTCAATTATCATTAATGCGAAACGTCAATTACCATAATGCAAAACGTCAAAACGTCAATTACCATTAATGCGAAACGTTACCATAATGCAAAACGTTAAAACGTCAATTACCATTAATGTGAAATGTCAATTACCATAAAACCTTTTTTATTATTAATTAAACCAATTGACACACGTTACACATGAGACACAAATAGTTTTACAATATCGACCACCGGCAGTAAAAGAGCATAAGGGCTGGCGCAACGATGGTGGGTGACAGACAGCGCTGAGACGACGCGCGAACAGGATGTATGGCAGATGGTCGCGATGGAGCGACGTGGACGCAGACGGCAATCTACCGCGGTGGAGAGGTGAGGCTTGATCGGAGGAGCGGAGAGGGTAAGAGAGCGGGAAAGTGTGGTAGACGTTTTGAGACGTGTAAAGGAAACTCATTAATTAATATTAATTTACAATAAATGATAACCATTAATTGATTTGCAAACTATTTACTTTGTCAATATATCTATGGGATAGGATATTGTGACAACCAAATAATGTTACTACCAATGTTATTACCATATCTTAACCGTTGATTTTCGTCAATAAATGGTTATCATTTATTGTGAATTAATATTAATTAATGAGTTTGATTTGAAAAATGATAACCGTTGATTGGCGGTAGTCAACGGTTAAGATGTGATAGTAATATTGGTAGAAAGATTATTTGGTTGTCACAATATCCTATCCTATTCCCATTTTTTAATAAATTATTATAAAAAAACCAATGATGGTATTGTGCACTGATTACAGCACAAAGGTAACGCACGAATAAATTAAAGAGTGAAACACTCAAATAAAATGGACCAAAACACCATTTAATAACCCTAGCTCAATCACCATGCTCTATTAACCCACTTACCAGATAACCAACAAAAAAAGTAAAAAAAAAAAATTGAAATTAGAAGAAGAAGAAAAATGAAATCATACCTCAATCAAGAAATGAGGGTTATTGGAAAAGGGACAAAAACAATCCTAGCACATGTAGTCGGTGGAGGTACCGGATCACTAGTTCACCTAATGTGTCATTGATTGAATAGCATACCTGATAATTATACGTAAATCTATAATTTATATTAAAAATTTATAAATATACTCGAATAGGTGGAAAAAATAATATAAATTATATATAATTTAATATAAAAATAATAAATTATACATTATTATCCAATAAAGGATCAAACAAATATTATTGTGATATTGGTGTTTCAGGTTCAGTAAACGACATATCTAAATATAAGTCAAATCAAAATTTCCTGCATGGTGCATAACTGAGATAATATTAGTATTGTAGATATATAACTTAATGTAAGTCAATAAGAAACAAATCACTTAAATATGTTAATTATATTTTTATTTTTATTTTTGAGAACTTTTTTTTTGAAAGATTTTTTTAAGAAAAATCCAAGTCGGGTCACCAGTTTTCACCAAGGCCGAGTCGCACTGGGTTTAGTACTTGGCCGATCCAATGTGATAATCTGATCGGTCAGACGATTGATTCACCGGATTTCGGGTCGACCCGGCCAGTTCGGTCCGATTTTTATATTATTGGCATATGGGCTTAATTAAAAAGGGGCTGAAAATTGGAGTTATAGGACTGGCTCGCGGGTTGGGACTTCCGTTGCCGCTGCCTATCGCAGATCCACCGTCGTTGATCCCTCTCAAAGTTGAGTTGCCCTCACTCTACCCTTCTCTAAGAGCTTCGATTAAGGGCACGATTAATATAAACCGAACCTGAAGAGCTGCGAGCAATTCAGAAACAAGGTGAAAACTAGGACAACTTAGAGAGTACAATGAGAGAGAGAGAAGGGAAGAGAGAGGGGGCGCACAGATCAGACATGGATTAACAGCGGCGGCGGCGAGACGGTGGAAGAGTGCGACGGTGATGGAAGAGTGCGGCGGATCGGCAGCGGTGATGGGCTGAGCGTATAGTGAGAGAGAGAAGGGAAGAGAGAGAAGGGGAGAAAGAGGGCTATATAAACATTAAATCTGGACCGTCGGATAAGATAACCAAACTAACGGTGAGATTGGTTGGTAGTAACATGGTAGTAACTTTATTTGGTTGTTACAATATCCTAGCCCTTATATGTAATATCTGAGAAAAATAATAGTAATTTATAATAATAATTTAATAATAATTATAATTATAAATTAGTATTAATAATAATAATAAATTTTCCATCATTTTATCAAAGGCAAAATCTGTTATCAAAGCATTAAGATTATTCCCAATATAATTAATCCTATTATTTTCTAGGAGTTAAAACCCAATAAAATTCTAAACATATACAACTTATCTTATAATGCTATAAGGATCAAGAATTACATATAAAAATATTTTCAAATAAAACTAACTTGTGACTCCCTAAAGATCAAAATCACACTAACGAAAATTCATATAAAGCTAACCCTTGACTCTCTAGATATTAGGATTACCTGATCTCCGAGTTTGCTACCTTCTAGAAGAAAAGCGATTTGGGGAAGAAAAGCAGTTGGTAACCAGAAGAAAATAATAATAAAATAAAATAAAATTTAAAGTAAGAAGAGAGAGTCGAGGAGAAGAGAGAGTCGAGGAGAAGAAGAGAACTACTGAGGATTGGTTAGGATTAGGCTGGGCATCTATTTAATTCTTAGAAAAGCGCGTAGGTTAAAATAAAATAAAATAAAAGGTGATTGGAAAAGCGTGTACCGGAAAGGTATTCCGAAAAATAAAATAAAAATATGACAAATCTTAGAAAAATTAGTAGGTTAAGATTCCAAAGTTTGGGATTAAAATACTAAGCATAGCAATTAACGATAATACTGCGTGTTTAATTCTTAAATGACTATATATATGCATGTTTGCACAAAACCCTAGGTTTAGTATGCATTCCTATGTGAGGCACTTGGAGTGGCTGACCAGGATACTATTCCATTGCTTCTCCTCTCCATTTTTGAGACCAAGTTGCTATCTTTTCTTGATTTCTTCACTCTTCCTCCTTGTAAACACTTTGGTGTAGCATTGTGAGTATGAGGTGAGCTTTGTTTCTGAGTGTTGGTGGTTGTGTTGTGTGTGAGAGGGGGCTGAGTTAGTGGGTTGTTGTGTTTGAGCCTTGTTCTTGGTTGTTGACGCTCCAAGTGTCAACCTTTGTGAAGAAAAAACAAGTCTTGAGCACTGTTTTCGTGTTTGGACCAAGTCAGTATATTTGTAGCTATTTGGTGAGCTCCAAGAGCCTCCCTTTCTGAGTTTAAGCCTTAGGTAAGTTGCCTAACCTTGATCATGAGTTTTGATGGTTTAAAGGTGGTGTCTTTGCATGTAAATGGGTTAAACAAGTAAGAAACTGATGTATGAACATAGAATAGAGTTAAAATGCATGATTTAACGTTTTAATTGGTTAAAAATGAAACCTTGGTTGGATATTTTCGCGAAATGCAGAAACTGCATTCTGTCGCGAAATATCCGGATATTTGGTTGGAAATATCCGGATATTGATATCCGGATATGGGGTCTTGTGATATCCGGATATTGATATCCGGATATTCATGGTTATCTGTGCATTACACTGATTTTGGAACTTATATATATTGTGTAAATTGTTTTAGAACTTATATTGCACATGTAAGTGAGCTTGGGGTGGAAGATCCTTGAGGACCCCTTGTCTTACTGCGATTTCTTTTTAGAGATCTCACCCCACGTTTGGGGCACCATTTCAGGTTCAGGTAATGTGGGGGTTGAGACCTCCAGCGGCAGGAGGCCGGAGCTTAGCTGATATTGCTGTTTATTTGCTGACATGTTTGGATGCTGGATCATGCCTGTTACTATTATGCTTTTAGCTTCAGTTAATATTATGTTGTTGTTGTTAAGACTGTTGTTGGGATTTGTTGCCTTATTTGGTGAGCATGGAGATTGTCCATGCCGCATTGATTTGACTATGCCTTATTTTAGATTCGAGTTGTAATAATGTATCAGGATTATGTCCGGACTACGTGTCGTAGTTCCGTGATTTTAGATACTCATTGTTATTTTATATTATGATGTATTTCAGTTAGATGTCTATTGCAATATCATACAGGCAATGTTTTTATGAAAATGATTAAGTAATCAACTTGGATAAGTATAATGACGTAATAATTGAATGAAAGAAAAAGATATTTCGCATTTTAATTAAGCTTGGCTTAATACGATGATATGTTAACAAATCGGATATATACAGGGTGTTACATATCCAATCCCTTCAATTTGATCATGTAATCATCTATTCGTTTTGAAATTTTTTTCAAATCTGATCCAATCCAATCCAATCTTTTTCGGTTTGGATTCGATCAGTTTTCGATTTTTTGAAAAGTCTAAAATTTGTTTGATGATTATTGTGCAAATAACATATCTTTTGTATGTATTGACTTTGCAAAGTTTTTTTTGTTTGAAATTCAAAAGCATCAATAAACGATAATCTAATTTTTTTTCGGGAAATAAGATATGAAGATCTACACAGACGAAATTTTGCTAATAGGGTGTGACTAAATTTTTTCTTGGGTTTAGCTGATGGGTTAATGGGTCTTGAGTTTAGAATTTTTTGAGTTATAATTGGGGAAAGACCCAAGTAGATAGAAGAGGATTAATATATTGGATCGGTTTGGATTGGATCGATTTTCACCAACCAAATCGAAAACCGATCCAATCCAATTAAAATTTGAGGAATTTTTTTTGATTTTTCAGTTATTAATTTTTCGATTCGGTCACGGCGATTTGGATTGATCGATGAACATACCTGCTAAGTGGGTCTTTGGATGAGCTTTTCTTCTGAAAAAAATTGCTTTTGAAAAAGAAAGTCCCTTTAGGTCTTGTTATGCGTTTTGATAGTAACTTTTAAATAAAGTAAAATTATAAAAAAGAAAAAAAAAGAGAGTTAAAATAGTACAGTTTTTAGAAGTCACGATTTCTTACTTTTGAAAAAGAACAGAAGCGAAAAATCAAATAATGTTTTAAAAATTCAATTTTATCCTAACCCCACTCTAACGACTCCACCGTACTATCATTACTACTACCATTGCCGTCACATATCCTTTTTTGGAATTTTACATATAAAAAATACTTATTAATTTTAACATTCAAGTGACTTTTTATTTAAAAATACTTTTATATATGCTTTCCAAACGTAAAATATTCTTAACTTTTTAAAAAATTATTTTAAAATAAGTAAGTCATAAAAAGAAAATATTAAAGCTCAACCAAACGAGAATGTTGATAGGTCAGTGTCAAATCAATTCTATCAATTAAAGTTTTTTTTATATATCTAGTTCTATTAATTAAAGTTAACCATTACTTTTCTTTACCATCAATTATAAAAAGTCTCAATCATATATCTCACTTGAATGTTAATTTACAGAGTCCCACGTTCTTGTAAAATATATTCCTTTCAAATTTTAGCTATTATAACTTCACATATCAAAACTAATATTTATATGTTATTCCAAAAAATAACATTGCAAATAAATCTAATAATTCTAAAAGTTCTCGCATGGCTAACCTTTATTTTTATTTTTAATTTTTTTCTATCTCCAACAACTATTCATATTATTGTTCCATACTGTGTTAGCTATTTAGAGTATTTTATAAATTTCTGATGTTAGAAAAGTATAAAAATAGTCTCACCCTATGTCTTAACATTTTGGTTGAATTTGTTTCTTAACATGATATCAAAGTCTTCGTATCATGATTTCGTATCGCCTCTCATTTAATTAATAAATAATTAACTCTTGTGAAATTTCTTAACAGAGGTAGCTGAGTCTATATATTATTCACCCTTCAATCTCAATGAGCTTTTAGATTAAATTGGTTCTGTTTTGGACCTGGGAAATGCCAACGTCTATAAGAAGCTCAATCAGCACAAGCCCAAAGGTAAGCTCTATAAATAGGAGCTAAAAACTACATGCATGACTGATCTCTCTAATCCTATTTTATGCAATCACGACAGTGCACACACACACACACCCCTTCAGGCGAAGGCCATCATATAGTGTGTAGTGATTCGCTATCTCCCAAGATATCTAATTCATAGGTATCTAGAGAGAGAGCCGTAGATCCAACATCAAACACCCGACCTACGGTCACACACATCTGCCCAAGGCAGAACAGGTTGTTTATAATTTTATTGTTTATTTAAGTAAAAAAAAGCTATTTATGTTGGAATTAAAAATGGTTCAAAAAATTATTGCCTAAGAATTAATGAAATTAATATTCAAATATAAAACAAAATATTATACTTAACTTGTAACAATATAGGGTTTTATTAGTGTTTTATCAAAAGGGAGAGAGAAAGTGCAATGATGAAAGAGAAATAAAAACATGTGTACCCAACCTCTTTAATGTGTGTGTAGGAAAGTGAAGTTATATTATGTTAAATGATAAACATAAAACCCAATAATATATTTAATTATATATTACATGTTGCCTCCGTTATGCGGGCACTCCTTAAGCATATCAACGGTTTATCCCATTAGGATTCGAACAACTTCGAATACAAAACTTGTTTCTTCTTCTCAAAGCATCTTTTTTTGGTCCCCTTTTTAAAGCCACTTTCTCTTCTCTTCGTAAGTATTTTAGCTGTACTAATCCCAATAATTCCAATGGTTCCGAATAAAATAGCGTGGGAAAGTATATCAAGTTGTGCAATTGGTTGCCAAGTTACGAAAGGTCAATGGTCCTTCAAGTAAATTAAATGACAATGTGAAAGATGAACATGGATTCCACCTAAGTTTATTTGACCAAAGTTTATAAACTGAACATGCTTTGATAAAAACCCAATCCTCCACTATACCCCTCAATTGGGACTCCAAGAAAGGAAGAGTTTGAGAATATGGGGTTCCATAAAGAGTACCTGGATTTGATCTTGGTTCCTAGCGGGTTGCTGGTCATGTTCACTTATCACCTTTTTCTCCTTTACAGATACATCAATTTGCCTCACAAAACAGTCATGGGATTTGAGAACAACGACAAAAGGGCTTGGGCTAGAAATATTATGTTGGCAAGTAATCCTTGATCCTTCCTTCTCCTTTATTTGATTTGATTGAAAAGTGAAAAACCCCTTTAAATCATGGCAAAACATTTTCTCATATCGCATGAGAATTCAATTCTCATGTTGTGACTCTTCGATTTGTGTGCAAAAATTTTCTTTTCTTTTTTCTTTTTTAATAACCCACCACTAGTTGAGTCACAACATAAGAATTGAATTCTCATGTAACATGAGAAAATCAAATCCCTTAAATTATTTATTTATATATATTTTTTCTTGGTAATGAACAGGCTGAGAAAAAGGAACTTGGCCCAATTATGACTGTTCTTCAGAACAACACACAAGCTTCTACAGCCTTAGCCGCTGTCTCTTTGACTCTTTGTTCTCTTATTGGAGCTTGGATTGCAAGTAGTTCCAATGCTTTCTTTCAAAGTCAATTAATCTATGGTGACACAAGGGCAACCACCATTGCCATCAAGTACATTTGCTTGTTAATTTGCTTCCTACTTGCTTTCGCATGCTTTGTTCAAGCATGCAGACACTTTGTTCATGCAAGCTATCTCATAAGCACCCCAAAAATCCCGGGCACCCCAGATAGTTCTATCCCAATGAGGAGTGTCGAAATAGCAGTCATAAGGGGAGGTGATTTTTGGTCACTTGGTCTTCGAGCACTCTTTTTTGCTCTCGATTTGCTCCTTTGGTTTTTTGGACCAATACCTATGTTTATTTGCTCAGTTTTTTTGGTGATGATTCTTCATTATCTTGACTATAATTCAAGGGATTTTCATCCTCATTGGTCTCAGGGAGACCAGATTCAGATGTCAAAGAGAAGCTTTAACGTATGAAGGAAAGGGCCATGGTTTATAATGAATTGTAGTTCCAATTCTTTGAGATGTATGAAAGCCATTTATCTTCTCGATGAATAGAAGATTATACCATGGCTTTTATTTTTGTTAGGTTGCATGAGATAAGTTGTCTCATGCAACACACAAAACAAAGAGTAGAATTTGCTTTTTTATTGTCTCATTGGTTCTATCCACTTTTTCTGCAAAAGAAATGAATAAAAGATTGAGGTTATGCTCAGAGAGATACTAGTTTACAATATCAAATTCGTAAAGAATGGTTCGTTTTAAATTTTTTTGGTGAAGTCATAAGATTCTAATTGAAAAGATATATTTTAAATCATGAAGTATACATGTCATTTGTGAATGTGCCAACGCATGCCAGGTTGTAACAAGATGTTATTACTTGATAAAAAAATTGTTTTTTACTTAAAAAATTAGTTATACGGTTGAATAAGAAGGAATATTTTTCTTGCAAGCAAAGCTTTGCGGTTGACTTGTATTATGGCATGTGGATCCAAAATCCCGAATGCCAAATTCATGGCTAATTAATTACTTACGGTACAAGTATATTTGTGGGTCTCTTGCTTGCGCTAACACGGAATTGGATAAGGAGGCTAAAATTTAGGAAAAAAATATGCAAATCATATAAGTTTTTCACTCATTCATATTTGAGTAACAACAACTAACAACCAATCTAAAGAGTGGCTTATTATCCTGTTTTGCACGGCATTGAATTTCTATTCTGCAAATAAGAGTTCTCGTACTTTAAAATAAATTTAATAAAAAAAGGAGGGAGAGCTCTGATATAAAATAAACCCGTTATTAGATTATGATCTCGTCACAAAACTAGGCGCTTCAAACAATGACATATTTGTATGTGCATCACAAACGTCGCTACAGATAGATACAAATATAGTCATGGATTATAGTTTAATTACGTAATTTACCTAACACCCCACCCGATGGCGGACCTAGGAAAAAAAATTTTATGTCCGCACATTTAGTGGCGGGCTGCCCCCGATTTTTTTTTTATAAAGAAAGTTTAAATTAATGTTTGAACTCGCTCATAATCTAATTACTTCCATAATAAAGGATGAAAAATCATGAGAATGATTACGTGACAGGAGTAAAAATAAGTTTTCTCTCACTCAATTTGTCTTGCTACGTTGTTTTAATCATCTCTGTACGTTGCTAACTAATATAAGAATAAATATCTTTTTTGTACCTAACAAAAAAATCTAGTCCCACTTTAGTCCATTATAAAAAAAATAGTCACTTAGTCCCTATGAAATTTAAAGTGGACTCATTTTAGTCTTTTTGAAGGATTAATGTAGGTCTTTTTTTTTGTATATATATTTTATAGGGTTTTATCCACTTTGAATTTTATGTTGTCCTCGATACTAATTTTTGATAAAGGACTAAAGTGGGGACCATATTTTTTGTTAGGAACTTAAAATGATATTTACTTCTAATATAAATATTGAACTAAGACATATAAGTATTTACATGAGTACAAAAAAAAAAAAAAAAAAACTAAAAACCAAAATCTTATGTCCGCACTTGCGGACATAAGTGACCACCTAGGTCCGCCGGGGACCCCACCGATCTGCACTTTGGTTATTTTTTTTATATATATTTTTATATTATCCTATGGATTTATTGATTATTCGACTTGTTCTATTTGATATTAATTTCCAACATTTAAAACCTGGAGAAGTATATGTTAAATCTAAAATTATGAAAATTCATGCACATGATTATAAAAATACCAAATGACAATAAATCAGAGTTGTAATTATGTGTATCTTATTGGGCCATCACAAAGTCAAAGAAGAACTGTTGAAAATGAGGGAACAAGATGCTAGATCTTCCTCTCTATCACCTTGTTATGGACCTGAGTAAGGCCCACACCCACGAGAAGCCCAAATCATACGAGCCCAAAGGTAAGCACTATAAATAGGAGCTAAAGATCACATGTATGACTGATCTCTTTCTAACCCTACTTGATGCAATCACAACAGCACACACACCCCATTGGGCTAAGGCCGTCATATGGTGTGTAGTGATCCGCTACCCCCAAGATACCTAATTCATAGGTATCTAGAGAGAAAGCACTAGATCCAACATCAAACACATGACCTACGGTTGGACATCTTTGCCTCAGGCAGAACACACCTATTTAGATAAAGGCAGTCTCAGCGATGAGAGCATGATGACTTATGAAGTTTAACTCCAATATAAATAATCGGGGCTTAGCTAATAACCCAGAGAAGAGTCTGTGTCCACTGGGTCTACTCATCATGAAAAATCAGGGTTACATTAAAGTCTACAGTGCTGCCTAACTAACAACAGATGCCAGAAGCCCAATCAAATCTGATCACAATGGGCTAGTTATAATAATAATATTGGATATCCATTAACCCGATTAATTTTAAAACACAAAACTAATTAATTAATATTGCCCATAAAATAAAATTTCTAACAGTATATTCAATTTTTTTTTAATGTGGAACAAATTGTCTGGGGCCATTCTAAATGTCAATAATATGTTTATGATGTAATTTAAGTATATTTTATCATAATATTCGTCTCATATTTTTCCCAGTTTGATTTAAATTAATACAGGAAACAAGGTATGCGTCATTTTCATAAAAAATAAAAATAAAAATTCCTTCCGCTCGGGGATTAAAGAATACTTTTTGGAATACTTTTGTTTTTGTGAATATTAAACAATAATGTCAACTACAAATTTCAAGCTATTAAATAACATTACTAATTTTATACATTATTTCTCTTACACACTCATTCATACAAGAGTAGAGTTTAATACAAAGTCCCACCATATTAAGTAATGTTGTTAAATTCGGTCTGATTATTGATCCGATAGAAATATTGATTCACAGGATTAATTAATGAGTCACTGGTTCAACTGCATGACTTGGTAAATTTATGTAAATCTATAATTTATATTAAAAAATTATAAATATACTTAAATACTTATAGAGAATATATACTAATTTTAAATATTTTAATATAAAATAATATCTTACGTATCATTGTCTAACAAAATATCAATAACATATAATACTTATGATACTGGTATTTCAGGTTCAGTAGATGACATCTCTAATTATAAATCAAATCAAAGAAATTTGCATATTGCACGATCAATATAATATTAGTTTGTAGGTACATAATCTATGTAAATTAATAAGTTCCATATCACTCTTAAAAGAAAATAAATCATTCGTATATGAGAGTGAAAAAAAGAAATGCATCAATTAATGAAAATAAACTATTTTTTTTATGAACCTAGTTGTGTTACCGGTTAAACCAAAGGACGGATCGATCTGCCGGAGGATCGATCCAGTTTTTATAATATTTATATTAAGAGTTCTTTTTTTGTACTGAAATATGAAAAGCCTTTCACATCACGGGCCCTTGAAACATGGATTTTTTTAATTTTCTTATTAAAAAAGAGGATTGGTAAAAATCGAAAGGTGACTACTTGATCATGATTATGTTAATAGCTTTATTTATTATTTTTCTAAGAGTAAAGCTAGTTTTGCAACTAAAATGGTTAGCTCAATGGCGCATTCTAATGTGGTTTCGTTCGGCTTGAAAACATGTTCAATGTTTTGATTTTCGTATTTAATTGATTAAATATTCATTAAACCGAGTTAATTAATAGCTCTCTTAAAGTTGATCATGGCCCATAGCTCTATCAAAAAAAGATCATGGCCCATAGCTCTACCACCGAACTAGTATGGGTTTTCAGACCCAAAAATCCGTGATCCAATATCTAAGTCCGTCAAGTTCTTAACTTTTGAACGAATCGGTCAAATTCTAACAGTCCATCAACTTGATAAGATCGGTCTGACTTGTTTGTTTTTTTTTATTAAATAAAAATCTAAATATGCTACTCATACCCGGTGTTTAAATATCCGGCCTGGTCTGGCCAATATCAGGGATTCAATCGGGGTCACAGGATCGTTATGCTGACCTGATTTTATATATGAAAATATATATATATATCCTAGATGAAAATATTAAAAATAAATCACCAATCATCAAAGATTTAAAATATGCTTAATATAATTCACAAATTATAACCACGGGTCAATATTACACAACCTAATTAAAATATCAAGATAACAAAGTACAAAATTCATATTCTAATGATAACAAAGTATCAAGATACCATAAGTCTAGGTCGCTAGGAGAGAAGAGAACTATTATATTTAGGTTTGCAAGTATTTTTTTTAATAAAACGACGTTCTTTCTTGGAATTTTTTTTAAAAAAAAAAAAACATGCAGTCATCCCCTTTGACCCCTCTGACCGAGGAATCACTGAAATTCAGCCAAATTTTGAGAGTCGGAGGAGTCGATCTGTATATAGGGTTCAACTTGTGCCCAAATTCTCAAAGGGAGAGGGGTCAGGGTTGACTCGGATCAACTCGGGAGAGACAAAGTAGTGTTTTAAAACACTGCTCGTAGCATTTGAAAATGATACATGAATCATGAATAATAATATTATTAAACTATTGATCCTAAGGCCGACCCTTCCGACCAAGTCAATCGCTAATTTAGGTTATATAATTTTGCAGGCACTAACATTTTTTAGATCCGTAACCGATGGTAAATAAATTATTAATTGTATTAACGTAGCAAACGATTAATCAGAATTCAAAGTTGCCAATAAGAATTGTCCCAACTTGTTTGCCAAAGAAGTCGTTTTCCGACCCATAATTCTTGGAACTCCATCTAAATCCAAGACCCTCTTTGAAGCCATACCTGTCTAGTCGTTATGGGCCTGGTCCCTATTCGCTGGCCTTCAGATATCGGTGAACATTCGTTTTTAATTTTAAGTTTCAGCTTACTGGACCATTGAAATGACCCACTTTTGCAAAGGGTTTCAGCTCAGATTTTTGTTGGCCTTTTAACAATCCCATTTTCTCGTCTTC
This sequence comes from Gastrolobium villosum, assembly GCA_032173675.1. Lineage (NCBI taxonomy): Eukaryota > Viridiplantae > Streptophyta > Magnoliopsida > Fabales > Fabaceae > Gastrolobium > Gastrolobium villosum. The sequence continues at coordinate 18,780 of JAVKPL010011275.1, forward strand.
ATGAAAGGAATCGTTACCACTCTAAAACAATTTTTGAATAATTTGTTTCTGTTTTTTGTTTGGTTAATAACCCTTAATGTCTTTTTTGTATATAATCATAGCACGGATAACAAGAGCGATAATTTATTAATCAAAGGATATAATTATATTCAAATTTTCATTTTTGTTCATAAGATCAATTTGTTTTCACCAGACAAATAACATATAAAAGATTTTTATAAATTGTTATAAAAAAAAGATTTTTATAAATTTAAAAAATGAGTATTACTTTTCTGCAACAGAAGCAGTAGAAAAATAATATCGGCTTTAAAGACAAAAAAAAATGAGACCTGCTAATTTAAAAACGTTAAGGTTTTGGGTTAAAGGGGTTCTTTATTATGGTATAAAAAATTAAGTGACCACATGGTTATGAGTTCGATCTTTAACGTCCCTATCTTTTTGAAGTAATTAAAATAAAAAGCATAAAAGGTAAATTAAAAATTGAGTTTGTGTAATATCTACGCTTCAAGCCCAAACAACTCTTACGTAAGGAGGTGTGTTAGAAAATAATATAAATCATTGAAAATATTCTCACCCAAAACCTTAAGATGTTGAGTTGAAGTATTTTTAATGGTTTATATTATCCTTTAATAAAAAAAATATACCACATATTCATGTACATTATCTGAGTTGAAGAGAATGCAACAGTTATACCTATTATATTCTTGAAAAGTATCACGTACTTCTTTTGTAAGTCAATAATTTCCGTGGTCCACTGCTTCAAAAGAAGTGAACCAGCTTATGATCATAGCCCCAATTCAAACATGCGTGTGATGTAGACTACTCAATTTCCATAAACATAAATTAATAATTTTAATTCTTATGACTGCAAAAGCTCAACCAGTCCATTGAAGACAACATGTTCTGTCTGTCAGATAAATATAACAACTTAAGAACACAAGTGCTACAACGAGAGAGGCCAGTACCTGGCGACCCACAATGTTGGGCCTGGCAACATTGGGCATGAGGAGAACCGGCCCGCTAGAAATAGGAGAAAGCCTGTTTATTTACAGGATTATTTTCAATAAGAAGCTGAATTAACTATTTGTTAATTCAGCAAGTTGTTATTAGTTTGTTAAAGTTGATATTAGTTTGTTAGAGGAAGCAAGGAAAATATGTATGGAAGTTGTTATTAGTTTGTTACAAACAAGCAAGGGAAATGTGTATGGAAGTTGTTAAATAGCCCATGAGGGGTGTGAAAGAAAAGGATGAAAAGTTGGACAATCTCTCTCTCTAATTTCTCTCTTCTCTCAATCTCTCTCTCTCAGATTCTAATTCCTTTCTGTAGTTCCCTTTCTAAACTAAACTCCTACAAATTGGTGCTTTCATTTGCAACTCGCCTTTCCAAGTCATGGCTGAGAATACCCGTTTACGCGCGGTGACAGAACGCCTTGACGCCTTAGAACAGCAATTTCAGGCGGCTGAGCAGGTTCGCATTCAACAGCATATCGCGCTTCAGGAATCCCAATCCCAACTCCAGGAGGCTCAGCTTGAATTCCAAACATCCCAGACTCAATTCCATATTGACCTTGCCCGCCTTCTTGAGTTACAGGAGGTAACCTCTGCCGCTCTTCACAATAATCGCGGTATATTGGGCGCCGGGCCTAATAACGGTGCTGACAATTTTCGCTCTCGCCATGTCAAACTTGATTTTCCGCGATTCTCGTCGGGTGATCCCACTACGTGGATCATTTCGGTGGAACGGTACTTTACATTTTACCAAGTTCCTTTACCTGATCGTTTGAACTTAGCAGCATTTCATTTAGATGAGCCTGCCGCTAGCTGGTTCCATGGATCAGATCAAAATGGCTTGTTGACTGATTGGCGTACGTTTTGTACTGCTCTCCATCGTCGCTTTGGTCCATCCGAATTTGACGATCCTGCTGGGGCTTTGGTCAAAATTCACCAATCAGGATCGGTTTTAGATTATCAAGCAGCGTTTGAAAAACTAGTTAGTAAGGTTCCTGCCTTGTCTGGACCGTTACTTCGCAGCATCTTCATCTCGGGACTCAAAACCCATATTCGCAGATCCGTCCTTACCTTAAGGCCTGCGGATTATCACGAAGCATTTTCTATGGCCCGCATATATGAAGACCAATTTCTGGAACTTCGTTCCTCGAGACCTTGGTCAGGGTCGGCTCGATCCCAGGGTTCTGCCACAACCTTAGTTCCGTCACTTCCTCCATCTGCCAGCCCCACTCCGTCCCTACCTATTCGTCGGTTATCTCCAGCGGAAATGCAGATTAAACGCGACAAAAATTTATGCTACAATTGTGATGAGAAGTATTCCTTTGGCCACAAATGCAAAGGACGAGCCTCCTTGCTGTATTTTGAAGGGACTGACGAAGATCCATGCCTGGAAAACCTTGACACAGAGGCAGACGTTTCTACACCTGAGGTTATTCCAGAGATCAGCTTTAATGCTTTATTTGGACATCATAATTCTCGTTCGTTCCGTCTACAGGGCACTATTACGGGTAAGACCGTGCAAGTATTAGTTGATGGCGGTAGTACCCATAATTTTATTACTGCTCGCATGGCGACTTTTTTGGGACTGATTATGCAACAGGTACCCCCATTCCAAGTGCAGGTGGGCAATGGTGATGCCTTACCTTGTACTGCCTCTTGTGTGGCCGTCCCATTGCTTATTCAATCCCACACCTTTCTGGTGGACTTATTTGTTTTGGACCTTAAGGGAGCTGACGTGGTTCTCGGCATTCAATGGCTTTCCACACTAGGCCCCATTGTGACAGACTATGGCTGCATGACTATGACTTTCCATTATAATGATAGTCCTATCCTCATCCATGGTGACGCACCACATCCACCAACCCAGATCTCTAATGCTCAACTCCATAAGTTAGTAACACAGGACTCGGTTTCATCTTGCTTTATGTGTCTTACTAGCACCACTCACCTGCCTCCCTTACCCCTCAACCCAACCCAACCGCACCCACAACTACAAACCATTTTAAACCAATTTCAAGATATTTTTTGTGAACCAACCACTTTACCTCCTGATCGATCCTCCAATCACCATATCACTCTCCTTCCCCATTCCAAACCTGTCCAAGTTCGCCCATACAGGTACCCCCATTTTCAGAAAGCAGAAATTGAACGTATGGTTACTGATATGTTGGATGCGGGTATCATTCAACCTAGCCAGTCCCCTTTTAGTTCACCCGTACTACTGGTTCGCAAGAAGGACGACACATGGCGGTTCTGTGTTGACTACCGCGCCCTCAATGCCATAACCATCCCAGACAAATTTCCTATCCCTACGGTGGATGAGCTTTTGGATGAGCTACACGGTGCAACTATTTTTTCTAAACTTGACTTACGCTCAGGTTACCACCAGATCAAGATGGCTTCTCAGGATGTTCATAAGACAGCTTTTCGGACCCACAGTGGTCACTATGAATTTTTGGTTATGCCTTTTGGGCTCACTAATGCACCTTCCACCTTTCAGGCCCTTATGAATAATGTTTTCACTCAATTTCTACGGAGATTTGTGGTTATTTTTTTCGATGACATTCTTATTTACAGCCCTTCACTCCAGGCCCATGTGGATCACGTCCTACAGGTGCTGCAGACACTTCGTCAACATCAACTCTTTGTTAAGTTGTCAAAGTGCTCTTTTGGTGTACAGGAGATCCAATTTCTTGGTCATATTATTTCGGCGGTTGGGGTCTCTCCAGACCCAGCCAAGATTCAGGCAGTCCGTCAATGGCCCAAACCACAAACGGTTACCCAATTACGGGCATTTCTCGGTCTATCTGGGTACTATCGTAAATTCATTAAAGGATATGCCACGGTAGCTGCACCTCTTACCAATTTGCTGGCAAAGGATGCTTTTGGCTGGACACTAGAGGCAGACCAGGCTTTTCAATCACTTAAGGATTTATTGACTAATGCTCCAGTTTTAGTGTTACCTAACTTTAATAATCCTTTTGTGTTAGAGACAGACGCCTCTGGAGTGGGCGTAGGGGCTGTTTTGTTGCAAAATGATCATCCCATCGCTTTTTTTAGCAGGAAGCTATCTAAGAGTATGCAGGCGAAATCCACTTATTTTCGCGAGATGTATGCTATCACCTCCGCCGTGGCGAAATGGAGACAGTATCTCCTTGGTGCTTCTTTTATCATTAAGACAGACCATCGGAGCCTTCATCACCTGCTAGCACAGGTGATCCAAACCCCTGACCAGCAACAATTTCTTGCGAAATTGTTAGGTTTCAATTTTATCATACAATTTAAGCCTGGCAAGACTAACACCGCGGCCGACGCTCTCTCCCGTCAGCCGGAGGGGACCATTACTGCCCCATCCCCTGCCTTTCTGGCCATCAGTGGCCCTGTTTCACAGTACAGTCACATTATTCAGTCAGAATTACAAGGTGATCCCTACGCTACACAGATTATACAGGAATTACAACATAGCCCCTCTAAGTGGCCACAATGGAAATTACAACATGGGTTATTGCTTCACAGAGGCCGTCTTTACATCCCTTCGGATTCATCCTTGATACCGGTCCTTCTGTTTGAGTTTCATTTTTCCAAACTGGGCGGCCATGCTGGTGTTCGCCGTACATTACTACGTTTGGGAGCCAAATTCACCTGGAAAAAAATCAAGACAGATGTTCAGCATTTTGTTCGCCACTGCAAGATTTGTCAAAAAACAAAGGCCCCTAACCACCCTCCTTATGGACTTCTCCAGCCACTACCCATTCCTGAAGCCATTTGGTCCGAACTATCTATGGACTTTATTACTCATTTGCCTCTGTCTGGTGGGTTTTCGGCTATTTTGGTGGTGGTTGACAGATTGACAAAGGGTGCGCATTTTATAGCTCTTCCTACCAAGTACTCAGCATCGAAGGTGGCTCAGGTGTTTTGGGATAACGTGGGTAAACTACATGGGCCTCCTAAGTCCATAGTATCGGATAGAGACCCTATTTTTGTTAGCTTGTTCTGGAAAACACTTTTTCAATTACAGGGGACTAAACTCTTATTTTCGTCGGCCTATCACCCTCAAACCGACGGTCAAACTGAGAGGGTAAACAGGAGTTTGGAACAATACCTGCGATGCTTTGTGCACGAGAACCCGTCTTCTTGGCCGCGATTCTTGAGCTGGGCTGAGTTCTACTACAATACAGCTCACAATCGTTCAACCGGTTTTTCCCCCTTCCAGGCCACCTACGGTCGTCCTCCCCCTTGTTTATTGGAATACTCCTTGGGCACTACTTCCCTAGAAGCCGTGGATTCAGATCTCCAGCAACGGTCCAGTATCCTCGCGTCATTAAAAGAAAATTTAAAAAAAGCACAGCTTGGCATGAAAGTTCAAACGGACAGAAAACGCAAAGATGTTACCTTTGCGGTAGGAGATCAGGTTCTCCTTCGTCTTCAACCATATCGTCAACTGACGGTCCACCACCGCTCGTCGCACAAGCTTAGCCTCCGTTTTTTCGGACCTTACGAGGTCACATAACGCATCGGACTGGTTGCCTACCGCCTGCGCTTGCCAGAGAACGCACGCATTCACCCAGTGTTTCATGCCTCCTTGTTACGACCGTTCCGAGTTTCCGACCGTTACACAGTGCACCCTCTCACCACCGCGATCCAGGAACACTCCTTGGCTCACCGTCCAGCAGCCATCGTGGGTCGTCGTGTCATTTGGCGCAACAACATGGAGGTCCATCAGGTCTTGGTGCAGTGGGAACGACTACCTCCTGACGCTTCAACTTGGGAGGACGAGAAGCTCCTTGTTTCTGACCTGGGTTCTCCGTTGTCTAGCTTGCAGCACCCAGCGTTGGAACAAAATGAGACTTCCAAACCGCAGCAGGACTCTTTACCCCAGCCACCGCTTCATCCACCAATAGCAGCATGCCTCATCCTCTCCTTATCTCTTTGCCAGCCACTTCTGCAACTGACAGCGGACAGCAACTTTCGGCGCACATTAAAGACGCTGCTACAGGCCATGCCACCTATCAACTGCCCTCTGCACTCATTAATGGCCCTGCTGCGCTGGACGGACGTGTGGACATAATGGCTCCACGCGCACAGCAACTTTCGGCGCACAATAATGGCGCTGCTGCAGGCCCTGCCAACGCTCAACTACCCTCTGCCCTCATTAATTGCCCTGCTGCAACGGACGGTCCTGTGGACATTCAGGATCCACGCACGGTTGCATCCATTGGGCCGCGGATGAAGGCAAAATTGGAGCGGCCCACTACACTCGCGGACGAGTGTTATTCTGCAGATGGGTGTAATGTTGCGACCCACAATGTTGGGCCTGGCAACATTGGGCCTGAGGAGAACCGGCCCGCTAGAAATAGGAGAAAGCCTGTTTATTTACAGGATTATTTCCAATAAGAAGCTTAATTAACTATTTGTTAATTCAGCAAGTTGTTATTAGTTTGTTAAAGTTGATATTAGTTTGTTAGAGGAAGCAAGGGAAATATGTATGGAAGTTGTTATTAGTTTGTTACAAACAAGCAAGGGAAATGTGTATGGAAGTTGTTAAATAGCCCATGAGGGGTGTGAAAGAAAAGGATAAAAAGTTGGACAATCTCTCTCTAATTTCTCTCTTCTCTCAATCTCTCTCTCTCAGATTCTAATTCCTTTCTGTAGTTCCCTTTCTAAACTAAACTCCTACAGTACCACAATACAATTGGGAGAATAACTGAAAAAAAGAAAGAAATATAGCAACATCACATGATTAATGATTAAAAATCAAGGAAGAAAAGCAGTAGGTAAATCGGCTTCGCATAATTTTTATTATTTTTATTTTTCTTTTGATGTGTTTAAGCAATGGACTTAACAACTTAAGCTTCCGTAGATTAAATTTCCCATAATCTAAGACCCCTCTAATACGTCTAACCTATTGGATTGTAAAATCGCGTTATAAAGACGTATTAGTAATACTGTTTACATAAATATTTAAGTTTGCAACTTCACAAAAACTTAATCATAATCATTTTTTCTTTTATTTCTCTCATTTTTATTATCGTACGTATCTTTTTATGGCTGGTACAATCTTAAATTGATCCTAGAGGTGTACATTAGATGCTAGTGCTATGCATGCAGCATTGATTTGGGTATGTTACCATACGGATGTATGACGCTTGATTTATCGGGAATTCGGGATCACCTAAGTTTCATTCGCTTCAACGTGAAACGTGAAATTCGACGAGGAAGGATATTTTTACTACCAAATTTTTATATTTCTAACTTACTACCTATCTAATCACTATTAAATCAAAGAGAGAGAATGCTAAAAAGATTTTGAAAAAAGTAAAAATGTTGATCCAATGGTGATTAAATAGATAGTGAGTTGGTAGTAAAAGATTTTAGTAGTAAGAATATCCCTCCTCAATTATTTTTTATACGTAAAGCTTGAATTCAATGGTTTTTTGACTAATAGTTTGGTAATTCTTATCTGATTCAAAGGGTTATTCCACTTAATTACCAAAAAAAAAAAAAAAAAAGAGGAGCGGGGGGTGACTCAAACATTGAATTATAATTACACCAGTAAATTCGATTACTTATAGATGATAATTATAATATTGATTTAAAATATTAATTTTAGATCTCTCGAACAGATTGATTCTAATAAAAAAAATACATATAATTTATAAAAAAAATAGGGAAATATTACTCTTATGTTACATATGATAACTTTTTCACCTACACACTTTTCGACAATTGTGTCACATTTTTTTGTTCTTTTTTTTTTCAGGTGGTGGAGCCCACAAATTTTTTTTTTTAACATTAGATTAATAAAATACAAAATATATATATATATATATCAAACTGTCACAAGTCTTTCAGAATAAATGCCGGGATTCCACTTGCAGTAAATATTTTTGTTTACCTTTCCTTGATTGACTAAATTGACTTCTACACTTTATTTGTACGATGAATAAAGACAATTTATTAAATTTCAACACACACAAAAATTGTTAATGGAAATCCATCCATCAAGGGAAAAACATATGGATAATCGTTATGTATTTATATTCTCCATAATATTTTCAGTAAAAATGAAAATGACGGTACATTTCGTTGACTATATCAGTAACTCCAATAGTGCTAGCTAGATACTAGATCAAATAAGAAAGATTTGGCCCCTCGTAGATATTGCTTTTTCAATGGAAGAAAAGAGAAAGATAAACTATTTCCAGTTGCCATTTTCATTGGATTTGAAAAAAAAAAAATCATACTATTTATCATCATATAATAATATTAAATTGTAAGTATAAAAATAAAATTAACAAATCTTATTCAAATAATAATGCATCTTATTATAATTACTTTTTTTATAATAATATATTAATAATGGGGTTTGATTTTCTCATGTTGTGACTCAACTAGGGACCCCACATTTATTAAAAAGAGAAAAAGAAAAAAAAATGCACGCAAATCGAATGGACACAACATAAGAATTGAATTCTCATGCAACATGAGAAAATATTTTCCCATTAATAATATACAAATTCAAATTTTAGTTAGTTTTGTAAAAAATCAATTCAACCCAAAAGCTTAAGCTATTAGGTGAGGCTACATTAATGATTTTATATATCTCTACAAGTCCCCACTTAGGAGAACATTTTTGGTATTATTATAATGGATTTTATAAGAGTTATGTTGTAGGAAAAATGATTGTGTTATGTTATAGAGATTCATTTTACGTGCCAGAGTTTTTTTTGCTGCGAGTCCCACAAAATATTGTGTGTGTAAAAAAAAATTTGTGTTTATGTTAAATGATAGATGATAAACCCTATTATCATAAATAATAGATACGACTCTTATTGAAAATGAAATTATAATTATGTATTTGGGTAATATATAAATATAATATTAAATATTTTTTTCAAGAAACATATCAGCGCAAGTATTATATTCCAGGTATTACATTTTTTTTTCTCTGGGTGGAGATTATTTTTTATTTTTTTTTTGGAAACAGAGGAATTAAAAACAAACTAAAGCCTAATTACACGTGGCCAAGCCACTCCCCTAGAGTCATTCTCCAACAACCCAAGACAACTTTGGGGAGGAGTATCCATCAAAACAGTTTCCCAATTCAAAGATTGAGAGTACCCCGCCAGCCAGTCAGCCACTCCATTGCCCTCTCTATAAGTATGAACAAAGGACACCTGCCAATCACAATCCTTCAACTTGTTGATCTTCTTCACCAGGCCTGCATACGGATGATTTGAATCACACCTAATCCGGATCATATCCAAAGCTACTTGGGAATCCCCTTCGCTTATCACCTTCCTATACCCAAAATTCCAAGCAGTCTGTAATCCCAGTAAAAAGTCCCATAATTCTGCTTTGACAGAGCTACCTACTCCCAGGTTTCTAGCAAATCCCATAAGCCAATGCCCAGATTCATCCCTTAGGACTCCTCCACACCCACTCTTTCTATTACCTTTCAAAGCAGAACCATCCGTGTTTATTTTTATCCACCCCATCGGAGGAGGTACCCATTGAACAAGGGTTTCCACTTTCTGCCCAACTTGCAGCCCAGTATCTCTGTACAGTTTCCTTGCCTCGAAGAAATTTTGCAAGAAAGTCCGAATAGATCTAACTATATCCTCTATTGTAGAATTAGTATTTTCAAAAACAAAACTATTCCTATCTTTCCATATAAACCAGCAAAACTATTCCTATCTCTGTACAGTTTCCTGGGTGGAGATTATTTGTAGTGAATCGGGACCACCATTTTTATATGGTCCCTTAGTGTAAATAAGAAGGTAAAATGGAAAAAGTGGGAAAATAATAGGAGTAAAAAAAGAAAAAGAAAATTAATGTGAGAGAGAACACCAAAAAATTCAATGATCCTGGAGCATATTAAATATTCCCCCAATGGACTTTGCATTGCGGTGTACTACACTTTCCCTTTTTGATAAGGAGCACACAATTTAAAAGTCTTTTCACAAAAAAAAAAAAAAAAGTCACAAAAAAATGGGATATAATCAATCTATTATTGTATTCATATTTTAAAATTTTAACCAAGTGAAAATTAAGTTACAAGCTCTTTATGGCACTAATATAATTTTTATAATATTTTAGCTTACTCTATCCTTGTCACACTACATCTTAAATAATCTCAATAAACAAATGAAAAGATTAGTGTTTCTTATGTTGTAAAAATAATTTATAAATTATCTCCTATACACATATAAGAATATAAGGAGTCCATTTTTTTTTTCTTTTTTTCTTTTCATATGGCCCATGAGGACTATATACTTTTATCTATATGTAAAAAAAAAAATATTATCTTCTATAAGATAAAAATATTAATCTCATGAATGAATACATAAATGAGATAAAAGAACACAAAGGTGGAGGAGGCGAGAAAATCTAGAGTGGATCATATGTAGGCTATGTAGCACATATATTGACACGGGACACGTGACACGATATGACACGACACTCCGACACGTTAATTTTAAAAAATGTTAGATTTGACACGTTAGAACCATTTTGATATTAAATAATATTTTTAATTTATGCAGCAGTGTATATTATATTTAATATTTAATAATTTAACAAAAAATTAAATTAAATTTATATATTCATCAATTTCACAAATAAACATAAGATATCCCAAATATTAATATTAAACTCAATAAAATGATAATTGTAATCCAACGAATCTAATAGTTGGAACTAAACTCAACATAACGCAACCTTTGAACCTTTTTTTTGAATTTTTATAACGCGTGTTGGAGTGTCAGGGAGTGTTCACGTCACAGTTCTTGAAGTGTCGGTGCTTCATAGTATTATCCGGCCGTAATCGAAGGCTAATTCTTAGTGAGTATTGTCGAACTCTTTCGGAGACACCTTTCCTAAATTATTATTTTTCATTCTCAAGGCTCGAACTTCAGATCTACATAATTAAGGGGGACAAATCCCTTACCACATGTGCCAAGAGTTTGATAGATGTTGGTACATCTTTACCTAATGAGAAATTTTTTTGAGATTTAATGTGAATAATAATAAAAAGTATAAATGGAAAAATAATTTCTGTATTTGAAAAAAAAAAGTAACGAAATTGATATATCTAATGTATTGAAAAAAAATTCGGAGGATGCAACGTTGTGTAGCACAGGAAATATTTTCAGTATTATAAATGTATTGAATATTTGTATATTTTTTATCAAATATAAAAAATTATATTTGTACTATTTTTATCTTTATATTTGTTTTCTTTTATATTCTTTTTAATAAAAAAATATTTACTCCCGTTACATCCAAAATATGTTTCCACATAAAAAAATACCTTTTTCGGGCTTCTGTATTCCACGTTCGAATACACAGAGAGAGAGAGAGAGGGTGGGTGCACGACGCTTTAATTTAGTTTTGGCCAATCCTGACCGTGCGATCTAAAACCCACTTGACGGTAGCCGACAGCCTCTGATGGAGACAAAGACCGGTCTAGTTCCTTTTGGCAACTCTCCAACGGGGCCCACCTCCATTCACACTGACGAAATGACAAAAATAACCCTGACCGTTGGTCACACATCGAAGATCGAACCACCTAAGAGGATGACACGTGGATGACTATTCAGGGTAACCACGAGTATCCGTTGGTAATGAAGATGACGTTGGGGCGCGTGTTGATGAGACGGATGATATGACAAAAGTACGATGAAAGGATAAGAGAGAGAAAAGAGGGACAACACCCGCGTAAAAGTCGAGGGTTTCTGCTCCCCCTACACTGCAACTGCAGAAACCTCACTAAACTCTCTGCTCCTTTCCATCATAACCGTTCTTTCTTTTTACACTGCAATACATGGCGCGTTCATACACGCGCTCAGCAAGGGTGGGACCCTGACAGGTGGTGGGCCTGGGCCTGGGCCTGAGGTTATGACTTGTGATGGTGCAGAGTCTCGTTTGAGAGAAGAAAAAAAAATGAGACGCATATTATAGGCAGAGTGGTTGGGAGAGATATAAGAAGAAAGATATTGTAAGATCATGGAGCTTGCAGGGTTGCATTGATGGCAGGGCAAGTGGGACTGTGGGAGGTGTTTGTATTTGGAACATATAGGTGACTTTGGTTAAGGGGAGGCTGAAAGTGTTATTATGATTGAGGATAATATGGCATGCGCATATGCCTTTGTTGTGGATCACCACAAGCAGGGTTCCTAACTCATAAAACAAAACCTATATAGGTACGAATAGATATATGCGTTCATAGCCAAGAATAAATATCTAGTCCTGTCCTGTGTATAGTGAATGATTTTTAATGGGCGCGTATTTTATAAACTGCGAAGTTTTGGTCAGTATTTTTGTGAATAAGTGTGAAATTTTTGTATAATGATAGTGGACTAAAACCAAACGTAACGAAGCACTTCGATAGTAAAACACTAGATCTAACTATAAAGGATTTGCTAAAAAGTGTTTTTAAAACTAATTGAGAATTTGTTGCATTTCTTTGAAAAATGTTTGTTATAGTTTCTAAGGAAAAAATGTTTGTCAATTTAAATGACATAAATTTATATCATTTTAAGAGAGAGATAGTCACAAAATAAATTTTTTATTTAAAATTTAAATTGAAAAAGAATCACTCATTTTCTCTCTCTCCATTATTTTCATTTCTTATGTCTATCTCTCTCCTAAACTGATATAACATATGTCATTTACGAAGATATAAGAAAGGAAGGGTGTCTAAACATAGCTGTTTAGACACCATTCCCTGACGCTGTATAAGAAGGGAAGGGTGTCTAAAAGAGCTATACTAGTTCTCTATAGTAAAGATTAATAGCTCATACAAGTGAATGGATACCGATGCTCATATAGTAGTTATTTGTTATGCCACTTGTCCGTACTATCATTTAAAATTACATCGTTTTAGATATTTATTTTTTTATTTAATTGATCGAAAATAGATATTATGTTTCTCTCTCTTCCTTTATTATCATTTATCCACCTTTGTATGGTTATAATTCTCCGGAGGGACAAATCTTTATTTCAAGTGACTTGACATTTGATTAACTAATATATATATATAAATATATATATATATATATATTATAGTAAAATCATTTATCGAGCTGCTTTGACAGGTGTATGGTTATGATTCCTCATATTTAATGTTTTCATCTTAATATGGTTATGATTTTCTGCATTTAATGTTTTCAAGTATATATATATGATAAGTATTTGATTGTTGTACGTACAGCAGCTACAGAAATGTAAATCCATATATATATATGTGTGTGTGTTTGTTTGTGGGGATGGATCTTTTGACTTTAGAATAAGACTTGCAAGTCTTACTCCTCATCTCAACCATTGATTTCCGTCAATCTAACGGTTATCTATTCCAATTAATTATTTATTAATTTCAAATAAATAATAACTGTTAGATTGACGGAAATCAATGGTTGAGATTGGGAGTAAGACTTATAAGTCTTACTCTAGAATCAAAAGATCCCTCCCATATATATCGAGTTTAATGTCTCGTACAGTTGCATGTTGTAAGAAATATATATATATATATATAATATATATATATATATATATATATATATATATTGGTATGCAATAAAATTATTTTCTATACTCATAAAAATCTGTAGACCCATGTTTTTTTTTTTCTTTCTTTTATTCACATGGGTCCCAAATAGGAGTGTTTACGGTCTGTATTGGATTAATTTGGGAATCAAAAATCATCTGATCCAATTCCTTCAATTTGATCATGTAATCATCCATTCAGTTTGGATTTTTTTTCAAATCCGATCCAATCCAATCCAATATTTTTCGGTTTGAATTGGATTAGTTTTTGGTTTTTTGAAAATCCTAAAATCTATTTCATGATTATTGTGCAAATAAAATCTTTTGTTTATATTAGTTTTATAAAAAAAATTGGAATACAAAAGCATCAATAAACGATAATATAACTATTTTTTGCAATGAGATATGAAGCTCTACACAAATGAGATTTTGTTAATGAGATGCAACTGGAATTTTTTTCTTGGGTTTAGTTGATGGGTTAATGAGTCTTGAGTTTAAAAATTGTTGGGCTATGATTGGGAAAGATCCAAGTAGGTTGAGGGAAATTAATATATTGGATCGATTTTCATCAATCAATTCAAAAACCGATCTAATCCAATTAAAATTTGTGGTTTTTTTCGATTTTCGGTTTATTCGATTTTTGGTTTCTCGGTTCGGTCACCGCGGTTTGAATCGGTTGATAAACACCCCTAGTCCAAAATACTTTTATGTTTACGTAGCAGATAATTTTATTTTCTAAAACTAAGAAACATTAAACTCAGACACACACGTATATATAAGATTAAATGATATAAATTATATAAATAATAATGATATTTATAAATGAGAAAAGTGTGTATCATTTTAAAGGATGTAAAGTTGCATCATTTTAAGTGAGAGAAAGAGATAGATAAAGGAAGACAGAGATGGACAAAAAAATATAAAGATGTGAGTCTCACCTCTTTGTGAGAGTAAAATGACATAAGTTATGTCATTTAAAACGACAAACACTTTTTCCTTTATAAATAAGTGGGAGTATTATTATATCTTATACTTACGCATTAATTGAAGGGTTAAATATTTATCCTTTTAAATGACGTAATTTATATCATTTTAACATTTTATAACTATATTTTAAAAGTAGTATATAGTTAAAATTTAAATTTTTTATTTTATTTTCTATATCAGTAAACAGTGTCTGAATAATTTTTTTTTTAATATTATATATTATATATTTTTTTTAATATAATTATAAATTATGAAAAGGGATTTGCTTTCTTCTATTTGATGAATTGTTTTTCCTGAGAAATAAAATTATGGTGGGGCCAATTTAAAAAATAAAAGAAAAGAGGAATTTCTAATGTATGAGCAAGATATGTTTTCATTGTTATGTTACATGATAATTAAATTTCCCGTATGAAAAAGACATAATTGAATAGAACAAATTATTTCCCAGAATATGTTTTGGATGAGTTACGTCACATTAGTGAAATCATAAAGAAATCATAGACCACACAAGTAGCAGCATGTATAGAAGATATAGGTGGGGTAATTTTGTCACATTCCCCAATCCATTATTTTTGCACCAACAACACAAAACGAAAAGAGAAGAAGCACGCTCAGAGGAGGGGCGTAGAGTAAGAGGGTTTATCACTTTCCAGATTAGGATAAAAGCAAGGAGCAGTGGATTAACCGGTTAGGCACACAGTAGTGACCCATTTTGTCATTTTGTCCGGGTAAAAAAGGAAAGAGGTTATCCAACATATTAAATTTTTTCCATTTTGTCCGGGTTATCCAACTAGTCGCCAGAAACTAAGAGAGAGGGAGTTCATTGGACATTGGGTCCTAGACCTGGCTCTATTCTACTGTGACTGAGTTTTGGGTTCTTCCCAATTGATGGTTTCTGATGAAAACCTGACCCTTTTCATTATTGGGACTGCGACTGCAACTATAATATATTATTAATATGTTTTTATAACTGATAAATTTAAATATCTCGAAATTTAAATGCTTTACTTTTTAGAACAATATTTCAATTTTTTTATACTTTTGAAACTCAAATATAGTCCCCTTTTTTTATATTCTGCAGGACTTATTTAGGTTATTTCGAATAAAATACAAGAATGAGAGTAATTCAATCTTGTATTAATGTTTGAATTTCCGAATACTTAAATTTAAAAGGCGCGTTGGGGATGTTTAATTAGTACGAGATTTTAAATAAAATGAAATTATCTTACGTAAACTTTCAATTGTTTTTATTAATTTATTTTATAAAATTGGAGTAAGAAATTATGTTTGATGAAAATTCAGAAATTAATGTCAAGGCGACGAGCTAATTTACTGTGCTCGACCTGCCTGGTTTGGTTCCTCCCTTTCGATAATGGAAAAACTTTTTCGTGGACTTTCACTATTTTCATTTCCTCAAACTTTAGTTTATAACACTGCACATTGTACCTTGACCGCACCAGTTCACGAGGGACTCGATAAACTAACGAACACCGACCAAAATGTCACTTTTTATCAAAAAATTTATGTAAATATCACGTGAATAATATTATTTCTCAATCTGTTACGGAATCAAGTTCGCTACCAATGTAACTAACTCGGTTTGCTGATATGTAATGTTTCTAGTGGATAACAAACTATGATGCACCGACACGGACACGGGATACGGGACACGACACGACACGCCGACACGTTAATTCTAAAAAATGTCGTATTTGGACACGTTGGGACTCGTTTTGATATTAAGTAAAAAAATTAATATATATAATATAATTTATATTTAATACATATAAGAATCCATGATAAGTCATATAACTAATCAAATATTTAAATTTAATAACATAAATAAAAATAAAAATAATTTTTTGTACTTTGTTAATTTTTCATATCATATTTCATAACAGAAAAAAATTAATTTATAAATTATTTTTTTATTTAGTTAATAAAATAAAATTAAAATTAAAAAAAAAACGTGTCCCAGCGTGTCCAAAACTTGTCTCAGCGTGTCCGAACGTTGACCGCGTGTCAGAAAAGATTGACTGCATGTCCGAAAAACGTGCCCGAACGTGTCGGAGAGTTGACCGCGTGTCCGAGCGTGTCGGAACGTGTCCGTGTCGGACACGTGTTCGACACTTAAATTTTGAAAAAATTTACGTGCCTGTGCTAGTTAGATAACAAGTATCAAGTTAAAAAAAAAAATCGCTATCCGGTATACAGTGAATCGAAACCATAATTATAAAATTGCTTAAATTCGGACACCTTTTGGCAAATTGAAAAAAAAAACTAGACGTGACACATAAAAATTATTTTGAAAGCATAAACTAAGCTCGGAGTAGAATTACAAAATCTTCCTTACAGAATGGACCATAATTATAAAATTGCTTAAATTCGGACACCTTTTATTAAAGAGACGTCACATAAAAATTATTGAAAGCAACATAAGCTGGAACTAAAAACATTAATTATATTCACATTTAACGAATTCTTACGCGAATAAATATATTAAAAACATATAATATAAAATTATTAAAAACTCGTCACTTAGTCGCTTAAATTTTTAGGTTTGTTAGTTCTTTATTATCCTTAATTAAATTGAAGTTTTTCTTTTTAGAAATTCATACATATTATTTTGGCTTCAAGAGAGAATTCTACGCAAAGGAATATGCAAGTAGACATTAGTTGCTTGTTACGAAGAGGAGTTCTGCACTTTGTGGCTTGATGAAGAATTTGAGCAGTTTGTTATGCGTTTTTATATAGAGAGTTAGTTGCTCATAAGACTGGGCAGCGGGTAGTGTGGGCTTGTGTAATATATATGTTACTTATGAGACGTTTAGTAGAGGAATTTTTTTGTATACGGAAATCACGATTTTCAGAAAAATAATTAGAAAATGAGTTTCCCGGAAATGTTATGAACAAGTTGTTTGGTAGGCTAACATATTTCCAGGAATATTGGATTAATTTTCTTGATACTATGTTTGGTTATATTAAAATTTTCCTTATCATAGAAATCCTATAATACTACCCCGTAGGTGATATTCTTAGATGGTCTTTTCAAAAAAATCTACACAAAAATTAAAATCCCGAGAAAATTAGATTCGCGAAAAAATTTAAAAAATCTCATATCAAACATAGATAAGTAAAATTACCACCTTAAATTTTTCAAGAATTCTAAAAAAACTTTGTGCCAAACGGCCCCTTAAAGTGCAAAATAATTAAACTCTGAAGCGGAAGACTTAAGCAAATATTTCACCATTACTTGAATAACTCAAGTGACTGTCTATCAAATAATAAAAATAATAATTATTTCTTTTAATTTATCTTTAAGTATTACTGTGCATAATTTACTTTTTAATATATCATAATCATGCAGTCTCATACCTACATAGAATCCATACTTAATAAACTTGTGATCATAATTATGATCAAATCATTATCCGAATATGAAAATATATACCATTTCGAATAGAGTATTTACGAACAGCATAACGACAGTAAATTGGACCAATTCAGGGATCAAATCCCACTTCATACATAACACCTGATAAATAGAAAAGTGCAGTCCACATATATACATACATACTCGAATATGGCTCTGTGCCACTACTGATATCAACCTACTTAACAACAAACACACTTATACATAATCCTATCATTGTGTATATAATTATCTATTGGCTACATATGCTTCTCAAAATGGAAACCCATATTGTACATATGCACACAACATATCATGCTCAACAAAACATATATGTATATAGTGATGCTCCATAACGCAACACTAGCTAACTGCTCCAGCTAGTATCTGTGACCATCTCGAACTAGTCTCTTGCCCTGAGAGGGCCCTACTGCATTCGTAGTACCTGAAAAGTAAGTCCCCAGACAATGTGAGATTAAACATCTCAGTAAACCCAGGGTTTATGAAGTGGTTGCATAAACGTCAGATAACGTAGCACATAATACATAACATAATCATACACATACATATTTCATACACATACATACTCCTAGGCTATACTCCAGGGACTGTATCCCGCAAAGAGATCTTAACTTATACCTATACCTATACCTATACTTCCAGGGGATGTATCCCACAAAGAAGATCATAACATATATCTATACTCATACTACCATGGACTATATCCCACAAAGGATATCATAATATAATAATCATATACTCCTAGGGGCTATATCCCGCAAATGAGTTCACACTTGTACTCTCCAAACTATACATACTATAACATGACATATTCGCTTATAACCTATCACATAGAAACTTATCATATTACTTCATACTATTTCCTATCGAATCATAATATCATATATCGTAACATAAGACTCCCAAAGCGTAATTTCTCACTTTGATCAGTCCCCGAACTCCCAAAGCATAATTTCTCACTTTGACCAATCCATACATAATATCCAAGAACGTGGGTCTTCACCAGAGTGTTCATTGATCAAGAACCATATATCATACATACATATCATATCATGTCATAGTATATCAGATCATAACTGTCATATCATATCATATGCATTAGCTACATGAATGCAACCATACTACATATATACATTTATCACAACATATACCATATGAACCATCCTTTAAATGGACTATGGTGGAACAACATACCAGAGAAACACCGAGACCAATAGCTTACCTGAAACTAGCTTTTCTGTAAGTCCTGCTTGTATGTCACTTAAGTTATCCGTATATCTGTAACCATTAATACCACCTATTCAAACACGATCTTTATATCAATACATAATTACTTACACTTGCAGAATCCTCTTATGGACATGCATATTTTGAAATTCTTCTCCAAGTTAGTTTACATAATCCTTAAAATATTTTTATTTACCAATTCACAAGTCAATACACAAACTTAGACATATACTTAAGTTCTTACATATTAACATATTTAACCTAATTCACTTAACCTATAGGTTAACTTAGGTTTTCACACTTTTACTCTACATAACATAAATTTGATTTTACTTGATTTATTCAACCAATCACTTAATTGAATTAAAAATCATACCTAAATCATACAACCACAAAGTGGCCGAATGGTATTAGTAAGGTCATCAAGCATTTTATGCATTCATCTATTCATCAAAGACTACACAAAATAAATCTTAACTTTATTTTCCATTATTTAGCTCAATGATCACATAAAGTGTTAATAATCATTCTATACTCTCAACTAATTCTTTCAAAAAAAAAATAAACCAACTAATTCATTTCATCCCAATACATTCATCTCATCCCAATACATTCATTTAACACCAAACATTTTTAAAACATAATCTAACAAGCTTCCAAACCTTTTTTACTCGATATGGCCGAAATAGTTACTTAATTTTCAGCCTAAACAATCCGAACCAATTAATTTTCCAAAAATCCATTTCTTATCTGTTTTCCCTGAAATTTTAGTAAGTTATACTAGACATATGCATATTCAATTTGCAAAAAGCTACATTCGATTTGGAGTTATATAACTCTATATATGAATTTTAAAAAAACATGGGAGATTTAAGGTCTATAGGTTCTACGAATTTTATACCACTTCCAGTTGTTCAAACTTAACCCAATCAATTCCATATTCATCAAAACACAACATATACTTATCATTTAACATTATACAATGTCAAGCCTCTTTTCATAAATCCTAATTTAAAAATTGAAGGAAACAACCATCAAAACTTGATCACGGACTTCAGAGTCACGAGGTTATCTGCAAGTATGCTATTTCTCTTTTTAACGTCTAAATCTTTATGATGATGACATGCAATGATACATAGTTCGGGGATTTTTTTTATATATAAGGTTCTTCATTAACCTTAGTATAGAGTTGCTTTTAACAATTTTATACATTTTAGAATGAATTATTATTGCTTTAAAGTTTATTTTCTATCACAAAATCTACTTGTTCCACTAATAAAAAAACATTTTGTATACACCCAATCTTCTCGTGCTTTCAAATATTTTCTATTTTACATTATAGATAATGTAACGTTGGGATCTATAAACCCACTATGTTCCCTTGAGGGATAACAGTCACTGTATGGGTTATACTTCAAGCACAGGTATAGACCAAGTTAGGAAGCACTATCTCTAGTACGAAAGTTAACATATGATAATGAGGGTAGGTGTGTGTGACTCAAGACTTATTGACAGAATAACGATACATAAGATACCCCTCTCTGTTATTGAATAGGGTATTTATAAGGGGGAAATGTATCTGGCTGGAGTGAGTAGGTGAGGGGAGGGTCAACCCTCCTCGGGGGGCACCATGGGCGACTGACACTGCTGTGGGTGCAGTCATTGCATCGAAGGAAGCAGTGTTTGCTGCTCCCTATGTGAAGGGAGTTACTATTTATTGTATCTGGGGCGATTTGCTTCGGGGTTGGCATCCCAAGGTGAGAAAAAATGATTGAGGGTTGGTGGTTGTAAGTCAGTAGGGCTGACGTGGAGATGGAAAGGGTTTGGGCCCAAGTCATTGGGCCACTCATATTGTGGCCATCCGGAATAGATAACAAGGTCACGAATGAATGTTTCAGTATCACAAAAGAAGTATAGGAAACTAGAGTAAGAAAAGAGATAAAAAACAATATATTAAAGTTAAGGTGTGATTGAGTTTTAAATGAATTTGAATTTAAAATTAATGTCAAAAATGTATTTCATAAAATTTTGCTATACACCTATAAATTCATGCTTGTTTTTAATGATTAAACAAAATATTAAGAAAATTAAGCAATACAAGTTAGTAATCATTTAGAAAATAATGTAAAGCTCTATTTTAGTTCTTTGTGAACCGTTCGTCGTTCATATATGTATCGCATGGA
The DNA here is from genome assembly GCA_032173675.1 of Gastrolobium villosum. Lineage (NCBI taxonomy): Eukaryota > Viridiplantae > Streptophyta > Magnoliopsida > Fabales > Fabaceae > Gastrolobium > Gastrolobium villosum. The sequence continues at coordinate 40,164 of JAVKPL010011275.1, forward strand.
GGTTAAAATATGTTAATATAAGGGTATTTATAACTATAATAATAAAGACCAAAGCAGGAGTGTGTATAACTGACTATGGTGGCTCTACAATGGTGCCGAGTAACAGCTCATAAGAGGAATATAAAATAAGATTCCCTTTCTACGAGAGAAGTGGGGTATTTAGAAAATAAGAGTCTCTCTCAAGCCTGAAAGAGAGAAAAAGGTCTGTCCCTAGAGTTGTTCACCTAGCCAACCTAGTTTTTTAGCTAAACCCTTTGTCAATGTATATGAGCAACATTGCAAAGGGGAAAAAAATGGGACCTATGGTGTTGAGAATGCCATCCAGAAGGTTATAGATGCGAGTATTTAATATTGGGCCTAATCGAGTGGCCTAAAAGGATATGATATAAAACTTTGTAAATTTTGTCTTTTAAGTTTTTTGTTTTTTTTACATTAATTTAGTATCTTAATTAAAAAACATGTTAAAATCATTTTTTATATGGATCATAAAATTAAATATTGTTCTGCTGCCCGGTTCTAGTTAAAATACTCAGATAATTGATAAATTAGTGAAAAAAATTAAAAAAAAAATTAAATTTAAATTTTAGGAATATCTAAATGAACTGAATTCGATGCTTAACCGACTTGCAAAACTTAACACAACGTGCATGTTGGATTAATGAAATTAAAGGCCAAATATATTGTGGCCTGATACATGCTGGCCATGCTCTAAAAATGAGTTACAATTAGTTATTACAATTAATAAATTTATCTTTTAAATTTGTGACTAAAATAATATTTTAAAATAAATATTTATTTATGTAAAGTAATAATTATTTTTAAATCTTTCAAGTTAAAATTTTAAATCACTTAATACAATAATTAAATAAATAATTCGAAATATATATTTTCAAACTCCAAATGCACGAATAAGTAAATAAAAATAAAATAAAATACATGCCTGCGAGTTACCTTGCATATCTTACAACCTGGATAAGGCCTAACTTGGATAACAATTTACATGTTGGAATTATATTTTCTTCGATCTAATCCTTGGTCAAAATGGGCAAGCGGGTTAGAATGAAGGGAAAAGTGTGTATCATTTTAAATTTTGTAAAGTTATGTAATTTTAAGTGAGAGAAATAAATAGATAAAGGAGAAGAGAATGGACAAAAAAAATAAATGTGTGGGTCTCATCTCTTTATGAAAGTGAAAAGATATAAGTTGTGTAATCTAGAAGGACAAACACTTTTCCTTAGAATTAAACACTCCTATAGTCCTATTCATGTCAATTTTATTTGATTATATATTTTTATTGCCCGAAATAAAATGAAAAACAAAATGAAAATAAAGAAAACAAACCATTAAGGTAGTGTTTGGTTCAGGAGATATTTTTATTTACTAGAGAAATGTAATTACAAGGAAAAGTGTAGGAAAGTAAATTTGGTAGGAAAGTTTAAAAAAAGTTGTTTGGTACCGCAAAATATTACTGGGAATATTGGGTTGAAAATCCTACAATGTGTTTGGTTTAAAATAAGATTTAGATGGGGATGTTCCAACTTGTCACCATTTTCTTCCCCAAATTTTTTTTACCCTGTTTATGAACAAAAATACCAAATTCTTAGATGGATTCATCAACAATGTATTATCCTATTTTTTACATGCAATCCAATTTAGCTAGGCAACCTAGTTTGATAGATAAAATTGAAGATCTCATTCTACCAAACATGGAGAAATCACAATGCCACATACACTTTCTTAGGATAATTTTGAGAACTCCCCAACCAAACACTACCTAAGAATTTACATTTCTCTTTCTCCCTCTCACGAGACCATAGAAATGGCACGCTTCCTACATTGCAAGCGGAACCATGAAGCTAGCGATTCTTCTTGTTTAGGATACATGTGGTAAAGTGGGCGTCTCTCGAACTACCCCGCATCACCTTACTATTAAATCGCCAAAAAATAAGTCAGACTATCCCATCTCGCTTTTGAGAGTGAATTGTAAAACTCAGTCAGGAGTTACAGTGAGTGAGCTCATGCTATGATATGTCAAAATGAGAAATTTTATGATGCAATGATTGTTTCAATATAAGAGTTTAGGGTTAGGGTTATTCCGAGGGCAATGGTGGAAGTGTATAGTCACCGTCAATCGGTTTGGAGCAGACAATGAGAAAATGGCAAAGGTAACTTTGATTTGGACATATGGAGGTACCATTAATGGCGAATAAGAAGGGATTTGCAACATTGTAGGGGTTGTGCTGTGATACAGAAGGAAAAACAAGAGTTTTAGCATTTAAAGTGCAATAAAGAGATTTATTAGTTGCTAGTAACTCTTTGGAGCATAACTCTTGGAAGTTGGGTTTAGATATTATTATTTCTATTTCCTAAGCAACACAATTCTTGGGAGCATGACTCTTGGGAGTTGTGTTGAAATATTTTTATTTATATTTCCTAAGCAACACAACTCTTGGAGTTATATGTTAATATTAGTTATTCTATAAATATAGGATAATTTTGTAATGCAAATGATAGATTTGGTAAATGAAAAAACACCAAAACTTGAATCTTGTTATCTTTATCTAACCTTGGGTTAGTGGTGAGGCAAGTGGGTTCTTTATCAGTTGGGAAGTGGACTTTATCTATCCCATTTATTTACAGAGTGTAATTTCCCCTTTTTCTCATACCCATCACGCATCATGCTGGAAAATCTTTTGCTATCCTATCATGCCATGTTCTAACCCAAGCTTCCCTTGGTATAAGTTATTAGGCTCTCGTAAGTTAATATTAATCAATCTGATAATTTTATCCTATTCGATGAAAACACCAAACAACTAATAAAGACATGATGGGATAAATTATTTTTGCTTTGGTCAAGTGTTTAAATCATAGTCAAAATAATTTTTTGAATTTTTTTGGTGCATAGAAAAATCATCTCCCCTTCGAAGGAAGATTAGTCTCACCCTTCATTCAATGAAAGCGGTCTAATGCACTTTTTGCTCCAATAAAAGATTAACCGTAAACCATTAAGATTAGCTTAGTGGTGTTGGGTGTGTGTAGTGTGTATTTAGTTGTAAGTTGGATTCATGTAATATTTAAGAAAAAGACTAACCGTACTCTCATAACAAGATGGGCAGAAGAAGTTGTGCGAGATTTATCTAAAAAATATTAATTTATCCTACAATAAATATATGTACGAACATCTGAGAATTCATTCATATCATTCATTGTTTGATTAATAACATTGAAGTAATATATTCGTATTATTGTTTAAAAGAAAAGAAAAGAAAAGTCCGAGTTAATAAATATAAGATAAGAAATTCTGCTACGTTTTCTTTACAGGTAGCTTAGTTAAAAAAGGGGGGCACAAGCGAGGTGCAACCCCAGACATTCATGATTAAAGTAACGTGTCATATTTAAAAGAACGAATAGCTCCAAATTCGCGAAGGGTGGCCTCAAGTCTTAAAGGTGTAGGCTAAAAAGTGTAAAGTTTTTTTCATTAATTTACCAGTTGCATAATTGGTTAGCCAAGACTGATATGGATTTGTCATTACTTTTTGTCTAAGAAAACAGCTAATAATGATGATAGGACCCTAATAGCAAAGTCAAAACCTGGGTAGGCAAAGTAATTGGCCGTTTCTAAAGCGAAAAAGATGAATGCTTAAAAACATTGTGCAACTATCTCTATCAAAACCCATTTGTCTTTCACTTGTCTCTGTTATTTGGTTAATTGTCAACATTAAGCACCAAAGTCTGCCAAATATGAGTGGTAATAAGGTGCCTCTACGATTCAGGATCTCAATAGGATTTTGATTCCAAAAAAATAAAAATAAAAATCCCGACGAAGGATAATTTGTTTTACGGTGAATGATTTTTTTTTGGTCCTCATCAAATTTCACGATATTCATTTTAGTCACTAGCAAATAAAAAGGTTATTCGTGATCGCTCATAAATTTAACAAAGATCTACGTTAATCCCTCAAAAGAACTAAAATGATTCTAGTTTTAATTTTTTAGGAACCATGAATAGCCTTTTTATTTGTTAGAGACTAAAGCGGGTATCATAAAATTTATTACGACCGAAAAAAATATTTACTCTTTTTTTTTATAACCCGTCCTAATTTTTTTTTTAAGAACAAATCAGATTTTTCAAATATCTCAATGGATTCGATTCTTTAAACAACTGGAACACTGATCAAAATGCCACTGTTTACCAACTTTTTTACCTAAATACTACGCGAACAGTGTTATTTTCCAATCTGCCACGGGGGCAAGTTCGCTATCCGGTACAGCGACTCGGTTTGCTGATGTTTCACATTTTTAGTGAATAACAAGTATCAATTTTAAAATAAAAAAATAAAAAAATGAAGTTCGCCTAGGCAAATTTGGTTAAAATTAAGTTATTGTCCACTAAAAATGTGACACATTAACAAATCGAGTTCGCTACACCGGATAATGAACTTATCCCCATGTCAGATTGAGAAATAACACTATTCGCGTGACATTTAGGTAAAAAATTGGTGGACAATAATATTTTAATGGCGGTTCCTTAAACAACTCACGAGATTAATCTGAAATTCGGACTGTGAATGGAATTAAGCAAAATACTCTACACCAATGATAGCTCACTGTTGACTATCATCATAGACTACTTTTTAAATTTGGGGTAAGTAAACTCCCTCCGTACCATAATGCAAAAAATAGGGTTGTACAAGTATTTTGGCCTCTTAAATCCGTACCAGAACAGTATACTAAAATGGTTGGATAATCCGTGTACACAATCAATGGCATATGGCATGGTCAACAAAAAAAAAAAAAAAAAAAACCTCCGCTGAAGCCATATTGGAAGTAATATTATTATTATTATTTTATATGTAAATAAGAATTAAATATATGATCTAATGTAAATTACTTAAATCCCTGCTCATTACACCAAATTTATGACTTAAGCAAAGTGAGATCTAAGTGATAACATGAAGACCTTTATTTAATTTTAAGAGTAAATATCCTTTTGTTACTCCGCAAATTTTACGATACCGCTTTAGTCCTTAACAAATAAAAAGACTATTCGTGATTCTGAGAAATTTAAAGTGGACCCATTTTAATTCTTTTGAGGGACTAAAGTGGATCATTTTTTGAATTTATGAGGGACCACGATTTCAACTAGATGTATCCATTTTGAATTTTTTAGAAACTACGAATAACTTTTTTATTTACTAGGGACTAAAACGGGCACAGTAAAATTTACCCGGGACCAAAAAGTATTTACTCTAATTTTAATTTACAACAAAACTTAAGGAAAAATGCATTAAGCAGAGAGGGATGGGTGTGAGATTTGATGGAGTAGAAGGGGACAGAATAGACATCCGCCCGGAAATACAGGGATACCGTACAGTCTTAAATAACATTTTATTCGACATTTTTATTGGTCTTTAACCAACATGTAATATCACAAAGGGTGGAGGCACTACCACTACAACAACTACAACTACATAGTCTTTGTTCTTGTAGATTCTAACTCTATTCTCTCTCCTCATTTTCTCTCTCTCTCTCTTTCTCTGACACACATCACACCAAACAGTCTCAGCATCGCAGCAACTGCAGCACTGCTGCTGCTGCTGTTTCAGCTCACAGACGAGCAAAAGGGCCCTTAGGGTAAAATAAAAAAAAGGGGAAAAATAAATGAGAAAATAAATGAGGATAAAAATCCTATTTTTGTATGAGTCCAACTTAAATCTAAATGAAAGCTTGACTTGAAGCTACCCCAAAATACCCATTCACTCACTCTTGCTTCCCTTTCACAGTTGAGCCAAGTATAAAGTAAAAGAAAAGAACCCCAAAAAAGAAAACAAGAGAAAAAAATTAGCAGTGTGTGATAGCTAAGTGGGTGGAAGAGAGATAGAGATAGAGAAAGTGAGAGAGAGAGAGAGAGAGGGGACACACACAGAAAGAGGGTCTCTTTCTTTTTGGAGTATTGGGTCACACAGCCTCTTTTAGTAATGCCGAAGTTGCTCAACTACACCTCACTCTCTCTGAAAATGCAGGCATGAAATCACTCGTTGAAATCTTCATCTTCCTCCTCTTCCAAAGTGTTTCTTCTTCACACACACTTGCTAGATTTGCTAACATTGCTAGGAGCACTTTGTTCCTATGGGGTTAATCGATCTCAACACTACAGAGGACGATGAAACTCCATCGTCAGGTTCTTCTTTCTCCTCTTCCTGTCACTCGGTAATAAGCACTTCTGCTTCAGCTTTGGTTGTTCCTCCTACTCCTCCTCCTCCTGTGTGCTTGGAACTATGGCACGCGTGTGCAGGACCTCTGATCTCTCTGCCGAAGAAAGGAAGCGTTGTTGTGTACTTTCCACATGGACACTTTGAACAGGCTCAGGATTTTCCGGTCACTGCCTACAATATCCCAGCCCATGTGTTCTGTCGCGTCCTTGATGTCAAGCTCCATGTAAGTCTTTTGTTCCTTTCACCGCACAAAACAAAAAACAATGCTGTCTGCAATTTGGTCGGTTCAGGAATTTCTCTTTTTCCTTTACTCAAAATTTTATTTCTTTCTGGGATTTCGTATCTGGGCTGGCTTTTGTTTCTCTCTGCTTGCTGAGAAACAGATTCCTTGTCAAGTTTCACAATTTCTGAATCACCATAATTTCTTTTGTTATATATATGTATTTACCGTAATGTGCTTTTTGTTCAGTCCAAAAAATACCCTATTTTCATTCTCCTTGTTTCTGGTTCTTTTGGATGAGTCATGTGCAAAGGGAACTATGGGTTTGTTTGTTTTGAGTTTTACATGAAATGCTTGTGCTTTTTCTGGGCAGGCTGAGGAAGGGAGCGATGAAGTGTATTGCCAAGTTTTGTTGGTCCCTCAGAGTGAGGTGAGGCTTATTTATGATATGATCTTACTTTGTTTCAGTTTGGGTTTGGAAGCAAAAGAAAGTTATCTCAACTTCTGAATATTATACTCCTCGATGCCTAAATCTCAAGTGTTTAAGTAAAATATTGACTCAACAACAATCCCTTACTTTATAATTGTAGGAGTGAAAGAGAAAGTAAAGAAGCGTATTAAATGGAGTCCCTTTATTTTATTAACTGATTTTAATTATAGTTTTGCTTGAACTTGGTCGTTGATTGTAGCAAGTGGAGCAAAACTTGCGGGATGGGGAAGTTGATGCTGATGGGGAAGAGGAGGATACTGAAGCTGTGAAGTCAACCACACCCCATATGTTCTGCAAGACTTTGACAGCTTCTGACACTAGCACTCATGGTGGATTCTCAGTCCCTCGTCGAGCTGCTGAAGATTGCTTTCCTGCCTTGGTAATTATGAATTATGATGCGTTCCTTTCTCTTGTTAAAGTGAACCTGTTCAAGTGTTTCACTTCACTGACTGTTTTTATTTGATTTATACCTTATTCTGATATGCTACATTCAAGTCCGATTTTATAAATGTTTTGAAATGTGGTCAACCTTACATGATTTCAAGATTTGCATTCTGTCATGATTATAAAATTCCTGGAATTATGCTCGGATATTTCTTTGGTTGCATTTTGAATTTTTAATGTCCACTGTTACTGTAGGATTACAGTCAACAAAGACCTTCACAAGAGCTTGTGGCAAAGGATCTGCATGGTCTGGAATGGAGGTTTCGCCATATTTACAGGGGTATGTATTAATTGACTTTCTAGTACATTGCAAGTTGAATGTTTGAGGGTTTTATTGTTGGGAATGGTACTCCAACATCATGCTCCTCTTAAGGGCAACCTCTGCGGAAGTACATCACATCTTAACCCAAAATCTTAAGGCTATAGGTTAATGGGTCTTTTGCACTTATATAGTCATCACTTGGTCTATGTCTGGCCAATGTGGTACTACTTCTTTTACAACTCATGCTTGAATACTTCCAACATTTATTTCCTGTCTTTGCCTGTGCAGGGCAGCCACGGAGGCATTTGCTCACAACTGGGTGGAGTGCGTTTGTGAACAAGAAGAAGCTTGTGTCTGGAGATGCTGTGTTGTTTCTTAGGTACCATGACCAAAATTCTCTCTTATATGAGCTAGTATTCATCACTAACTAGGACTAACATTTAGTAATTTAAATCAGGGGTGAGGATGGAGAACTCCGATTAGGGATTCGTCGGGCAGCTCAATTAAAAAGTTCTGGTGCCTTTGCAGCTCCATCTGGTCAGCAATTGAATCATGGTGCCATCATGGATATTGTTAATGCTTTATCTACAAGATGTGCGTTTAGTGTTTTCTATAATCCAAGGTATTTTTCTCATTATTCGCTTGTACTTTCCTTATAAGGATGTTACTATGTACAATTTTGGAGTTTTTTATGTTTGTATAAGATGGGGATTCAGAAGGATGTTTTATTATAGTACCTAATGGACAATTTCCCGTTTAATTATTGAATGCTTTTTAATATAACCTATATCAAATGTCCACTTGCTCTACATATTTTGTATGTTTAATAAGAATATAGTCAGACAAAAAGAAAAGTCACTAATATTTCACCAATTCCAAGCATTCAAAGTGTTTTTATCCAATGTCATTTTTTTAATATTACTGGTTTGGTTTTTTTCCATTTTGCTTTATTTCCTGCTGATCTTGGTATTATATGATTTCATTGTTTCTTTGTAGGGTCAACTCTTCAGAATTCATCATACCTGTTAACAAATTCTTAAAGAGCCTTGATTGTTCTTACTCAGTTGGAATGAGGTTCAGGATGCGTTTTGAAACTGAAGATGCTGCGGAGGGCAGGTTTGCCAATTGTCTTACTTGTTCTTGCTGCATATATATAACCAATAAAATATTTATGACTGATCTTTGTCAAACTTCTGTTGGGCAGATTCACTGGATTAATTGCTGGAATTAATGATGCGGATCCTGTTAGATGGCCAGGATCTAAATGGAGATGCCTACTTGTATGTCATTGTGGTCTTTCTAACTTTCAATAGTATTGATATTATTTTTTTATTGAGATTGTCATAAGGAGATGGCTGTCTGTGTGTGTTCCAATCTGTAAGGCTTGATATTTAAATGTTTATGATGACTTGTTGGCTCATTGTGAAAGACACAGCCTTCATAATCATCTTGGGTTTTGCAGTTAATGGTTTTCTGGACAATGTATTAGTGCCACGTTTCTACTTACTACAGTTTTTCACATTGCCTTCGAATTTAAAAGGGAAAAAGTAGAAGGGATAGTACTTTGAAGTTCTGCTTTTTCATCGTTATAACCAATGAATGTCAATTTTTTTGGCATAATTTCCTGACCTTAATTTATTTCTCTGTAAACAAATGAAAGGACAGTCCATTTGTCTTTTGTATGATTCTATCTCTTCTATTAATAGATATTACACGTCTACTTCCTTTGGTTTTCCTTCCGTTTCTAAATTTGACTTTAACTTCAATAATTCAGTAAAAAACAATTTCATGATTGAATTGGGTGTGTCAATTCTAAAGTATGTTTGAACTTCCATGTATCTGCCTTCGAGCATGCTTGTCTCAAACCAGAGAAAACTAGAAGGGGAAGAAAATGTTTATTGTAGATTCATTTAAATAACCCTGTGCCTTTGAAGGTGTATTTTTTCCCCATCTTTTGTTGGGCAGCCTGTAAGTTAGGCTGTCAGTTTCACAATTATCATTTTGAATTCAAATTCATAGCTTACTTTATATTACTTTTTACTATGATGATTTATGGTATGTTGAATTTCATGGACATGATTGATATGATTGTTAATTTGACGCGAATATGAACTTCTAGATGGTGTTTTTCTTACTTAAAAGTAGAATACAAAAAACTGGCTTCTGATGTGAACTGGTTGAAGCTACAAATCTTCTAAGAATCTGTTTCAGCCAAAGTTTGACTGGTTTTTCAAAATTAATTAGTACTGTGGAAGGATCATTGCTATACTCCTTTTGTGCCAGCTGCTAGTGACATATCTCCTCTTTTAAGTAATTCAGAATCCTACTTTGCATGCTTACTAGATTGCAGGTCAATGCTTGTCATCCCTCTAAAGATTGTTATTTCTACTAAACTGTGCAACTTATTTTTGTACGTCAACTCATACTGGTCAAACTTCTAAAGATTGATTGTGTTTATTTATACTAGATGCAGTGGTTCCTATTCGTCATCACCCTAATGTAATTATGACTTGTTATCTGATGTTCTTTCTCGTCTTTACAGGTAAGGTGGGATGACATAGAAGCCCCTAGGCATAATAGGGTTTCCCCATGGGAAATTGAGCCTTCTGGTTCTGCTTCTACTTCCAGTAACTTGATGGCAGCCGGTTTGAAGAGAACAAGGATTGGTTTGACTTCAGCAAAGCTAGAATTTCCAGTTGCCAGTTAGTCACAGATATTTTTTTTTGATTTTTTATAACTTTTATTTCTGAGCCATCTTGTGCAAAAATAATGATCTTTTCTAACTTCTGACAGATCTGACTGGAACATCAGACTTTGGGGAATCATTAAGGTTCCGGAAGGTCTTGCAAGGTCAAGAAATTTTGGGTGTTAATACTCCCTTTGATGGTATTAATGCTCAGACTCCCCGGTTATATGAGTCAGGGAGGTGCTATCCTGGTTCTAACTGTTCTGGGATTGCTGCAACAGGAAATAATATCAGAATCCCACAAATGAGTTCTGATTTTTCCTGCAATGGCATTGGCATTGGCTTTAGTGAATCATTCCGATTCCACAAGGTCTTGCAAGGTCAAGAAATTCTTCCAAGCCAACCATATGGAAGAGCCTTGTCGTCTATCGATGAGTCTCGTGGAAATGGTCGCCTTGGACTTTTTGATGGTTATCAACTACATAGCTCCAGAAATGGATGGTGCACCCAGATGCGCGACAACTCTTCACATCTGCATGCATCGGTTCCATCTAGGCAAGTGTCATCTCCATCTTCTGTGTTAATGTTCCAGCAAGCAGTTAATCCAGTTTCAAACTGTGATTATAACAATAAAGGTAATCAGGAGATGGAGGGTAAAGTGCATTACCAAGGTTCATATGCATCTGAAGTAAAAGGTGGAATATTTGCATCTTCTTCCCAATCTTATGAGCCTATTTTCTCTAGGCTAGCTCAGGAAGGTACAAACTCTTTTGGCATGTCAAATTTTCATAATCAGTTAAGTAGTTCACGGTCGCATGATTCAGTGTCAGCACTCAGAGGCAGTCAAGAGTTGGTTTCCTCATGTAAAAGTAGCTGCAGACTCTTTGGTTTTTCATTAACTGAGGACACACACATTGCAAATAAAGAAGCTGATGCCTCCACGATGATCACTTGTCAGTTGAATTCTGGACCTTCCTTTAATAGAATTGTTGAAGATGAGTTCCACCCTGGCCATTCACTCAGGAGTAAGGCCGTGGTTGGAAGTAACTGCACCAAAGTAAGTTATGTATATATATGTATATCCTTTCCTAGACATGCAGTGCATTATGTAGTTATCATCTCATGGATCCCTCTGATTTTGGATAATTGTTCTCTTTGTTTGCAGGGTGTATTGCAGTATTGACATGCGAATCATGTGTGATAGCTATATGACACTTGCATGAAGATTGCTGAAGAATGTGTCTATAGTTACTATGTTTATGTGCTTTGCTATAATAGCTTTGGATTTCAGGAAGGAGGAAAATTGTTATCATTCCCCATATTTGTGTAATTTTATCTAAAATTGGCTTTGACCACATTAAAATGCTTGTGTATTTAATCTTTTATGCATACTCACTGATCTATAAGAGATGCAAACTCGAGTAACACTATTAAGGTAATTCTATGCATCTTTATCCACTTTCTGCGTCATTTATGGAACACGATTAACCATGTTTTTCGCCAGAGTCATGGTAGTTGTGCGGCAGATTCTGCTATAAGCTAGATTTCACGAAATACATAACTTCAATAATGAGATTAGCTCGGAGGTCGAGCCTATGTTGTCGTTTTTGTTAATGTTAAATAATCTCTATGTTTTTTTAGGGATCTAAATGTTAGATAATCTCTATATACACCCGAAATACTGAAGTAAAATAATAACTTGTGTAAAGAATATTGGAAAAGTCATTTAAATAAATAGATCGTAGGCCAATAACGTAAAGTCCGGCTTACAAAGCTTGTAAGTTCCCCTGTTTATTTAATTTTTTTTATTGTTATTAATATAGATTCAAAAATTGGAAGTGTATCAAAGTAGGAGAAAGAGAAGAAGACTCGTTAGAAGATTGTCAAAGCTGCAAAAAAAAACAATTTTTATTGTCATGAATATTATTTAAAAATTTGTGTTCTTGTTAAAAAATATTTGCGATTTTTTATATTTTGGATCTTTGTTGATTGTTGTCATGAATATTATTTAAAAATTTGTGTGTTCTTGTTAAAAAATATTTGAGAATTTTTATAATTTGAATCTTGGTTGATCATTATTTGATAATGAATGAGATATATTTTTTTTTATTTTAGTTTAATTTACAATTTCGTAAGCCTAAAAGGCCTCATAGATTTTTTATTTTTTAACAATAAGCCGGACTTGACTTACAAATAAAGCCTTTGATAGGCTGATAGATAAGATAGATTCAATATATTTTTACGTAGGCTTGGGCCACCAAAACTAGAGCCGAGCCCGGCCCAACCCATTTATATTCGTAATACACCCAAAATACTGAAGTAAAATAATAAGTTGGAAAGAAAGATATTTACCGTTACCATAGACATAGTGATGTTTCGGCAAAGGGCCTGAGCGACAAAGACCGTAAACCGACCAAAGTTAAAAGAATACGTGAAAAGATGAGTCTACAAGACATTTCATTCACTCTAACAGGTTATTTGGACTCGCTGCACTTGATCTAATGTCATCATAAGCTAAGTGTCGGTATTGAATATAAATCATTATTTTACCTTTCGTCCTAAGAATGAAAAGATAAAATTATGAAACATTGCAACATAAGAATTCCAGATTAGCAAGACCAAGAAAACGACGACAATAAACATAATAAAAATCATAATAAAGTATGGTAGTTAGTCATGTATGGAATATAATCTGATTAGACATGGCATGCAGTATGCAAGTATATATATGAAATTAGACAATTTTAAATGAGAAATTTAAAAACAATATTTCTTTACTTTTAGAAAGATAAAGAATGTAGACATTGATCGGAGAAAATTCGGAAAAAATTGAGACCAAAATCGAATTTACGTTAAGAAAATTAAAAAAAAAAATTATTAGAACTTTTCAAAGTTATCTAAAATTAAAATGTTAATAGGTTCTTTAAATGAACAATTGATAAAGTACTGTACGAACGCGCCATGAGGTGGATTTTCCTTAGACATAGAAATAACATGCTCTAACAGAGTGTTGACCTATATCTAATTGACTTAACTGAGATTTGACGCTCAATGTGGCTTCCGATGCCAAGGTTCTTTGAAAATAATAATAATAATAATAATAGACTTTGTTATTCGTACATAATAAACATAAAACCCAATAATAATAGACTTTGTTATTAGTATACCTAAGATTCCATACTTGTTATGTTATATATATCAGTTAACGCTGTACATGTAGATTATTGGTTAACAAAGTGTATGAATTAGTTAACAAATCATATGTCTTTTTGCTTAGAAAAACAAGATATTAATCCACTAACCAATCGATATATGTTAATTATTAACGTATAATGGTTTAGTTCAAGTGTGAAATCTCAAGTGTAGAAGTGCAATAAATAATATGACCAGGTCCAACCAAGTAAGCTAAAGAAGAATTCTCAAAATACAGAACATAGCATTATATATGATGGAGTTTCTTCTTGGTCTCGTTCGCTGGTTTCTTCTCCTAGATGATGATTATTAAAAGATAAACAGAGAAATTGATGTCGGAGAGGTGGTATATAGCTGTGAAAGGATTCCTTTAAAAAAAATCATTTTAATTTGTTAGTGAGGAGGAGAGTGTCCTTAAAGTCATGATACCATGTTTGCTATCATTACAAGATTTATTTTATTTTAATATCTCTATCAAGAAAACAAGGGGAAATTCTTAAAACAAGACACATTAAAATTTGTGACGTAAGAACTGCATACGAGCCAATTAAAAAAGCATATATATCAACATTTTAAAGTAATCTCATCCCGAAAATATCGTGCTATGACTAGGAATAGGAATAGTGTTCATCATGGACAGTATGAAAAGGAAGAACTTTCTCACCTTGTTGTGCAAATTTCCGTACTTGTCTCTGGTGAATAGCACTCCTGAAAAAGAAGGGTGTTGAAAAGTAATAAAGTTAACCTATTCCCGAAGGTTGATTACGTATCCATTTAGTACTGTTCCCCAATTTTAATTCGTTTGAATATGTGTCCATTAATTTGGTTAGTCTATTAAATAAGTTTTTGGTGTAATGGCTCCGTACAAGGGACAATATAAAGGACGTAATAAGACCTGGCTCAACAACTTGGCATTGGCTAGGTGACTTGACTCCTTAATTAGCTAAGCAATTTGACTCGTTAATTAATATCTTCCTGCATATAACAACAAATTTCCTACAGATGCTCTTCCCGTATTTTTTTTGACGGGAAAAATATTTATCCTTTTAAATAACATAATTTATATCATTTCAATCTCACAAAGAGATGAGACCCACACTTTTATTTTTTTTGTCAACTCTTTCTCTCCTCCTTTATCTATCTTTTTTTCTTTCTTAAAATGATATAAAATTTTAAACTGACTCACATATATATATATATATACACACAACTAATATCAGAATGACACACATGATAGCTAGTTCGCGGGGAGAAAATGGCCAATGTTTCAGAGACAACTCTAGAAACAACTCCAACATGGGCCGTGGCAACAGTTTGCTTCATATTGATAGTAATCTCCATTCTTATTGAGCACTTGCTCCATATTTTGGCCGAGGTATATCAAAATAGTTCAGACACACACTAGGATCATGAATTCATGCTTCTTCCTTCACCTATACCAAGTAATTAATAAAGGGTATATATCTGATTCTTTAATTTTCTTCAGTATTTCAAAAAGGAAAGGAAGAAGTCCCTCATTCGGGCTCTTGAAAAGATCAAATCAGGTCAGCTTTCCTTAACGCATGAATCTTAGAGGGAATTGGTTTTTGTTTCCCTGCTTATGCATGTTTTGAGACAAACTAAAGTGATAATTTTTATTATTTTCCTATTTTCTGTGTAGAATTGATGCTTCTGGGTTTCACATCACTGTTGCTAACTGTAAGCGAAAAACCAATTGCAAATATCTGTATTCCAAAGGGTGTTGGTGAAACTCTTCTTCCCTGCACAAGCATGACTTTTAACGATGCTGAGGAGGAAACCAAATGTGCAGAGAAGGTATGCAAATACATATATACCTTTAAACAGTTGAGTGATGATGGTATTTTTATTGGTTTATATTATTCTCTGACATTATCAATGTAATCTCGGAGGTTGAACTTGGAGTTTGCTACTTAAGTGTTAGAATGGAAGCTTTTGGTTCAATAAGTATATATATATATATATATATATATATATATGCATCTCATGAGCATATAGTAAGAGACAACAATCGAAGGGGTTAAAGACTTTTTATTGATACCAACTTTTGCTTTTACCATAAACAAAAAATGAAAAAATGATAAAAATATTGCACGCAAAACAATTTCTCACTAACATGATAAAATAATTCTGTTATTAAAGGAGAAAGTGTTTTCCATATATATATATATATATATATATATGCAACTCATAAGCATATAGTAAGAGACAACAATTGAAGGGGTTAAAGACTTTTATTGATACCAGCTTTTTGCTTTTATATATAGACTTGGGAATGTTACTATTAGCCTTACATATGTAAATCCTATTATGAATATATACATTCAATATTTTATTCTTATTCTAAATCAGTATTAGAGAAAATTCCACGAATTGGTCTAATTTATATTATTAGATTTTCTCTCACCAATATTTGTTTTTATTAGAAACAAAACTTTTTGAGTTCCCTGTAAAAAGAGATTGGGCTAATGAAAAAGCTTTCATATCATGACTGTTTTGTTAATAATATTGTTATTATAGCAGTTGAAATATCTAATTGACACATTTTAGTGGCTATTATTATTAGTTAGGCCCATTTTACAACCAATGTGTGCAACTATATATTCAAAAATATACAAAACGAGCTCTGGAAGAAGATTTTGGACTGGTAGTGGGAACAAGGTACATATGAGTTCAAAAGTTGTGGAACATTGGGATACACCACCCCAAAAACTAGCTCAAAGGTGGGAGTGCCCAAGGCCTTATAAACTCCACATTAATTGCCCATACAACCGATGTGAATGTGAGACTATATATCTCAAGAAAAGTATAATCCAAATGCCATTGAACCTTTATAGTCGTTTTTTTTTTTCTTTTTCTTTTTCTAGCTAGTTCTAAAATTTATCAATAATTATTTTTGTGGGTATATTGATGCAGTTGGTGGATTTGGATCTTCTCTGTACTTTACATATTGTTCAATGCAAATGGTAAATAATATTAAACTATATAATTGTGATAAAATAAGATTGCATTGTACACAAAAGCTATGTAACAACAAACAACTTATATTTCATTTTCCACCACTGTAGGATTCCACAGCCATTTGTGGCTGCCTATTATTCCGCTAATGGTAAGAAAAACTTAGTACTTTGGCCATTGATACATAGGAAATAGTAGTTAATATTTCGTGTTTTATGTTCTGCAGGTGTTTTTGTTGGTGGGAACAAAGCTACAAGGCATAATAACAAAAATGTGCTTGGATAGTCATGACAAGTCTCATGTGGTCAGAGGAACTTTGCTTGTGAGGCCCAGTGACCACTTTTTCTGGTTTGGATGGCCCAAGCTGCTGCTTTATCTCATGAGCTTCATATTGTTTCAGGTTATTCTTCAATTCGTCCTGCTAACCTGCTTTAATACTAAAATGAAACCATACAATTTTTATCCAAAACTACCTATCTAAACCATTTCAACATTTTCTTTTTTTTCAATTTTTTTTTTGCATTCTCTCTCACATGGATTCAATGGTGATTACATTTTCCTCGCTTGGAAGAATAATAATTAAACAAAAAACACAGGCAAACCTTTAATACTAAAATGAAACCATACAATTTTTATCCTTGGAAAACTTGTCATTTAAACTCATTAAAGTTTCTTGTATTATGCAGAATTCCTTTGAACTTGCATTTTTCACATGGACTTGGGTAAGTTCCACATTTTCCTCGCTTGGAAGAATAATAATTAAACAAAAAACACAGGCAAACGTGTTATTAGGAGATAGAATGATAAGGAGAGTGGAGAGAGAATGTGTTAAATGAAAATACTATATGACCAGAGCTTTATATCAAAAGTTTTTTTTTCCTAATGAATTAGCATTGTTATCTAACATTGACTCTTGGAAAAATGATTAGTCTTTACCTCAAACTTATATAACGATTACTAATTTTTCAAACTGTATGGCATCACCTAAATTAAGAGAGAGAGGGAGAATAAAATTAAAAAGGGTGTATTATGAGTTTTATTGTCTTTGCTATTTTTATGAATTATTAAATAGTGGGGGTGGTATATTTACAAAAAATTAAAAATAAAAATAGTGGGGGTGGTATATATGAGTGTTTTAAAACTAAATTAGAATATCAAATGGTGGTAGCGTAGTTGGTGCATGAGAGCTGTGGAAAGGAAAGGATCACAGTTCGATCTTCACATGCCACATTTGGTTGGGGTTTAAAATCTTTATCCTTGACAAGCCCCGCACTCCGGACTAGTCCCCTACACTAAAAATCAAGAACATTCAAGAATGCAAATAAGAGATATGAATAAAGAAACTGTAATAAGGAACCGTAGCCATGGTGCATTTCACCTTTGATCCTCCTTTATAAATCTGAATTAATTCTTATAATTAATTAACTCAACATATCAGAAAATTCATCTTCTTCAAATCAATTGGTTAAACCCCAATGTCTTAGTGAATTTAACATTTTAACCCAATTAGAACTCTAGTGTCTTAGTAATCCTTCTTGAATCAAGCATTAAGTTTGATGAATTAAAAAGTCTACAACTCAAGCAAGTCTATGTGTAGATTATGCACAAATTGTTATTTTACCCCGTCAGGATTAAAACTTCAATATACCTATTGTGAGTTCTAACCCTCAAAAACTTATAAAATTGATCAGATATGACAAGGATATGGAAAATTCATTCAAGTTGTTGAGTGTTAGAGAATAATATAAATCATTAAAAAGACCCTCACCGCACATCTTAAGGTTTTGGGTTGAAGTGGTTCTTAACATGGTATCAAAGCCTCGTGTTCCGGGTTCAAACCTCGCCGCCCCTCACTTTCTCTTGTGGAATTTCTTGGCACAGTTAGGCTGGGCCTGTTGCATCATCCACTCTTCAAGCCCAATGGGCTCTTGTGTGAGATATATAGTCCCATATTGGTTGTATGAGCAACTAATGCGGAATTTATAAGGCCTTGGGCACTCCTACCCTTTGAGCTAGCTTTTGGCGTGGTGTATCCCAAGGTTCATCAAGAAGAAAGAAGGAAAGAAAGAAAGTCTTCAATCTTCAATTTCTATGAATGTTGATCTCCAGCATAAATCTCCAAGAACTTTATCAATTTCTTGATCTTAGAAAACTCTCCAGCCAAATATGCTTCTCTAAGAGTTTTTTTTTTTTTTGAAACATCTTTTCTAAGGGTTTTTATCCCCCTTTTATAACTTCCATCTGAATTTGCCTTTTTCTCCATTAAATCTTGGGGTAGAAACCTTTCAGTGAGAGTGGGTCTGAGCATAATTTATCAACTTTAATGCTACTGTAAGCTCTTTTTATTTCAATTAGATCAATTCCTTGCTAATTTATGCCTTGAAAACATTATTTACCGGAGGCATATCACGAGCCAAGCTTCAACTTAAACAAGTCAAGCCTATGAAAAATATTTTGAACTTGACTTGGCCTATTAGATTGGTACGAGCTAAATTTTAGGTTTGGCTTGTCTCATTTATAATTATAAAATATATTTTTTCCAAACTCACATATGTCCAAATGTTGAAACTATAAATAGCTAAATTTTAGACTTGGCTTGGCTCATTTATAATTGTAAAATGTATTTTTTCCAAACTTACATATGTCCAAAGTTGAAATTATAAATGCTTCAAATTTTGTATTCCTCCATCAAAGAAAAACAATCATTGAATACAATCAATCCACATATAATTACATCGTTCATGCTATCTAAGTGGAGCAAAAAAAAATAACATTTTCAATACATTCAATTATCCCATTAGAGACTCGATTGATTCATGAGCTATTTTGGAACCAATTCAAGATACATTCAATCATCCCATTAGCTTGTTTGTGAAACTATGATCGTGAGAGAATGCCTATAGACAATAGTATAAAAATAGGATTAATGATTCATTGACATAAAAATATATTATTTATTATAATAATATACCAGTCCAACTCATTGGCTTTCAAGCCAAGTCTCATTAAATTAGACTTGGGCTTAGTTGCTAAACAAGCTATTTTTAAAGATTGAACCCGTTCTATTTATTAAAGAAGTCAGGCCAAGTCAAGCTTAAAACAAGTCAAGCCTTGGCCCCTGACAAACCGCTCGGCCCATTTATACCCCTAGCCGACCCAAATTGTCGAAGTCTCATTAAATTAGATTTGAGTTTGTTTGCTAAACAAGCTATTTTTAAAGTTTGAACCCATTCTTTTTATTAAACAAATCAAGCCAAGTCAAGCTTAAAGCAAGCCAAACTCTGGGCTCATAACAAACCGCTCGGCCCATTTATACCCCTAGCCGACCCAAATAGTCGAAACTTGTGGGAATATCAGAAGTAGCCTATTCAAGAGGTAATTAGAGTATGTTTCCAAAAAAAAAAAAACTAAATTAGAAGAAAATACCATAAGAATATCTAGGATTATTTTAACTTAAGTATAGGTGAAAAATTACTTTAGAATTCTTTAAGAATTTTTTTTTTTCTAAACTGAGCCAATGTCAGGAAACAAATAAAGCATATGTTGTTTTCTGCAAAATACAGATCAGATTCGGCATCAGATCATGCTTCCATCAAGCAACTGAGAATATCATCATAAGGATTGCCATGGGTGTTTCAGTACAATTCCTTTGTGGCTATGTGACACTACCTCTCTATGCTTTGGTAACTCAGGTACACAATCAAACCATAACTAATAACTCTGTAGCAGCTACGTAATTGTGCATTTCATTTCCATGGCATCATATATTTAATTAGTTTATTTGAATCTTTTGTCACCTAAAAATGTAATTTTTAACAGATGGGTAGCACCATGAACAAAGCTGTGTTTACGGAGAATGTGATTAGAGGCATCAAGATTTGGCATGATAAGGCCAAGAAGAGAATGGCTCTAAGGAATCCATACACAGAACGGCCATCCCTCGAAACTTCCCTATCACTTGAAACTTCACTAGAGACTTCGCCTTCTTTTAGTCTTGATCCATCGGTCTCCATTTTAGTGGATCGTCCATTAGATGCTAAGCACATGGATCTTAGTATTATGGATGAAGAGAAAGTGAGCGAACTACAAGAATCCGAGAATCAAGAACGAAAGATGGGTTCATTTCATGGGTTTGACCTGCAAAACCGAGGAAAACCAAGCCAATTTTGAAGAGCATTTGTATCCTTTCTGGTATGCATTTGTATACTTACAGACATAAAGTTATACATATGTGACTTTATTTAACAGCTTAAATTGTTAGGAGAGTTAGTTTTTTTGGGCATAGGATTATATTACATTTGAGAAGAGAGAGGAGAGAGAAGAAAGGAGAGAGAAAAATCAAGAGATGGGACCCACATAAATTTGTATGTGTAGGAAGGTCATTTTACATCATGTAACATGACAAAAATAAAGTCCTAGTTTTTTAGCATAGGATTATATTATATTTGTAACTGAGTAGTTAAGAATTTAATTATTACCACCTCTATTATTCAGCATGGATGATTACCTACACAGTTGTTTATACTAGAATGACAGCCATAAGTCTATATGCAAATGAATGGAATGTTGATTATATAATATAACTCTTCCATGATCTCATGTTACTGCATAACATCTGGATTCATTTGCAATTTAACTATAAATATCAAACCAGGAACAAGTAAACTAAAATTGTATAATTAGCCATCCAAATTGAATTATGTATATGTACCATACAAAGTGCTAGCGTGACCAAGCAGGAAAACCAAGTACACACCCCAAAACTAGCAATCCACTGGGGCCTGCACTGCCCTGCTGCACAAGACCCAAGCCATAAATCTTCAAAGCATGCAAATAACTCATTCGACATTAGAATATTGTTGAATATAGAAATTCATCATATTATAAATTTGTATATTTTATACCTTATCTTCTTTATTTGATACAAAAGTAGAATACTGTTTTTTTATCAGTTCAAAATATTCACAATTCATACTCGTACACAAATTAAATATTTAAAATTTATGTACCAATATATATATATATATATATATATATATATATATATATATATATATATATATTTAAAATTTTGAAGGAACTACGTAGTTTCAATTTGGTAGGAAAAGAGGTAGCTGCATCTGTAGTGAAATACTTTGATGATACGTGTACTTGTGCAGCTCAACTTGTGCATAAAAGAAATTAAACGCTCAAACTTGGCATACGTAAATGTAATTCGGTAAATGACCCTATGTGAGTAATATTAGTTTCTGATATAAGTAAAACTAACGCATGCAATATTCATGCATGAACCCCTATATTTAATCGGCTGAAATAGATGAACTAAGGGGCTAAAAAGAGTTTTAGCTGCATATCAGTACTAACATTGAAACGGATATATATATATATATATATATATATATATATATATATATATATATATATATATATATATATATAATAATGGAAAAAATGTTTATCATTTTAATTGATTTAAGTTGTGTCTTTTTAATTTTTTTTACTCTATGTACTACTTAGAATATATAGAATAAAAAATTAAAAGAACACATCTTACATCCTTTAAAAGCACGTAATCTAAACCCTTGAATAATTTGTAAACATTTAAAAATGTGGCATACTTCACCTTCAAAAGAATGATGTATAACATTATGTTATTACGTATCGTTATCTCTCTCTCTCTGTTTCCTTTAAAAAAAAGAAGAAGAAAAAAAAGAGAAGTTCAACTTCTCCTCTTCATTTTTTTCTTTTATAAAGGTGGACGTATAAAGTATAGTTAGTTAACGATCGCCGAACCGGCTAATCGAGCAAAAAAAAAGCCGCCTATCTAATTGATCCTAAAAAACCAAATTTAAAAATTGATAAAAAAAATCGGTCAGTGTGAACTGATCATGATTCATATAGTTAAAGCAAAATTTAAAAAAAAAAATAATTAAAATTAACTATTTTTTTTTGAAAATAAAATGAACTATTTTGTTATGCTAATTATTTAGTGACTAATTTTGATACATATCCGGCCAACCCAAGTTCAATCTGATTAATGGCAAGCCTATAATTAAAAACATGGCAGATAAGTTATCTATAATAAGTCCAATACGATGTCATTTTGGATGAAAATTATAGTATTTTTGTGATTTTAATTTATTTCGGGATTGTTATAATCTTTATAATTATAATTTTTTAATCCCAAAATGACGTCATTTTAAGAATAAAGGTAGATAACTTATCTGCAATAATTACAGAAATATTTTTCTCTAATTGCTGCAAAAGAAAAAGACGTAAATATATGATATAGCTACGGCAATAACATTGTTGGCACTATAATATTATAGACTGTGTTATCACTTATTTTGCTTTGCTTTAGGCTAGTAAAATATTGGGAGACTGTCGTCATTGAATATGTCATTAACCTTCAATTAAATGACGTGCGTCAAATGTGGAAATATATATGCAGCATGATTTGTTAGTAAAATTGATTGGCATGTATTATAATTTATTATCAGTACCTCCAAAACGACGTGGTAAGTCAAGATTTGCGTACAAAGATAAATTGGTAACGTGGATTGTGGGGCCCCTTTGAAGATTATTTACAAAACCAAAATAGTTGAGGATAGCCCAGGTTGAGTTGAGACCATCGTTTTAACTTTACATGGGGCGAAAGTGATTGGATGGAAAAGATTGTAACAAGTGACAAACGATGAAAGCGTATAATTATTCTATTTATTTCGATAATGAGGATATTCTAACTACCAAAAATTCTTATTATTAATTTACTATACATCATATCACCATTGGATTAAAGAAAGATAATGTTAAAAAGTTTTTAAAGAGGGAGAAAATGTTAATCGAATGGTGATTAGATAAATAATAAGTTGGTAGTAAAAAAAATTAATAGTAAGAAATCCCTTTTCTTATTTCCATTCTTTTTGGTGGCCAAATGGTTGGAAAAACATATACCATGCCTAGTTAAATATTTAATTAGTTAGCAAGGACTTATCAACAACAATAGTAATAGGGTTATCCAGTACGCTATTATGTATCTATTATTTGTGAGCCTAATAATCAAAAGGTTCTTCTTGGTAAAAAGCTATACACACATACACCATACACATGGAGTTTCATTTATTTAGAGCTTATATTAAATTTTACATTCTAATTAAATAAAAAAATAAATTATGAAATATATATATAATTTAAAAAATGATAAAAAATATAAAATAATATAATAAGATAATAAATAATATATTTTAACATAGAATATGAGCATTCTTTTTCTTTATTAAAATCAAACTCTTCTATTAAGTATTTATCCACCAAAAAATTTAAACTCTTCTATTCTCTATTTTTTTCCATCAAATGACTATAAGTGTAAATGACGAAAATATGAATAGAGTTATTTTGCTTTCAAAAGAGATTTATAGGTGTTCTTGTTTAAAATCAAATGTCTTGTTAATTTTGAGCATTTAATATAACATAAGTGGCCTAGTTTAATTTTAAACGAAACCAATCTTAAGTTCTTAACCATTATGTATAGTTATACATAATTAACGCTATCTGCTTTCCCTTCTAAGATATTTCCATGGGTTGGCAGGTCACAAGCACAAGGCGTGTAACATGCACACAATGGAACAGCAGAATTAACTTCTACTTTAGACTAAATAGATTTGACTTTCCTCCTTGGATGCCAAATGCCTTTTTGGTGGGCGTGGGATTGGATATTTTTTGTAAAAAATATATATGCATTTGCACATAATATTTTAACATATTATTTTAATATAGCCCAAGATAATCCAAAATAAAAAAAAAAACCAAAATATATTGAGAAAGATAGATAACACCGAAAGATATATAGTGGATATGTAAACTAGCCTAAACACACCTTAAATTAATGTTAAATCTTGGATTAAAAGAATCAACATATATATAGTAGTACATGTTATTTCCTAATAAAATGTTTATAAGACATTGGGTTTCGTTTTATTTAGTCTTATATGATTCAACTACATTCGAAATAATCAAATGATACCAACAAAGCCCAACACAGTTCGTAAATAGCTGGATTCTTTTAGTATGCTGATGGGGTTCGATTCATGGCCGTGTGTGTAAAGAAGACTTTGTTAGGAGAGGTTTACTCACTTAATGCGATCTCTCACTGGGGAAAGTTTACCACTTAATGTGATCTCCCGCTGGTGGCTTATTTAGTATTAGAGAACTAAACAGGTGGGGTAAGAATACACCCAAATCAAACTAATCGAAAAATAATGAATCAATTGAAATATCTTCAATTTTTTTTACCTTCTCAAAAGAAATATAAACTCAAGTGAGTGCAACTAATTAGCATTCATCATGGAAGTGAGGAAAATTGCAGTAACATTAATGAAGTTGATATATATATATATATATATATATATATATATATATATATATGGGTTTAGTAAGTGTACAGTGACTGAATGTAAAAATCGATCCAGTGCATTATGTTCTCCCGCGAGAACACAGTTATAGTAAAATTATAATTATGTTCTCCCATGAGAACACCATTGTAATATTTTTGCATTATGTTTTCACGGGAGAATATAGTTAAAATTCACTCACTCGACAATCCAGTGACTGAATTTTTAATTTTTCATATATATATATGTATGTATATATATATATATATATATATATATATATATGGGGGAGGATCATCTTACACCGGTGTAAGAATAATAAATCTTACACCAAATCTTAACTATTGATTTTCTGCATCTAACGGTTAAGATTTGTTAGGTCTCACTCATTAATTAATTTTTAATTCCCAAAAAATCTCAACTGTTAGATGCACGAAAATCAACGGTCAATATTTGGTGTAAGATTTATTATTCTTACACCGGTGTAAGTTATATATATATACCAACTCTAGGGCCTGTTTGGTGCGATGTATAAGGCATGATAGTATAAGCTTATACTGTACATTACAACCTTTTTAGTTGTTTAATGTGACAATTTATACAGCAAGATCCTTTTATACATCAAAATGATGTATAACTTAATCAGGCCTAGGAGAGTAGGATTAGTCCTGATAAGGGGTTGATGTATTAGCCAATGCAATTCTCAATAATTAATATATTATTTTAATATTAGTATATTGAAATAAAAAATTATTTTTCAATATATAATTTTTTAAAATATTGGAGATTCTTCTTTTTATAAAAATTAATATATTTTTTGGACACACTAATCAACATATTTCTATAAAAAATAATACCATCTGATATATTTGGAAGAATTATGTAAATTCATTATTAAAAGATATTTTTTACAAAAATATTTATTTTTAACCTATCTAGTATCGTATAATGTATTACCAAACATTAGATGATATTATATTATATAATATAATATCATGCCAAACTCTGGATAGTATTAAATTTAATCATATCTTATACTATGAGCCCTTATCCTATACTATGTACCAAATATCCCATAGTGATTTAAGTTCTTTTCAATGAAAATTAAATCTAATTTGTGCACTTTACTCAACCTATTTTACTCAATCTAATTTGTCCACTTTACTCACAGGTCTAATTTTATTTTATTTAATTTTTGGTGCATGCCAACTTAAAAATTTAATTTTTGGTGCATGCCAACTTAAAAATTCAACCGTGTGACCCCAATTTTATTTTTATTTAAAATAATAAACAAACTCGATGAAAGCGTGTAGTGGAACTGAACCACCCACACCCAGTACTCGAAAAACGACGCCTCCAAAGCATGTGGACGGCGATCATCATATTCCTTCCCACCACCACGTGGCCAGCGAGTTGAGTTGGTGAAAATGGATGACAAAACCGTCAGAAATTTGTCGTTTAGCTGCACCGTCCTCGCCTCAGTGGCACAAGACTTGTCAATTCTTAATAGGGTTGAAAAACCGTGGGAACGATCTACGGGAATCTACGGCCTAATACTATGTATGTTAATATAAATTAATATTCTTATCGTAATACGATCATCTGGGATGAATTTTTTTTAGTGATATGTATGGTGATATAAATAAATCATTTTTAATATTTAAATATTGTTTCGATACTTAAAAAATATATATCAATTATCATTTTTACATTTTCATATATTAATTTTATCAATCTAATCAATCCAAATTTAAGTCTTTAATATTCTAATTCATCTAGTCCACCATACTAAACTTTATTATTTGGATGGAATGATTACAATATTAGAAATCTAAAAATCGCGAGATTAATTAAAAAATTAATCCAAAAAAAATCAAATTTATAATTAGTATACCTTTTCAGAGAACAAAATAACAATTATTTAATTTTTGTGTGTTATATATATATATATATATATATTTTGTATTTTGACAAAGGATATTCCCAAATGCGCTACTGTTAGATTAACTCCTAAACTATACCGTGGGTCCGTGACTAATAAGTTCTCTTAATAATTTTTTTTTTCTTTCTAAAACTTGAACTTTAATTTTTTTTCCTTAAGAATATAACTCGCTTAAAATCGCATCAAATTTTATGTATCAATCAATATTTGAAAATTATACTAGTCATTAAAACGGCGAAGGGAGTAGTTTAAGATTTTAAACATTCTTATATGTTCAATGAAAATAGGATAAGATATTAAGATGAAACATAAATACAGAATAAATTGTTAAAGATATAAGTAAATTGACACAATGTATTCTGTAATATATAAATAATATTCTTTTTTCAAAGTCCGATCGACCTATCTGTTTCATTTTTTTAGTAAATTCAACTACAACTATGTAATTTTTCAGTGTTATTTAATTTTACGCTCTTGATATGTCATCATAAGCTACTTGTAAATATATTATTTAGAGATACTTATCAATGATTTTCTTATAGATAATACATAACTAAATAAATAAATACTATTGTTATAGGAGCATCTAATCTTATATTGTAGGAGACACTCCCTCTTATGTCATAAACCCAACAAATGGTGGGTCCCACCATGTGTTAATAAAATAATAATAATAACAACAAGACACGTTTATCAATGTATCTATAATATAAGACAACTTTTTCCTACTACATAAGAGCATTGTTTTAAAACTCTGTCCTACTCCGATTAGTTTGTGAATATTGACTTGTGGGTGGATGTAATTGATTGAATTATGTTAAGTATATTTTGAATCTTTAATGATTGGTGATTTGATTTTTTTATATAGAATATATATTTATATTTTTTTAAAGTATAAAATCTAGTCAACAAAGTGACCCCGTGACCCTCCGATTGAACTCGTAAGTCGTAACCCCATAACCCTTTACCTCTGTCGAGTTGATGGCCTGACCGGATTTTTAAACACCGAATAAGAGAATAATTTCCCATTGTTATAATACTCATTGGTCTTTTGCCTTTTTT
This sequence comes from Gastrolobium villosum, assembly GCA_032173675.1. Classification (NCBI taxonomy): domain Eukaryota; kingdom Viridiplantae; phylum Streptophyta; class Magnoliopsida; order Fabales; family Fabaceae; genus Gastrolobium; species Gastrolobium villosum. Next base: position 68,042 of record JAVKPL010011275.1, read on the forward strand.
ATCTAGTCATCTTCGGAGGAGAGATTTTTAAATGATTTATGTGTATCCACGTTAGTTCATTTAAAAAAAAAAATTAATTTTTTTGTATTTTTAAAAAGTAAATTTATAAAAAAAGTGATTATTTTTTAAATAAAACCTACTTTTTTTTTTGGTACAGAACTATAAAACCTACTTTATTAACACAAACTGTTGTTTAAAATTTTAAAGCAACTAGTTAAATAAATAAAAAAAGGTTTTATGTATATAACATCACTTTCCTACACACATTAAAGAGGTGGGGTCCACATGTTTTTCTTTCTATTTCATCATTCCACTTTCTCTCTCCATTTTTTGTGTGTGTTGAAAACAACACTTAAATCATGTAACATAACATTAATAAAACCCTAAAAAAATCCACTAACAAAAGGATTTCAAAAAACATACCATAAACATATTTTCTTTAAAAGTTGGGGCAAAAACGTACTTAAAACAAACATACCTGACCAAAACAAACGAACAAACATACACTTATAAAATGTTTTACAGTTAAAACTCCCACTAAAGGTAGGGGTGGTTAAACACGAAATTTTCGTGTTCCAACCCGTTTAATAAATGGGTCGTGGGAAAAATATAATACGAAAATATTTGTGTTTCAACCCGTGAAACCCGCAAATATAATTTTTTTTTAATTTTTTCAAGGTTATTATGGTAATTTTATTGAATGATATAAAATAAATATATACACTCTAGGTTTCTTTTTATTGAAGATTTTTTTTTGTTATATTGCAATCAGATTTGGTGCTTTTTTGGGGCGAGTCGTGTAATAAACGGATCACACTTATATTATAAGACTTTTCGGGTCGTGTCGTGTCAACCCGCAGAAAAAGTGGGTCGTGTTCGGGTTGAGAATTTTGACACTAATAATTAATCGGGTCGTGTTCGGGTTGAATCTATTCATGTTCGTGTCAGACACAGGTCGACCCGAACCCGACCCACGAACACGATTTGCCACCCCTAACTAAAGGGAAAAATGTGTTTTCACCAAAAAAATAAATAAAATGTGTATTATTTTAAAGGATGTAAAGTTGTGTCATTTTAAATAAGAGAAATAGATAGATAAAGGAGGAGAGTGGAAAAAATATAAAAATGTGATTCTCATCTCTTTGTGAGAGTAAAATAACACAAGATTATCATTTTAAAGGACAAATACTTTTTTTCATTAAGTAAAAGAAAGGTAGAGTATGTTTGAAATCTGTTCAAAAAAGAATTTATTGATTTTTAGAATAAAATTAAAAAAAATCGTTTAATAAGGCCTGATTCGTAAAAATAAAATAAAAATTATAATTATTTTTAATTTTTAAAATCAAATTTAAAGAATCAATATGAGTTATTTTTGTTTTGTATTTTGACTTTTATTTTTTAATAAATTTTTTTTATAGAAAACTTTTATTTCATTAACTATTATATGATAGTTTTAAAAATAAAAAAAATCAGAAATAATCCAACACATCAACAATTGTGCAAAATAATTTTATTTTCAAAGCATGTTAAAGTAAAGGAAAAATTATTTGTTCTTTTAAAGGGCAGTTGTTTAGTTAAAATTCATATTTTTATTTAATATTTAAATTAAAAAACTCTCACTTTCCATAATTTTTATTGTATATCTATTTTTTTATTTTTTTTGGTAAGCTTTATTGTATATCTCTTTGTCTCACTTGACAGGAGCACACACATAATTTTATATCTTCTGAAAGGACAAAGATCAATCTCTAAACTAAAAAAAAAAAAAAAAATTCTTCTTTTTAATAAAAAAATTCATATTAATTTTTAGAAGTATACATGTATAATGTTACATAAGAAATACTGATAAAAAAGAGAGAGAAAGTGAGTTGGGGAAAGAGAAAAGAGAAAATTGTGGATCCCATATATTTTTGTTTGTGCAGGAAAATAACTTTTATTCCTGTTACATACTATATATATATTTCCCTAATCTTTATTACCAATTTACTTTCAAGATTTTTTAGAGATATTTACATAAGTAGCTCCTAATATAAAAATATAAATTGTAACATTAAAAATAAAATATGGTTAAATTATGAAAATAATATTTATTATATTATAAGAGATAAGTTTTATAAGAGATAAGTTTTATCTCCAGCATACTTAAAAGTGTTTGAGACTTTTTTTTTTTTCTTCACATAAGTTTAAGTTAAAAGTGTCTGAGTCTTATTTTCACATAAGTTTAATTTCGTGCAAAAAATAAAACTATCTTTATATCATTTAAAACGTGAAATACTTTTTCTTAAAAATTAAAATGAGTAAGATATTCTTACAATCAAAATTTTCTAGTACCAACTTACTATCTATCTAATCATCATTGGATCAAAGAGAGAGAATGTTAAAAAAAATTTGAAAAAAAGAGAAAATGTTGATCCAATGGTGATTAGATAGATAGTAAGTTGGTAGTAGAAAATTTTAGTAGTAAGAATATCCTCCCACAGTTAAAAATATCTTAAATAATATATTAAATTTACAGCATTAGACGGCAGTATCGTGGCATTTCTCGTCACGACTCACGAGTGCAGTGGATGTAACTTCCAGGAATCTGTTGACCGAGTCAGTGACGCAATATCGCATCACTTACAGCAGCGGTGACGCACGAATGCGTAACTGCCATTGACGTTATAGTTCCCCTCCCCGCAATTTTCTTATATTTCCACCTCTGCCCTCCACTATTTCCTCCCTTCCCTCCCATCGCTGGCCACAATCTCTCTCTCTCTCTATAGTCTATACCATGCACCAAGCAATCCCATATAAGAGTTGGAGTTGGATCACTGCCGGCACACGTGACTCACGTGATCTGCCAGTCGCCGGAGAAATCCAAGAAGCCAACGGCGTGGATCCATCCAAAGCCATCAGAATGGTTTCGGAGAACGCAGTGATTATTATTGGTAAACGTGGTTGTTGCATGTGCCACGTTGTCAAAAGGTTGTTACAAGGTTTAGGAGTCAACCCTCCTGTCTACGAGGTCGATGACGACCATGAACCTGCCCTCGCCGCCCACCTGTCCACCCAGCCTGGCTGCGGCGTCCAAACTGTGCAGTTTCCGGCGGTGTTCGTCGGTGGTAAATTGTTCGGAGGGTTGGAAAGAGTCATGGCCACTCATATCTCAGGTGAATTGGTTCCTATACTAAAGGATGCTGGTGCCTTGTGGCTTTGACCATCTGATTTTTTTTTTTTTAATTTCTCCATCCGATAATGATCCCTTCTAAAGATGATAACGATGAGGATCGAAAACATACTCTCAACTACCGGCTGACGTGCTCACTGTATGGTTCTTTTCAACATATGTTGCTTTTTTTATTTTCTCTCCTTTTTAAAAGAGGAATTAAATGTAGTTCTTAGTTTCCTCTTCTTCTTTTTTCTTATAATAAATCTCTCTTCTTGTGTTTTGAAAAGCCAGATAGAGTGATTTTGTACATTATGTTTCAGTTAGTCTATGAGGACAAGTTTGTCTTGGATCCGAAAAATCTCGTGGAAAAGGATGTTCTAATTATGCTTGTAGAACCCTCTTCTCTTTTCAACTAATTGTGATTTAGAAAGTCTCAGGTTATGTTATGGTTGTTAGAGGAAACCAGACAAAATCAAGGATTCCCGTATTTGTGTAGAAAATCCACATATGGTTCTTCGAGTTAATTAGTTAATGGGATAGGATATTCTTACTACCAATTTTTATTTACTACCACTCCACTGTCACTTTGATCATTATTGGATTCAAAAGTTATTTTTTTTTTTTCTCTTTCTTCATTCAATTTTTCCTCTAATCCAATGGTGATTAAATGATAGTGGTGGTAGTGGAATAATGATTTAATCATCGTTCAACTTTTAAAGTGGTAGTGGAATGGTAGTAGTAAAAATGGATAGTAAGAATACCCTCCCTTTAGTTACCAATGTGTGAAAATTTCTCTTTTGAGAACTTTTATGAAATTAGAAATCAAGGGGGAAAAGATTTGGTGTTGGTTGATTTTATGACTTCAGTTTTTAATATAATAAAATTCACTGTTATATTTTTTTGTAAAATTTTATTTATGAACTCAGAAATAAGGTGGCAAATTTTCCTCATTTTTACCTGGTTTTGTTTTGAGTTTCATTTCTAGTACGTTGTGAAAGAGAAATTTAAATTTTGTACATTATGTATCAACTAATTGATAAGGACAAGTTCATCTTAATTGGATCTGAAGAATCACATGGAAAACGATGCTCTAATTATCCTTTAAAAACGTTTTATCCCTCAATTAATACATTGGTGAGTTTCACGGTATTGATGTTAGAAATATATATCAGAAAACCAGACCAAGTCAAGCATACCCATAAATAATTGCATAGAAAATGCACCGGCAAATGTCCTTCCTTTTTTAAAGAGTGAGATTTGTTGTACTAGGTACTTGTTTGGATTTTTTTTTTAATAAAGTATCTAATGTTATTTTATAAAATTTTATTTAATATTCACCCAGATAACATTGTTTTAAATTGAAAGATTAAAAAATTAGAATAATAAAGATTTGTTTGGATGAACATTATATAAAATTTTCTAACGTAACATTACTAAAAAATGAAACTTTTTTTTTTTAGTTTTTCTTCCGCCAAAAAGGTTTTGACAAAAACTTTTATAATGAGAAGCTTTATTTTTTTTATAATAAATAAGAGTTTATTTTTTTGCAGTTATTGTAGATAAGTTATCTGCACTAAATCCAATAAGACGCGAAAATCATGGTATTTTTAAAATTTTAATTTATTTCAGGATTATAAAAGTCTTTTATGTATAATTTTTTAAGTTTTTTTTTGATAAACTAATTTTTTAAGATTTAAATACTAAAATGACGTCATTTTTTCTTAAATAAAATGTTCAAAAGATAAAAGCTCCTAGGAGCTTTTTTTCAATCTCTCATCAATTTTTTTTTTGAAAATTGAAGAGTCAAGATGAGAGAAACTTTTTTTTTTAAACTTGTGCTTTTAAACTAAATATATTATGTAATCACTAAATAATTTTTTTTTTAAATTTTTTTCTAGCTTTAGCTTAAATGTAATTTCTCGTTTAAAAAAAGGATCCGCTCTAACTATTGTAAGACAAAAAAAAATCAGTTTCGAAATTATTTTATAAACCAATAATTCATACTTAGCAGTTTGTGATGATAAAATTTCTCCTTTAATAAATTTAAGGAAAATCGGAGAGGATTTGTAAAAAGTGGGAAAAGAACATGTTAATTGATTGTATGAGATAATGTGTAGCTTATAACAAAATTCACTATTTTCAAAATTTGTGCAAAATAAAATTATCTTGATATATTTTCAATAAAATCTTTTGGCTAAAATTATTTGTAGCTTTAGTCAATTGCTAAAATTATTTGTAGCTTTAGTCAATTGAAAGACTTATTCAATTAGCTCCTTACTAAGTGGGATGAGATAGTATGTACTTTATAACAAAATTCAATATTTTCAAAATTTGTGCAAATGAAATTTATTATGATCTAGTTTCGATAAAATCTTTTGGCTCAAATTCTTTGTAGCTTTAGTCAATTCAAAGTCTAATTTAATTGGCTTACTTACTAAGTGAGTTTGCTTAAAGCATTAATTATTTGTGTGTAATCTGATTTTTTTATTTGATTCCAAAAGTATTGTTTTCTTACACTTTATGAACACATTAGCCAACGTAATATTGTGTAACGCGTTGAGGAATTTACAAACTAATTATACACCTTAAAAATCATATGCCAATTAGTTAAGGGGTTGTAATTATAAAAATCAAGGACGTGAGCCTTGGGAGCTAATAATCTCTCCCTTCCCTTTTTTATTAAAAAAAATCAATAATAAACCTTTTAAAGAAATGTTAACTATTAATTAGAGAATAATATATATATATATATATATATGAGAGTTCATTTTCTCTGCAGTCAACGTAGATAAGTTATCTACACTGAACCTAAAATAACGTCATTTTATGACAAAAATCAAGGTATTTTTGTAATTATAATTTATTTCAGGGTTATAATAGTCTTTCTCATTATAATTTTTTAATTTTTGAACCCAAAATGACATCATTTTGGGAGTGAATGTAGATAATTTGTTTACATTTAGAAACATTAAAGCCTATATAAATATATAAACGATTTTTTTGTTTGAAATTTCTATTTATATACCAAAATTATCTAATTATCATATTTTAAAAAATAATATTTTAATTAAAGACTTTGATTGAAAAAATAATTAAATGGACACATAAAATTGTATTTATGGAAATGATAGGAATTTAGATATAAATAAAAAATTGAATACTTTTATATGTTAATATGTTATGAAGTGGTTGGTGTGATTATAAAGAGAAGAGACTAGCATACCAAAAAAATAAAAGAGAAGAGACTAATCTCTAATTATATTAAATAATATATTCTTAAAATAAAAAAAATCATGAAATGTAGAAAAAGAAAGATTTTAATCCCAAAAAATATATATATATTAAAAATATAATCTTAAAACTAAAAAAGGAAAATTATTCTTATATTGGTATAATATTAAAAATTTTTATACTCAATCTTAATAATTTGATTTGTTTATATCTAATGATTCACATATTTAATAAATAGGAAAAATATTTATCTTTTTAAATTATGATCCTTTAGTTAAAAGCTAATATTTTTTTTAAAGGATAAACACTAATCCCTTAATGAATCATAACTATTAAATATAAATAACATTAATGACAAAAAAAAATAAAAATAAATTTTATATTAGTATTAAATGATTTTAAGCCTTAAAATGATCTCAATGAACATAAATAAATATCTTCTGTTCTAACAATAAATATATTTGTTAATGTAACAGACAAATTTATAAGTGACTAAGGAAATAAATCCGATCAAGAGAATTCCATTCGTTGCAACACAGAAAACAATGTTAGGATGAAATGACTGAAAGGTCCTCTGGCGCGAGTGGCGGAACTGTTATGCGTAAGGGGGTTATTCACAGTTTCCCTCCCCAATTTTAAACACAAAGACAAAGGTACCAAAATCATTAGTAGAAGATGATCAGGTTTTTCAATCGAGGTAAGGACAATGCCGCCGATGCCTCACCAACCTCTCCGGCGGCGACGCCCTCTTCGTCGCCGGTGACCGGCCCGGCGAAGCCAATTCGCCTCATCTATTGCGACGACAAGGGAAGGTTCCGCATGGACCCGGAAGGCGTCGCCACACTCCAGCTCGTCAAGGAACCCATCGGCGTGGTCTCTGTCTGTGGACGGGCTCGCCAAGGCAAGAGCTTCATTTTGAATCAGGTGATTTTTCATTTGAAGTGAATGAAAGATTTATGGTTTTGAGTTTAGGGTTTTAACTTTTAATTTGTACGCATTGTTCATTGGGATTGTGGAGGGGCATTCCGTGCTGTTGTTTTTGCTAGTGTAATTTTAACCATGGACTGTGATTGAGTGAGATAATTTTAGGTTATTTTTGTGTTTATGCTGAAATATCCCCTTTTTTGTTACCTGATGGAGCACAGTGGATAGTGGTTTTGTGATTTTGAGTGGGTACATTTGTCATTTGTTTGCTTATTCCTGTGCAACAGTAAGTTTGTTTTGTAGATTGTTATCGCCATTTGGATGTCTCTGTATATTGTGCTTAATATTCTGGAGCTATTCTATAACCTGTGATTGTGCGGAAGAGAAAAAGTTGTGAACAGTTTTTTCGTGCCACTTAAAACTCTTTGACTTTGATGTTTAACTGAAGAAGAGTAATGGCTTTTATACATTGGGTTTGGAGCTTATGCTGCTAGCCTGTTACTAGTCTTAAAAAAGAGGTTAACATCAACATCACGTCATCACCTTCATCCCAAACTAGAGTGACAGATAAACCCAAATGAAAATGTACGAAAAAATTGAAGGAAAAAAAAGGATAAAAATAAAATTAAAAAAATAAAATAGAAATAACAATAGAAATGAAAACGTAGCAATAAACAATTAAGAAGAAGAATAAAATAAAATAAAATAAAGTGAAAATAAAGATACATAAGAGAAAAAATAAAATAAGAAAGTAAAAATAAAAATACATAAAAAAAATGGTCCAACGATGATTCTTTATGAATAGCTTCCTGTGCTAGGTATTGAGGTTTTAGGACATTTTTTGTACTCAAGAAACTATATGCCCTGAGAATGTTGGATTGTCCTATGTTGCTGTAGCATATCAAAAGCTCGAGGACTCTTTTCAGAGTGGAGGGGTAAGACTGACAAATGTTCCCCTGACCCCTAATCAATATTATTCAAGAGCATACACCTAGCTGATATGCAACACTGGCTCTTACATTAACTATTATAAAAACAGCTCAAAGTAAATATTCATTATTTATATATAAATTTTAAAATATTCTTTTAAGATTGGGGGGTTTAGTGAAGATTCAAAATAAGAAACTTTGCCTTATATATTTTACATTAAGGTTACCTTATGCCATTGAATTAAGTAGATTTAAAGGGCTTGCCTAATGTACAAGGCTCCTCGACATTGCAAGGGAGGTTTGAGCGTCAATTTTATGCAGCCTTATCCTTATTTGTTTGCAAAGAGGCTATGATAAGGACCAAGCAAGTAACAAACTAAAACAGGAAAATACACAAGAAACTAGATCTGAATATTCCTCATTCATATATTTCAAAGTTGCCATTATAAACAGAGCAAGTAATTATAGTAAGTTGTAACGTGAAAGAAAGTTGCAGAACTTCCAAAAGAAATTAACAAGCTAAAAGTAAAGATAATGTGGGACACATATGAGAGGTTCCATTCTCTCCCAATCCCCAAAAGGGCCCAAGACGTTTCTGAATTTCTTGACGCCTTCCACCTTCATTCGCTCCTCCTCTTAACAATGCGTAACCAACTCAACCATCCACATCTGCATTCTGTTAGAGGGCAAACTTGTCCTTACAATTGTGTTACGTCTTAGCATTTCCAATTGGACAATCACTGACCACTGGAATTGGACCAGCCCTGACCACTGGAATTGGACCATAGCTGACCACTGGGCTAGGTGCTGCAAGAGAAGCCCAATTCCTCATATTCTTGTCCCTTCGGTATACTTACTGCAATGGGTTTGTATCAATACTTCTCCCCAATTGAAGCACCTTGTCCCCAAGGTGGAAATTTGGGAATTGATCCTTGATAACAGAAGCCACTTCCCAAGTGTTTTCAAAATCGGGGAGATCACACCATTTAATTAAGACCTCCATTGTCCCCACGGAAGAGAGATGCCACTGAATCACGTCTTCTGGGAAAACCTTTAACTCCCAACCTTCGGAAAGACTAGGAGGTAACGACTGGGCATTTGGAACAGAAGATGAAGCAGGTTTCAGTAGTGAAACATTGAATATCGGGTGCACACGACATTGTCCGGTAGAAGAAGTTTGTATGCAGTCTCCCTTATTCTCTCCAGAATCGGATAAGGGCCATAATACCTTGGACTGAGCTTCTCATTGACCCTCCTAGCAATGGTCTTCAATCTATAAGGCTGGAGTTTCAGATACACCAAATCTCCTACCAGGAAAGAAATATCCCGGCGTTTTTGATTTGCATGTTTGACCATCCGATTTTGAGCTTGAACCAAGTTTTGTTGTAGTTCCTGTAGAATGAAATCCCGTTCCAGCAATGCTTGAGAGACAGCCTCAATAGCTGAAACAGAATCCGTGCCACGCAGCAAATGAGGAGGATCTATACCATAAAGAACCTTGAAAGGAGTCATTCCCGTAGAATCTTTGTATGTGGTATTGTACCAAAATTCAGCCCAGTGAACCCATTTTGGCCACTGTTTTGGGTTTGGGCCACAAAAGCAACAAAGATAAACCTCCAACCACCTATTTACTACCTCTGTTTGACCGTTTGTTTGAGGTGATAAGTTGTGCTGTAATGAAGTTTGGTGCCGACACTTTTAAAGAGCTCTGTCCAAAAAGAACTCATGAAAACTCGATCTCTATCTGACACAATGGTCAAAGGAAATCCATGCAATCGGACCACCTCCTTGATGAAAAGGTCAGCCACCCCCTTTGCTGTATATGGATGGGAAATAGGCAAAAAATGCGCGTATTTTGACAACCGGTCCACTACTACAAAAATGGTGTCCACCCCCCATGCCTTGGGCAGCCCTCCAATGAAATCCATTGAAATGTCAACCCACACCTTGATGGGAACTGGTAACGGTTGCAACAACCCCGCAGGTGTCAAATTTTGGATTTTACTTTGTTGGCAAACAGAGCACACAGTCACATAATCTCGAATACTTTTTTTCATACCATCCCAAAACACCAACCCAGCTAGCCTCTTGTACGTACGAAAATAACCCGAGTGTCCTCCTATGCCCGAATCATGAAACTCATTCAAAAGAGGAGAAATTAAACTGGAGTGTTTAGATAACACTAACCTGTCCTGGAAGAACAGCCTGCCTCATTTCAGTTGGAACCCGATGTGAGCATTAGCATTTGCAATCAAATCCTGCACTATGCCACGCAATGTGTCATCTTGCTGCATTTCCCGATCCAGCAACTCCAAATCGGGTAATTGCACTCGAGTTAAGCTGGAAAATTGCTCTTGCCGCGACAGAGCATCGGCCACTAAATTCTCCTTGCCCGACTGATACTGGATGTCAAAGTCAAATCCAATCAGTTTGGACAACCACCTTTGCTGTTCCTCTCCTAGAACCTTTTGGTCCAATAAATGTTTCATGCTTTTCTGGTTGGTTCTCACTACAAAATGCCTTCCCATCAAGTATTGCTTCCATTTCTGAATTGAAAACACTATAGTCATTAATTCCTTCTTGTATACGGACTTGCTTTGAGCACGTAAAGAAAAACCTTGATTGAAATAAGCTATCGGCCTATTTTCTTGTGTGAGCACAACACCAATTCCCTTCCCTGGAGCATCAGTCACTACAGTAAATTTTTTGCTAAAATCTAGTAATGCCAAAACTGGGACAGAAACCATGCAGCCTTTTAATTTTTTAAATGCTTCCTCCGCTTCCACATTCCACTTGAATGCATCATTCTTTAACAAGTTTGTCAAAGGTTTTGCTATTTTCCCGTAGTCTTTGACGAAGCGTCGGTAGTACCCGGTCAACCCTAAAAACCCTCTTAGCCCCTTCACATTTGTAGGAATCGGCCACTCATCCATAGCCTTAAGCTTGTTAGGATCAGCACTGATTACTTCCTTGGAGATTATATGACCGAGATACTCAACATGGGCAGTTCCAAAACTGCATTTCTTCGCCGTTCACTACCAGCTGATTTGTCCTTAGCACTTCAAACACCTTCCGTAATTGATCTTCGTGCTCCTTCCTACATTTGCTGTAAATTAAGATGTCGTCTAAGAAAATCAGAACGAATTTCCTTAAAAAAGGCCGCAATATATCATTCATCAAGGCCTGAAAGGTTGAAGGGGCGCTGGTTAACCCAAAGGGCATTACGAGGTATTCGTAATGACCTTCATGCGTCCGAAACGCGGTCTTGTGTATATCATCTGTTTTCATCCTTATCTGGTGGTAACCAGATTTGAGATCCAACTTAGAAAAAATCTACGGACCTCCCAATTCATCAAACAACTCTTCCACGACCGGTATTGGAAACCTATCAGGCACCGTGAGCTTGTTGACCGCCCTCTAATCCACACACACACGCCAGCTGCCATCCTTCTTCTTGGCTAAGATCACAGGACTAGAATAAGGGCTAGTGCTGTGTCTTATCCAACCGTTCCCCATTAATTCAGAAACTAATTTTTCAATCTCTGACTTTTGGTAATGGGGGTACCTGTAAGGACGCAAATTAGGCACCTGAGCTCCTGGTTGGAGGTTGATAGAATGATCACAAGACCGTGCAGGAGGTAGTGCATGAGCATCTTTAAACAGATCATCGTATTCCAGTAACAAAGAATGTAATCCTTCCCAACCTTGGTTCATCCATTCCTCAGTTCTTGTACTTGAACTCACCAAATACCCTTGCCCCTGCTCCTGTAACGCCTTCAGAATTGATTTGCATGACACCTCTGCCCGAGAAAGAGAAGGGTCCCCTTTTATTACAACCTCCGTGTCTCCTTATACAAAACGCAATGTCATCTCTTTGAAGTTGGCCTTAATTTCCCCTATTTGAGTCAACCACTCTAACCCCAAAACGACTTCAGCCCCTCCCACACTGAACAGATACAGGTCTTGCTTAATCTGAGCTCCCTGCATCTGGTTTCCCACACCCTTGCACACACCTTGACAGCGAACCTTGTGACCGTCCCCTACCGTTACGTGAAACGCTGATGTGTCAGTCACCGTCAGCCCGAGTTTTTCCACGATCTCCTTCCTCACGAAATTAATCGAAGCCCCACAGTCCACCATAACCTCCACGGGGTTGCCTGAGATTTCTCCCCAAGCCTTCAAGGTTTGGTTTGCAGTGAGCCCTAGCATACTATTCAAGGAAAGTTGCAACTCTCCTTCTGGTTCCTGCCCTTCAGATTCTCCGTTCGAAATCCCCGCCGTCGCAGCTTCTCTTCCCTCCTCCGCGTCATCCTCATCTACTAACAGAAGATGGAGCTGCCCCACTTGACATCGGTGATTTGGGTTCCAACGCTCATTACACTTGAAGCACAAACTGCGCTCGTGTCTCTCTCTCCACTCGGCCTGAGACAGCCGTCGTCTGGGACCGGAGAACCCCTCCTGTGCCTGGCCGCCCACCATAGACGTTGATGTTCTCGTTGTTGACCCCTCTTTGGTGTTATCACTGACTCCAGGCTTTGAGGCATGCGTACCCGTGCTAGGGTTATTATTGCTTGGTCCAAAATTCCGGTTTGGCCCGTTTGGTTACTTCCCTAGCCTCGGTTCTTGCTTGGGCCTGAACTATTTCTTGAGCCCACAGCTCTACTAAGACCTGGAGTCCAACCCTTTACCATCGGTCCCCAACCTTCCTCCTTCCAAGCTACGTTCCTTTTTTCTATTTTGAGCGAGAATTTCATCATCTCCGTCAACGTCAAGTGGGGGTACATCAGAAGCTCCTCTCTGATGCTGGTGCGCACTCCATTCAACCAAGCCCCTCTTAATAGTTCTTCGTCTTCAAATCGTAGTGCTCCTATCATCTTCTCAAAATCCGCACCGAACTCCGCCACACCTCTCTTCTGTTTCAGGGTGTAAAGAGCTCCATAATGGTTATCTAACGCTTCCGGTTGGAACCGACTGAGTAATTCTCGTCGGAACAATCCCCAATTAGCGTTTGGATGGCCCACCTCCCAACATTGGCACTAATGGAGCGCCTCTCCTTCCAGGCATACTACCACCGCAGCTACATTCTCTCTTTCGGTCACGCCATTCACAACAAAATATCTCTCCACCTTACACAGCCATCCAGCAGCATCTTCACCTGCAAAAATAGGAACCTCCAGACGTCGGGTTAATGGAACAGTCGCATTAACCCTCCGTTGAGTTCCTTCCCTCCTCGCTTCAGTTTCGTCTTCCTCCGTTTCGTTCTCACCATCTCTGGAGCGGCTTGGTCGACGTCTAGACATTTTGTCCAACCTTCGGATTATCTCTGTCATTCCCCTTTCACTATTTCCCAACCTGTGAAGGATTTCTTCTTGTCGTGCCTCACTAGCATCAACCCGTAAACAGACCTCCTCTTGTCGAGCACATCCCCTGCGCAGCCCCTCTTCAATCACCTCCATGCAATGTTCCATTTGTCTCGTCCAAACCATTCCACAGAGCTCCTAGATTGGAGCTCTGATACCAATTGATAAGGACCAAGCAAATAACAAACTAAAATAGGAAAATACTCAAGAAACTAGATCTGAATATTCCTCATTCATATATTTCAAAGTTGCCATTACAAACAGAGCAAGTAATTACAGTAAGTTGTAACGTGAAAGAAAGTTGCAGAACTTCCAAAAGAAATTAACAAGCTAAAAGTAAAGATAATGTGGAACACATATGAGAGGTTCCACTCTCTCCCAATCCCCAAAAGGGCCCAAGACGTTTCTGAATTTCTTGATGCCTTCCACCTTCATTCGCTCCTCCTCTTAACAACGCGTAACCAACTCAACCATCCACAGCTGCATTCTGTTAGAGGGAAAACTTGTCCTTACAATTGTGTTACGTCTCAGCATTTCCAATTGGACCATCACTGACCACTGGAATTGGACCATCCCTGACCACTTGAATTGGACCATCACTGACCACTGGGCCAGGTGCTGCAAGAGAAGCCCAATTCCTCATATTCTTGTCCCTTCGGTATACCTGCTGCAATGGGTTTGTATCAGGCTATTTCCCATAATTTAGCCTGTGAACTTTCGGTCACAAAGGAGCAATATTACCGTTGGTTCAAGGGTCATGTAGATTTAAGAAATTTAATTTTCAAGCTTAATAATTTACTAATGAGTAGATACATATAAGAAAGAACAATATGATATTAGTTTAGTTTCCTAACCATGTATAGGTGATCTATCCTTTGATCAAAGTCTTATTAGAAGTGGGCTTGGCGTAGTCTGGGAGAGGTTACAACTTACAACTAGTCTAATGCATAGAATGGCTCAGAATAAAATGCCATTCTTTATCCTAAATTGGTTAGAAGAAATGTGTAAATCATTGTCTTAAGCATTTTCTAATGAACAGTCTACTTTTATTGTTAATCTGTGGATTTATTTGTTCTATACCCTACGTATCTATGTCATAGTTTACAACAGGATGAAATGGTCGTAATGATGGGATGAAATTAACTACTTTCAAGGCTTGCTTGATATGTGGATTCCTTATGTAAAGGTCTAAGAGCATGCTTGTTTGGCTATTTTAAAAAAGTAGCTTTTATGCCTTGCTTATTTTAGAAGTGTTTTTTACAAAAGTTAAAGCTATTTAGATTTTTTAAAAAATATTGAGTTTTTGAAAAAAATATTTTATTTTTGATTTCTGTTTTTTTATAGAAGCTACAATTTTTAGCTTCCATAAAAAATTAGATTTTTGGATTATTTTTGTGACTTATGCTTTTTTTAAAGCAGACATCCAAACGAACTTACAGTGAGAAGTGTTTTTTTTTTCTTTTTTTTTTAAGCAGCTCTTGGAGAAAAAAAAATCCATCCAAACGGGCCCTAAATCTCTTTCAGCTATAGTATTTGACTACTTGTGACTTTGCTTTGGCTAATGTTGGCTATAAGAAATTTAATTTTGTTTGTTCTTTTGACCTCTTCATCTCCATCGAACATTTGGTGGCCAGTGAAGTTTGTTATAGAAGTAAATTTGTTGAATGTATTTACCAAATTTTTTTTTTTTGTTGAATGTTAAGAAAATGTTTTGATTTGTACCGTTTGGTTTTATATCAGTATGAGATGTGACTTTCTTCTGGCATTTTTTTTTTTGTGTGTTGTGGGGGGGGGGGGGGGGGGGAGGGGTTTATGTTTTGAAATAAAAGATATGAGATTTTGTTCTCATATATTGCAGCTATTAGGGAGGAGTAATGGATTTCAAGTAGCATCAACACATCGACCATGTACAAAAGGGCTTTGGTTGTGGAGTGCGCCATTAAAGAGAACTGCTCTTGATGGAACAGAGTTCAATCTCCTGCTATTAGACAGTGAAGGAATAGATGCTTATGATCAAACGGTTAGCTTGAGTTTTCTAAGTGATAGATATATGTTTTCTTTTATTTATGTCTGTTTGGTGTTCTAATCACTTTTGAGTTTAGGTATTGATGCTAATTGCTGGAGTAATATTGTAGTACTTTTAGTATTTAGTTTCTTGTGTACATGTAGGTTTCCCATTTTCAACCATTGTAATGTTGTCCTCTCCTTTTTTTTTTTTTTTTTTACTATGCAGGGAAAATACAGCACCCAGATCTTCTCATTGGCTGTCCTTTTGTCTAGCATGTTCATTTATAACCAGGTTGGGACAGCTTATGGAAACCTATATTTAGGCATAATCAAATGTGATTTTACTTGTACATATTCTTTTATTTTGCTGTTTGATGACCAGTTTGTGGGTTCATTCTAAGCATATGAATCTGTTCCCTCTTCTCTTTTGCCTAGATGGGTGGTATTGATGAGGCTGCCATTGATCGCCTTTCTTTTGTCACTCAAATGACAAAGCACATTCGTGTTAGAGCATCTGGAGGAAGGAGTTCTGCATCTGAACTGGGACAGTTTTCCCCAATTTTTGTTTGGCTTCTAAGAGTATGATGTTTAGAAATCTTTTGTTACTGTGCTGCATCACATATTTTTGGAAACTTTGTATCTCGATCTTCCAATCTTATATCTTAACTTACTTTTTGCTGTCTAGTCCCATTCTTTGCGTCATTTGTCTTTCCTCTTGCTGACAGGACTTCTATTTGGACCTAGTAGAAGATAACAAAAAGATAACACCCCGTGACTATCTTGAACTTGCTTTGAGGTCTGTCCAAGGGAGTGGAAAAGATATAGCTGCTAAAAATGAGGTATGTTTCTACATATTTTGGTTCTTCAAGAATGTAAGTCATAAATACTCTTTTTATCATAGTCGACTAATGGCTTATCCATTTGATCATGATCCTTAGATAAGTACCGGAATTTCTTCACTTGACTTGAGACTTAACAGTTTTTACAAATACGGTCCATACTGAGTTTTTGCTGCATTTCTGAATGCATTAAATATTTAGGAAATAAATAATATTTGAACGGAAAATTACTGAACATTATTTTCGAATAATTTTACATAGATTCAGTCTAATATATAGACCTAGCTAATAATTACTTTCCTAATATAATGACTAAACAATGATAACATAAATTTTAAAATAATTACAATGACTTGCACATAATATTTTGTGGTGAAGTATGCGGGACTAATGTGGAACTATTACAACACTCCTCTTTGAGCTGATGAATGAATAGCTATCATTTCCAGCTTGCCAGTAACCTCTCTGTAGGAAGTCCTTGACACATCTGCCAACTGAACCTTTGAGGAAAGATAAGTTGTTTTGATAAGTCGACTATCTAGTTCCCTTTTCTAAAATGTCGGTTTATCTTAATATGTTTAGTTTTATTACGCTGAATAGAATTAAGGCAATGTTGATGGTTGGTTTGTGTCACAGAGTAACTTTATCCTCATATTACCCAATATAGTCATCATCTATAGCAGCCTGCAAACTCCTTGGGCCATAACCCAAAACTCAGCTTCCACACTTGATTGGGGACAACTTTTTGTTTCTTACTCTTGCATGGAACTAAATTTCCACCCAAGAACATAGCATAACCAGAAGTTGACCTCCTTTTCCTCTTAATCTCCCCCCTCTCTTTCTTCTTCCTTCTACTCTTTTACTCCACTTTTCCTTTCAATCTTTTTCTCCTACCTATTTATTTATGTGTTTTTCTTTTCCTTTTTCCTATATCCCTTTTTATGTTATTTTATTTTATTTATTTATCTATTTTTTATTTCTTACCTTCTTATTCTCTTTTGTCCTCTTATATATTCTTATTTGTATATTATTTTAATTTATTTTTCCTTTTAATTGTGTACTGCTTTTCTATGGATAATATATATATATATATATATATATATATATGTTGTAAATATTAGGTCTTTTATTATTTAGGTCTTTTATTATTATTATTTGTTGTATTGGGCCAAGCCCATTAGGTCAAGTATTAGGTCAAGAATTAGAGTTTTCATTCTCTATAAGTAGAGTCCTCTTTGTACAGATTATTTACACAATTCAATAATATTCTTATTACCCTTTTCAAGTATATATATATATATATATATATATATATATATATATATATATCTGACCTTGCATAGTCCGAATCAGTACATACTTCCATGGATAGATGTCTACCCGTTTTGAATAATAATCCTGTTCTGGGTGCAACTTTGAGACCTTGCATAGTCCACTACTTGTAAATATCTGACTAAAAACACTAACAATATTTGCTAGATTTGGTCTAGCATGTACCAAGTATACCAATTTACCAACCAACCTCTGCTAAATCAAGAGCAAATCCAATGCACAATGCTACCTAACTTTGCGAGGGTAGGGGTGAAGGTCAACTATACGCAATCTTACTCTTGTATTTTTACAAAGAGACTGTTTATTGGACTCGAACTTGTGACCTTCTAATCACAAAGAGCAACCTTACTACCGCTTCAAGGGTCATCGTCTAATATAAAGCTTTATTAACTTTGGGTCTTTCTTCATTTCCCATTCATTGATTTTTCTCAATTGGTACACTACTAGCTCTATGTCCTTGCTTCTTAATTTCCCTTAGGAGATTATTAACTTACTTTGAAAAGTAAAGATACCTTGTTAATCTAGGCCACTTCAATCTCGAGAAAGTGTTTTAGTTTTTTAAGATCCTTCATCTCAAATTCAGTTGCTAGTTTTTTCCTTAGGGGGGCGTTTGGTTGAGGTTTTTGTAGAATTTACCCATGCATCTGAGTGTGGCTTTTTTGGACTTCCTTGTTTGGTTGAAGTTTTTCAAAATTTTCCCCATGCTTTTGTGTTGCCCAGCAGTTTGCATTTGTGTGTAAAAAAGGGGGAAAAACACTCTTGAGAAAGACCTTTTGCAATGTGGTATTTCAAGTTTCCTATGCAAATGGGAGAAAGAGGAGCGTTTCACTGCCAAAAATACCCTCTACTTTGGCGTGAAAGTGAGACCCATAACCAAAGCATCAGTGAACACTCTTCGTCTGTGGAAAAGGTTGTCGTGGACAGAACCGTTTGTGACATATCTCTTGCGAGAGTTAAGTCGCGAGCAGAGGTTGTTGTGAACAGAACCGTAAATATAGCAAACCCCTTTTATTTCCCATTTGAGTTCCTTGGTTGTTCTTGTTGCTGCTCCTGAATTGGTACGAACTTATGATTCCCATTTGGATGCATTTGTGTTTGCTCTTGAATTGGTCCCAGTTTTTGCCCATTTGATTGCTTTTGTTGAGGCTGTATTGGGGCAAAAAATGTTGCTCTTGAATTGGTACGAACCTGTACTAAAAAAAAAGTAAAGGGTAGGTGATTGAAAAAAATTTAAAAACAGGGATATTTTCGTAATTGTCACTTATTTCCCCATCTATATTTTACCTCAAACCAAACATAGACTTTATAAATATTACCTAATTTGCCCGGTAAATTTTTCTCCAACCAAACAACTTTTTTTACATTTTCCTACCAAACTCACTTTCCAACCATTTCCCTATCAATTACATTTCCCTAGTATTCAAAAAATTTCTCCTCAACCAAACGCCCCATGTTGTTTCTCAATTAAGTGATTACTTGTTTTGATTTTGTCATTGACATATACCAGTAACATAATTAGTTTTCCTTCCTTTGAATGCTTTAAGAAATGGGTGTGGTTAACTTGACTTTGCCTGTATCTCAGGGACACTATTGCCTTAGTGAATCTTCTAAATCATGCAGGAGGAGGTTGCTTCAGTTCATATATGCTCTTCTTTGACTTACACACATATTCTCCATTTGTAAAATCATATTTGGGTGGAATTTCCATTTAAACTTCCTCCTCCACGTCTCCACGAAGAAAGACATTTTTAACATCAAATTGTTGCAATTCCCACCCATGTTTAGTAGAGAGAGAGTAAAACTCTTGTCGTGTTCATCTTAGACATTAGAGCAAATGTCTCTTGATAATCGATTTTGCAAGTTTCGGTGTATTCTTTTGCAACTATCCATGCTTTAAATTGACCCAATTTATCATCATTTCAAGGTATATGTCCACATGCAACCGATTGGTTCTTTTCTCCTGGTCTTTCAACCATTTTCCATATTCCATTCTTCTCCAATGCCTTCATCTCATTCATGGCTTGAATGCAGTTCTTATTCTTCAATGGATCTTGCACTAGGGTTGAAATAAACCTCTTGTGTTGCAATGATAGGTTTTTTGTAGAGACAATATGAAGTCATCAGGGTCATTCTCACCATTATGTAAAGGAATATTTAAAGTATCAGGGTTAAAAATATAAGAAGCAGTATTTTCAATACTTACTATAGGTTCAGACGACTGAAGCTGTTATTGGACCTATTCAGGTTTCCCTCCCTTCTTTGATACACTAGTTGTGGTGGACCAATCTTGGCCTTAGCCAATCAAGAAATTATTTAGTTGTGTCACTAGTATAAGGCACTAGATCGTGATTAGTAAAGCAAGAGAACAAGGAAAAAGGGACTCAGGGAGGAAGAACTCAACTTCAACTATAAACTCATGAACATTGTCCCCTTGAAGCCAAAGACGGGGATAGTGAAACACATGTTCATGAAATGTGATATTCATGGAAACAAAGAAGCGGTGACTTGAAGGGTGGTAGCATAAATATCCCTTCTTGTGAGGAACATAACCCATGAAAACACATTTGACAACACGATGATCAAGTTGTTGTGGTGTTGGCAGTGAACATGGACAAAGGTCACACAACCAAAGACTCGGGATTTTAGAGAAATTATAAGGTGAATATGACTGACATTACCAAGTACTTGGGAGTCAAGTAGCCAGTAAGACATATTCCCCCAAATATGAATTAGGAATAGACATTTGGAAGAGTAAATATCTATTAATTTCAAGTAAATGTCAATTTCTTACTTCAGCAACACTATTTTGTTGAGGAGTATCCACAAATGAGTTCGTGAATAATACTATCCTCCTTCAAGAAGGTAGAGAAATGTGGGTTAACATACTCTCTACCATTATTAGAGCGTAGATGTTTAATAGGCTTTCCAGATTGTATTTGAACCTTGCGATTAAAGTTTACAAATATTTGAGATACTTTTGATTTGTATTCCATCAAGAGAAACTGAGTTACTCAGGTACCGTCATCAATAATTGACACAAACCACTTTTTTATCAGAAATAATAGAATCAAAGGCAAGGCCCTAAACATTAAAATCAATAAGTACAAAAGGTTCAACACTCTTATGAGAATTGGGAGAAAAGATTAACCGGTTATATTTAGCCAATTCGCTAGCATCACATTGAAAAGGCTCAACTTACTCTCCTGAAAATAATGATGGAAATATAGATTGTAATAGAGAAAAAGGGGAGTGGTCAAGATGCCTATGTTGATTCCAGATTTGTGAAGTAGGGGGTTTTAGAACTGCATTGATGGCAAGTAACTAGTAGCTTCTAATTGGGAGTACTTCATTAGGTTTGTTGAGGAGATACTACTACCCATGCTCCTTAGCAACTCTAATTGTCCTTTTCGTGACAAAATCTTGAAAAAAAACAATGAGAATAGAAGAAGTTACTGAGCAATTTAGGTCTTTGGTAATTTTACAAACGGAGAACAAATTATTGGAAAGTTTGGGAACATGGTTCAATTGTAGGGAAGGTTGGAGATTGATAGTATCACAACCAGAAATCAAGGCATTTGAGCCAATAGCCACCTTTATGTTATGCTTACTAGAAGATGGTTGATAGGACAAAACTTGTGGAGGATGAAAGTGTTACGATCCCATTTGCAAGGTATGACTTGGAGTCCCACATTGGTTGTATGGGTTAGGCCTTGGGCAGCAGCTAGCTTTTGGGGTGGTGCATCCCTAGGTTCTTATCAAATGGTATCAGAGCCTTCCACTATGTCTCCCGGTTGCAATCGAGCGGCGCGGGTGGAGACGCCGGCATTGCAGTGAGCGCAAAGCCACTAGCGTGGAGATCCCATTTGCAAGGTAAAGTCCCACATTGGTTGTATGGGCAAAAAGAAGGCCTTGGGACCCTTTGAGCTAATATACAGAAAGATCATATGGTTAGTAGCACTAGAGTTAATAATCCATGAATCATCAGAGGCAACACTAGGAGCATTGAAAGGGGTATAAAAGAATGATTGAAATCTACATTGATGCAGATTGGGCAGGCTCATCAGTAGACAGGATATCTACCTCAAGCTATTGCACCTATGTGTGGGGAAATCTTGTTACTTGGAGAAGCAAAAAGCAAACAGTGGTTGCAAGAAGTAGTGCTGAAGCAGAATTTTGAGCTTTAGCTCATGGAGTTTGTGAAAGAATCTGGTTGAGAAGACTTTTTCAAGAGTTGAAGATTTCATATTCCCTACCAATAAAACTATATTGTGACAACAAGGCAGCTGTTAGCATTGCTCAAAATCATGTGCATCATGATCGAACAAAGCACGTGGAAGTTGATCGTCACTTCATCAAAGAAAAATTAGATGCTGGAAGTGTGCGTATGATGTATGTTCCAACCAAAGAGCAAACTGCAGATATTCTTAAGGGCCTACATCGTCCAACATTCGAAGACTTGATTGGCAAGTTTGGAATGATCAACATTTACCTCCCAACTTGAGGGGGAGTGTAGAAAATCAGAATTCAAATATTTTCCGTTTTTATTTCCTATTAATTAGGATTGATTGTGATTAGGATTGATTAGTCATTGCTGAGTCATTCTTAGCTATTCTTTCTTGTATAAATACTCCTCATGTAATTTATTCAAATTAATATACAGAAAAGCTTTTTCAATATATTGTAGTGCTTGTTTTATAAGTTGTGCACTATTATTTTAAAATAAATGCATTTATTAAGCTTTTGTAGCATATTGGAAATGATGATCTTGGTTTCCTCTGAGTTACACTAATTTTCTGACAATATCAATCGGTAGATTCGAGATTCCATTCGGGCTTTATTCCCAGACAGGGAATGCTTCACTCTTGTGCGACCTTTAAACAACGAAAATGATCTACAGCGACTTGACCAGATATCGGTAGGTGACTCACAAGCTACCATATTTTTTTGTCATTCATGTTGTCTCTTTTTTGTCTTGAAAATTTATCTTCAATATGCAGTTGGAAAAATTACGGCCTGAATTTCAATCTGGCCTTGATGCTTTGACCAAGTTTGTTTTTGAGAGAACAAAGCCAAAACAAGTTGGGGCCACTATGATGACAGGTCCTGTGTTGGTTGGTATAACTGAATCTTATCTGGATGCTCTCAATCATGGTGCCGTGCCCACAATTTCTTCCTCCTGGCAGGTTTATATTTCTTGTTTAAATCATATGACATCATGTGAGAAAGGAACGTGTTTAACATATGGCGTATAATAGAAGAATTCTTTAATATATGTAAACCATGTTTCCAATTTTGGTCATTTGTGGTAGTAAAATGAATATATTTTCAGAGGCATTAGTGGCTCGTTGCATAATATGATTTTTAGATATCTGATGTCCTGTTTTGCATTTTACCTTGTTTCTTTTTTGCACGAGATTGATACCATTTTTTTTAAAGTTCTGACCTATCTAGGAAATCAGGTGATTGACAAAGCCATGATTATTTAGCATTTTGTGCAGTTGACGTTATATTCATTATTTTCACAACCACCAAATGTCTTCTGAAAGTGGAAATTTCTTCTGTATCAACTCCAAAGTTCAGGAAATTTTTCACATCAATTAATCTTGTATACTGCATTCTCCTATGCCCTTTCTTTTAATCTGAATATTTTTGTGGCTTTCGAACTTGTACCTATGAGGATTTCATGTGTTTCTGGCCAAGTGTATGTAATCCATTAATCCATCAATGGAAGAAGAAAATAAGTTGGGACAACTAATGTTTAGATCATATGTTCTCGAGGTTTTGTTTGCTTATGTTGTTGGGTTGCAGAGTGTTGAAGAAGCCGAGTGCCGAAGGGCATATGATTCTGCTACTGAAGTTTATATGTCTTCTTTTGACCGTTCTACACAGACTGAGGAAGTGAGTAATCTGAATTAAGTAAATGTTAATTATATATTTATTTTTTCTTTCCTTTTCTAATGATACAGCTTGTAGGTTGCTTTGAGGGAAGCACATGAAGAAGCAGTTCGAATTTCAGTGTCTGCTTTTACTGCTAGCGCTGTAGGAGTTGGTTCAGCAAGGAAGAAATATGAAGGCCTGCTGCAGAAATTTCTCAAAAAGGCATTTGAGGTATTGGATATTCAAAATTACTTAATTGGGATAAACTAACTATACTTTATTTGGTGAGAGTCACGTGCATGTTATAGTAGATATAACTATTTTTTGGTTCAGGTGTCTCTATGTTTTTCTTTTTGTTTGGGTTGTGGGAGCGGGGTGTTGATGGAAGTTTCTATTGTCATATTACATGCAATGGAATTTTTTTCTTTTATTATGAAGTTTGTATACCCCTGGGATATCATTTGCTTATGATGCTAAAAAATTCAGCTGTCTTCAGTGGACAGAAAGTTATATATAAGCAGGATATTTGATCTCTACTCTCTAGTCTTGTTGATAGAATAAATTAGCTTCTCTAGTTTAGAGAAGATTGATCTGCATGAACACATAAGCTACTTGGGCACATCTCATGTCAAAACTGTAGTATGTGGCTCATTATTGAACTGAATTTAATATCGTAGGATTTAGTGGGAGCCCTTAAGAGAGAGAGAGAGAGAGAGAGAGAGGGGGGGGGGGGTGTTCTGCTAGTCTGAAATTGGAATCGTGAACTGAATATGGTTGTTGCTACATTGCATCACTCGTGTGGGTTTTTATTCCAAATACAATATTCCATATAAGGTGAATGAAGTTTTATTTTTGCTATGTAACACCTTCATTATTAGTCTTCCCATTTCTGACAGTTTCAGAGTTTCTGAGCCAAGACCTTTCCTTATTCCTACTATTTCAGTGTGTTTTGTCAGATTTGTTTAGATTTAATTCCTTTTTTTATTATTGACAGACATCATGTGGTGCTTACATTAATAAATTGATGAATTATTAAAATTGATTTTGGATTTTGAGTTTGGACAAACCTAAATTGACTGTAGTTCGTATACCTAGTTATATTGTATAGGTGTGCCTTTTTTCTATTTGGGGAGTGAGCTAATGTTGTTTGTGTCATGCTCTAATTTCTTTGGCCCTTTGGAAAAAGGATTATAAGAGGAATGCATTTATGGAGGCTGATCTGCAGTGCTCAAATGCCATTCAGTCCATGGAAAAGAGGCTAAGGGCAGCTTGTAATGCTTCTGATGCAAAGATAGATAATATTGCCAAGGTAATTGTTGTTTGGCTAATTGTAAATATTTATTACACTAGTTGTAGCGCTCTGGTTGTTGGTTCCTCTTTGCTGAATTTTTTTTTTTAAATGAAAATTGTAATTGGGGATATCATGGGAAGAATATTGGATATAACTAGGCTGTGAATTAGCTCCATGAATGATGGCTTAGGGGGTGGGTGGGAAAGTAATTCTCTAAAATTTATTCCGTCTGAGTTCCTTACCCTGCACCTTTCTTTTTTACTTTTGAATCATTAAAATGCTATAAATGAATCAGGATATTTGTTTCTGGTTTCTAGATGAGATTATTCCTTTGTTTTAAACCTCTTTGATGATTTATAATGAAAGTTTTTGAGTCATCAATTGGGAGGTGAATTGAATGGCATTATCAAGTTAGATTTCTTGGGAACACAGTGAGTTTGGTTATCACACGCAGCTGTATCTGTCTAATGGGTTTTCTTTCAACTCTACATAAATTATATTATATGTCAATCACAGTGGAAGTACAAGGTTTATTCTACATGATAGCAGATCAAAGCATGTTTACATATAGTGTTGTTTTCTTCTCTATTTTACTGTACTCAGGGCATTTATTGTAAACCAAATTTTTAATTATTGAACTTTCTCACTACTCGCTTTCTTCTTTGTAATATCTACTGATGTTCTGCATATTATTTTTTTGGTAGTGCTGCCACTGCTTTGATTGCATTATTGATTATCAATGACCTGGTTATGTTGCTTCCGTTGCATCACTTATGTGTCTCCCAAATGCAAATAAAAAATAGAAGGGAAACATCTGAACATTTTTATAAAGTTTCTTTTCATAGAATATTTTCCTTTCTAGGTTGCTTCTTTGTATCGTATGCTTAGCAACTATTGTCAACATGCTTGTGTAAGTCTTGTAGCTTGTTCTTTATACTTTATTGCTTCTGCTGCCCTGAAGAAAAACAAAAGAAACAATTATTTAGTTAAAGTGATGTGTTCATTGTTTTGGGTTATCAACTATTTTAGAAAAAGAAAAAACAAATATTTAGCTTTAAAAGATGTGTTCATCCATTTTAGGTTAACCAAATTTTCTTTAATTGGTTGTAGCATAAATGACAAACATGTAGGGTGGCTGGTCTTATTGAAATGACAAACTGACTTGTTTATGCATCTTTGATGCAGGTTCTTGATGCTCTTTTGTGTGAATATGAAAAATCCATTCTAGGTCCAAGGAAGTGGCAGAAACTTACTGTCTTCTTACAACAAAGGTTGGTCTGTAGATATTGTTTTTCAATTATTTTATTTTATTTTTTAAAATTTTAATAGTTTACATGTTGCTGACACTAGTTTTGAAGGCCCAGTACTAGACCTGACCAAGAGACTAATAGATAAAGTTGAATCAGATAAGAGTTCTCTCAATTTAAAATGCCGATTTATTGAAGATAAGATGAGCCTACTTAACAAGCAGCTAGATGCCAGTGAAAGTGAGAAGTCTGAGTATATTAAACGCTATGAGGATGTCATCAATGATAAGAAGAAGCTAACCGATGAGTATATGAATCGCATAACTGATCTGCAGTCTAACCGTCGGTCACTGGATGAGAGGTATTCTAGCTTATCAAAAACCCTGGACTCTATTAAGCAAGAGTCCATGGATTGGAAAAGAAAATATGAACAAGTTTTATCAAGGCAGAAGGCTGAGGAAGATCAAGCTAGTTCTGAAATAGCTGCCCTCAAGTCACATAACAATGCTGCCGAAGCAAGGTTGGCTGCAGCAAGGGAGCAATCTCAGTCTGCTCAAGAGGAGGCTGAAGAGTGGAAGCGGAAGTATGACATTGCTGTTAGAGAAGCAAAAGCTGCTCTAGAGAAGGCAGCAATTGTGCAGGAGCGCTCAAATATGCAAACACAGTTGAGGGAAGATGCTTTAAGAGAAGAATTTTCCGGCACTTTGGCTGAAAAAGTGAGCTCACTATGATCCTGCACTTTTGCAAATATCTGTTTATCTAGCATTGTTATTGCATAAAGATCACTTTGACACAAACATGACTGGCATCTCTAGTTTAATCTTATCGATGTTACATGATGAATTGAATGCAAAATGGAGTTATTTATTTCATCCTTTCCGACTATGCAGGAAGATAAAATAAAGGAGAAGACTGCCAAACTTGAGCATGCTGAGCAGTGTTTAACAACTTTGAAATTAGAATTGAAGGTGAGATTCATGGCTGCTTAGATAATTCAAGAAAACCATTTTATAGACTCTTCTACTTTCATTTCCACCTTCATGTCAATTTCACACTATTAGACGGATGGAATGTTTGTCCCATGAAGCACTATTTTCAAGGGCTCTCAGTCGGACAAGATTTATGTTATGCCTTTTATAATGAATTGTGGTTTTCATTTGCGACACATCTTGCCTATCCACCCCTCTCCCAAAAAAAGAAAAGATCTGGTGGTTCAGAGTTGAGATTATTAAGAATTCTTAATTTTGTGAAGCGCAATGATGGGTATTTTAACTGAATTACTTGATTGAAACAATTTACAACGGAGAAATTTTTTTTAATACCTCAAACCAATTTGGATAGTTACAATTGAAATTTTTGTATTTGTCTATTGAAAGCATGTTCGCAGACCTTTTGCGTTTAAATGATGTCTAACTCTAGATATGTGTGCAGGCTGCTGAGTCAAAAATAAGGAATTATGAAGCACAAATATCATCTATGAGGCTTGAAATTAAAGAGTTAATTGAGAGGTTGGAAACTGATAACGCTAAGGCCCAGTCATATGAGAAGGATGTGATGGTAATTCAGCAGGAGAAGAACCATCTAGAGCAGAAGTACAAATCTGGGTTCACAAGATTTGAGGAGGTCCAGCAAAGGTGTAAAAATGCTGAAAAGGAAGCTGTAAGGGCTACTGAAGTGGCTAACAAAGCACGGGCGGAAGCAGAGATGGCTCAGAAGGAGAAGAGCGAGATGCAAAGGCTTGCAATGGAGAGACTGACACATATTGAGAGGGCTGAGAGGAAAATTGAAAATTTGGAGAGGGAGAAAGATAATTTGGAAGGTGAATTGCAGAGAGTGAGGGATTCAGAGAAGGGCGCACTTGCCAAAGTTTCAAAACTGGAGGAAAAGGTAGAACAGAGAGAGAAGGATGTTGACTCACTTTTGGAGAAAGATGGAACACATCGGCGAAATAGCGCACAGATTCTCGAACAACTTTTGGAAACAGAACGTGAAGCACATGCTCAGGCAAATAACAGAGCTGAGGCTCTCTCTCTCAAGTTACAGTCTTCACAAGCCAAAATTGATTATCTCCATCAAGAGCTGACCAATTTTCGACTGAATGAAACAGTATTGGACAGTAAGCTAAACATTGCCTCCCATGGAAAACGTTTGAGGATAGATGATGAAATTGATGTAGAATCTGTTCAGGACATGAGTATGAGCCCTAGAATTATAAGGGAAAGTAAGAGATCTAAGAGCACATCTAATTCGCTTAAGTACAAGCATCCAGAAGATGGTGGTTCCATTTTTGAGGGTGATGAGGACAACCATAGTCAGAAAACTAATGAGGATGATTATAAGAAGTTTACAAAGCAGAAGCTTATGCAAGAGCTGACAAAACATAACTATGGTGATCAGCTGCTTGGGTTGAAGAATCGCAACAAGAATGCTATCCTTGCCCTGTATGAGAAATGTGTTCTTCAGAAGTCATAACAGTTGTGTAAAGGACTTATTATTAGGACGAAGCATCTAATCACATCCACCTGCTGTGGACTCTACAATGGGTTTGGGTCCTTCCAAATTTCATTTATGCCACGGTGGCTAGCATGTAGACTAGAAGTATTTTGTTAATTTAATTTTTCTGTTTGAGTGCTTTATTATATTATATGTGTTTAATTATTTTTCGAGCAATGATCATCGGGTTGGCCAAAGAAATTTTTTGATGGTCTGATCTTTATTTGTAAAATGCTTGAGTTAGTTGAATATTATGTAAAATGCTTGACGGTTAGTTGAATATATTTATTTTCACCTTTGTATGGTTTTGATTTCCCATATTTAATGCTTTCACTTTGATTGATCATATAAAGATGTAAATTAATATAACCGTGTGTTTATTTTGTAAGTTAACACAACTTGGTTGCTACATGTAATATACTTGTATAGTTTGTATTGTGTGGATATTAACATTGGATATTAGATTAGTTTTAAATCATAGGTTAGATATTAGCCTTTTGCTTGACCATCCCTTTTGTTCTTGAAGTTTGGATTGAATAGAAATTGGAAAATATTTTATATTAAGCTCTAAGTGATGTGCTAATCGTATACCCTGAATATTATTGTAAGACACACGATAACTTGATGTATAGAATCATGCATGCAAAACGGGAGTAATATGAAGTATTTGATTTTTGGGTCTGAATGAATTTATATTGGTACAAGAATAAGAAATTTTATATTTGATTTAATTATTGATTCACTGGTATTTCACAGTTTATATATTTATAAATTATAAATTAAGACTCTAAATAAAATTAATGGATTGAGAGTGTAACTTAAATTTAAAATGACGATGGTGTTTGATGTTTAATGTTAAACAACTGTCATATATGGCTTTTTCTCTTTCTTTCTTTTTTTATCCTTTTTCGTTTTTTACAATTTTTTTTTCCATCGTCAAATGTACTCTTCAGTTCATTTTTGTAACTTTACCTTGATCTTATGTGGCTGAATTTAATCCTTAATATTTCCTTGATCTTCTTTTTTTACTACAATTTTCCCTGAATCCTACCATCATGTTAATGTCTGTTTTTATCTTTTAAAAACTCTATAGCTTTAAACAGTTTGTTTTATCATTCCTAATAATTTACGTTATTGTGATACTGATACCCGAACTACTCCATCTCTTTGATTTCTGTTATGCATGATTTCATTAATGACGATGAAGTTTGCATCATTGAGAGAAACGAAGACCAAAGGAAGGGAAAGGAACATGGAATTGAGTAACCCCGAGTAGAGGGATAATGTAATGTGTGATATTTGATACCTTGGACATGTAAGACAATTCTTCTCATATATGCTAAATATTAAGTTAGCAACATTTAATAGAATTCAATTTGTGCTAGTCTATGAAGGCATCAATACAACAATTTAAAATTATAAGGACTTAATTCATTAATGATTGAAGAATTCATACACTAACCTATGGTCATTTTAATTGTAGCCGAGTCATATGGGTTGCCATTTTCGCCAGCTCGTCTGAACCTCACCGAAGGTCAAAACGTCACGAAAGAAGTAAATTCTGCATTTGCTGGTGCAACTGCACTTGATATGGAATACTTCACATGAAACAAAATCAATCCACTGACGCCAGATGAAAATTCATTAAGCATTCAACTTGATTGGTTTAAGAAGCTCAAACATTCCCTTTGCAAAAATAAAGAAGTTATAGCAAAACTCCTTTAATAATGTTTTTGTCCAAAACATGAAATTTGCTCAACGTGACTTAAATCACTTTTTTTTTTTTCATTCTGCGACACAGTGCGATAACTAAAAATCACTGTTACTAGAATATAATGTTAACTTCAATTTCAATAGTTTAATTAGACTTCAATCATAAATATGATTATTAGATCACGGTGGTGAATATATTCACCAACAATTTCCTTTTTGTTTCTTTCTATTTGCTAGGCATTAATAGAAGAAGGAGCTGTGGAGCTAGTGGTGCCAGGGAATTTTCCAATTGGGTGCAATTCTGTGATTTTGACATTGAGAAAGAGTGATAGCAAAGATGATTATGATGAATCTGGGTGGTTGAAAGCTTACAATACTTTTTCAGAGTACTTTAACGGGCATCTCAAAATGGCCAGAGACACTGAGGAAGAAAATTCCTAAAGCAAAGATAATATATTACGACTACTACAGTGATGCCAAACGTTTGTTTCAAGCACCACAATTTTATTTTCTTTGAATTTTATTTTAATATTTAATTATTTTAAGGGTTTTATTATTTTACATATTTTAATATTTTATTATTTTTTTTTTAAAAAAAGTGGCATAGCCACATTGTTTTGTGTCAACAGGAAATATAGATGTTTTCCAAAACATGATGCTAGTTTTACTCTTATTTTAATTTGTTTTATAACTGCTAATTTTGACAAAGTTTGTGTTATAATTGACTAATTTTTAGCACTAACTTTCCAATTTTTTTTTAATATACTTCAAAACTTGCTTTGAACCTTCAAAATGTGTGTGTGGAAAGTTGGAGCCCACTTCACGGAAAGATTAATTGCTTAAATCCATAAACGCCTATTAATATATCCTCCACTCAACTATTTGCTTTGAACCTTCAAAAGGAGACAAATTTATTTTTTTACCGGGTTGAAGTAGTTACATATACAATAAAGAATGTCATTATTTTCAATTAAAAACTATTATAATTTAGTTTACCTTCATGCAAAAAGTGTTCTCAGTGTGATTTCATTTTTTTAATCTTTTTTATTAAAAATAATTTTTTAATTTTTTTTGAATGAAAGTTAAAAATAAAATAAAAAATAAAAATAATTCTATACAAGTTAATTTTAAAAACAAAAAAATAATTATAATTTTCAAAATAATTTTTACAAAATAGATAGTACCAAATGAATATTTTAGTTTTTTTTTTTTTTCTGAAAACTAAAAAATTATTTTTAAAAACAATTTCCCTTTCAAAAAGATATAAATTGGAATGGAGCCCACCTCAGTGACTTTACGGAAAGTGGGCTCATGGTCTCAAAAAAAAAAAAAGTGACTTCACGTAAAACAGCTTATAAGCATAATACAAGGGACTGGTTACAACATAACTCTTATAAAACCCTTGTTAAATTTGAGGGACCTTTTGCTATTACCTATTATGCACTTTGTTGACTAAGAAGCCAGCTGTAACAAGTTAACTACAAATAACAATGAACCCAGTCGCATATACAATTAACGAGCTAGGACACTTTTTTAATTAGATTGTGGATAAACAATCTAATTAAGAAAGCCTTGCACTTCACGGAAGAATTTTGTTTTGCTTTTGTTTGTATTTTATAGGTTTGTTTATTCTGGCTAGATATAGGTCGTGATCCTTGAAGCACACGCTTTCCAATTTGTGTTTTTCAAAGTTTCAGATTTTTTCTTTTCTTTCCGCGTACGCTATTGGTACTTGACCTTAGTCAATAAGTATTACAAAAATTCCTTCTTTTAAATTATTTAATGTCCGTAACATTAATGATAATATTATTTGATTAAGTTAAGAGATATATTAATAAATAAATATTAAACTAATTGATGAATTCTATCATGTAATAACTAGCGTGAAAATAAATATAACGATGTACAAATTTAATATTTTATATAAAAATCTTAGGAAAATTTTTATTTTCACTCATTGTAATTTTATGATTTATACCTTCTTTGATTTCAAATTTTCACTTACATTCATTCATTGTAGTTACAAAAATACATCACTTAGACTCCTTATGGTCTTGTATATAAATAAATTTTTTATTTTTCTCAATTTTTATCTTATATTATTATCATATTATAAATTAAAATTATGTATCAAATAATATAAATTATTTATTTAAATGTAAATTAATTATTTAATAATAATATCAATAATATCCAGTATCCTTATAATTTTATACATATAAAATTTTAATTTTATATTCTCATCTAACGCATTTAAGGCAAATAAATAAAATAAATTTTAAAAAAACTCACTTATTTTTGTCATGAAAACAAATTCAAATCTAATATTATTTAATGATCTGACGATAACAAAAATAATAGTAAAAGGTTGTAAGAAAAAGAAGGTATAAGAATAACCTCCCTTAATTTGTTAACCAAGAAAAATTAAGAAGTCACAACACAGAAGGAAAAATGCATGTGACGAATCAACGTTAACACAAACATAAACAAACAGTAAGAATTTTGGCTCTTTCTCGTGGTGAACATTAGATCATTCCACGATTTCCGTGATCCTATGCCATATGGTTACCAATTTGTCGTCCCTCTTCGTTGAATCGAGTGACTATCGTTGGGATAAAAGTTATAATGTTAGTCATGGCACAAATTTATTAATTATAGTAATTTTTTTATTTTGAGTTAGACCTACAATGATTCGTGCACTAATCAATATTATAGATATCCAAATTTAGATTAAATGATCACATAGTCAAGTACTATAGGATTCAGATTAGGGGTGACTCTCACGGCATCATTTTTTCCATTTCCATTATTTGAATTCGATACCTCCGATTTAGAGAAACAAATTACTTCTTGCCATAGCCTAAGACTTTTAGCTATGGCCAACAGACAATATCATTCATATACATACATATATATATATATAGTACAAGAAAAATGATTTTTCTCCTAATAACTTTGATGAGTAAATACATTGATCAAAATTATTTTCGCCAAAATTCAAGGAACTTAATACCTCATCAAATAAAACGATTATAAAGGCTTTCCTCATAATTATGAAATAAGTAAGAACAAATCTACGACCTTAATTTACATTATTTCACCATCAAAATCCAGTGAATTTATTATATTTAAAGGGAAAAGAAAAAGAAAGGTTCTCTGTTTTAAAATTTAATGGGATGTTTGGAACATGATAAATTTTTTTATATATGGAAATTATGATTATCAGGAATATGATAGAAAGTCACTTTTTTGGGAATAGTATTAAAAAATTGTTTGGTAGGCTAAAATATTACCGACATTTTGTTTGCAAAAAAATGTTAAATTTTTAATACTTGGGATTCCAAGAAAACCATCAAATTGGTGGTATTCTTGAATGACATTTTGAAATAAAATTGTACACTAAACAAAATCCTGGAAAAATTAAATTCCTGCAAAAAATTTCAAAAATCTTATATCAAATATGCATAAATAGGATTATCAGTATCACTTTATGGAAAATCTAAAAAAAAAAACTTCTCCAACCAAACACCTGTATATATTTGAGATATCTCTGTCATTTAATAAACGTTAATTCCTAGGCAAAACATAGTATATATTGACATCGTGATGGATAGTCAATAGTCAATGACCCTACTGAATTATAATATCTGTAAACAAAGTGTAAGATTTTACAAATGTACCTGTACACTAAAATCAAGATCAATGTTATCAAAAAATAAAATAAAAATCAAGATCAAACCACCACAGTACCGCAAATACCTTGTGTGCCTCTCAACTTCAATCAAAGTCAATTATGAATAAGTCCATCCCATGTAATCCCAATATGGAAGCCAACTTATTTTTTCAACCTTGGAATTCCTTTATTCTATCCCACATATAAATATTGTTATATAATCAAATCAGTAAAAGAAACAATAGACATCTATATAAATATATGCAACCCAGAAGCTCTTCCCAGCCTTACTTTCTGTCAAGTCTTGCTTTATTTGCATCCATTGCTAAGCGAATAAAAGAGCCATCACCTTGGACAATTAAGTTTGGAATAAGTTGTGGGGAGCTTTCACTATTAGAATCAACATGAACATGGACATGGTCATAATTTATATAAGGAGCAGTATTGTAGTAATCCACAAGTGCTGTATTATTAGGTATTGTACTTTCATTGTGGCCACTTCGGTCATTCAATATTCTTTCGTATGGATCCTTTATAATGGAATTACCACATTGTCTAGGTTGTGTCTGGTAGAAGACTTTTGAAACCACTAATTCTCCATCTTTTTCTTCTTCATTACTGCCAAGATGGTATTGATGCATCACCCAATTAGTCTTCTCAGGTTTCTTTTGCCTGCCATAGTTGGTGTAGAGTACTAATATCTTTTTAAAACCCTTCACTGCACCACCAGCAAAAACTGGTCTAGTTTTGCCTGTTTTGTGCCATCTTGTTTCACTTCCTTCTTCATCAGTGTGAACCTTTCTTCTTTTCCTTGTTCCAGTTGTGTATGCTTTAGAAGGCTTATGAAAGAAGTGGCGGATCTGTCCATCATTGCTTACTCCTGCATTGTTTCACACAACAACTTCTCATATATCTCGCATTGTGTACACATAAAAATAAAAGAAGCTAAAACGATATCAATATTAAAATTTTTAACAATTAATGATTGAAGTGTTAACTATGAAGCACCGACACTTCAAAAATCCTAACGTGTCGTGTCCGATACTTTCCGACACTTCCCGACACTCCAATGCTCATTGCAAAGACTAAAAAAAGATTCAAAGTTTAAGTTAAATTGCATTTTGAGTTTCAACTATTAGATTCTTTAGATTATGATTACCATTTTATTGAGTTTAATATAAATATTTGAGATATCTTACGTTTCTTTGCAAAATTGATGAGTATTATAAGTTTACCTTTATCTTTTTGTTAAATTATTGAATATTAAATATAACATATACTATATAAATTAAAAATATTATATAATATCAAAACATGTCCTAACGTGTCAAAACTTAACATTTTTTAAAATTAACGCATAAATTAAAAACATTATATAATATCAAAACGTGTCCTAACGTGTAAAAACTTAACATTTTTTAAAATTAACATATCAGAGTGTCGTGTCGTATCCCATGTACCGGGTCGGTGTCAGTTGAACATAGGTGTTAAGCACCTTTTTTGTATAAAGTCAAATAATTCTAAAAGGCAATTAAAAATAAAAGTATAAAATTACGATAACACCATTTGAAATAAAAAAAAATTAAAAATTTTAAAAATGACAACAGATTAACATGCATGATTCTAAATCAATTCTGAGTGCTTTAAGAAATAATATAATGAGGAATGCAAAACGTTATATTGATGAATGTTACTAATTCAAAGATGCAAAACGTTATATTGTTTCAGTCCATAGGATTGCTTTCTCTCACGTGCACAAGTATTGCATGGATGATGCATACATATGAATGAAGAAAGATATATGTACTAAGAAGTATGTACAGATCTCTCACAGCCCATGAATGAATGGCTAACAATTGATGTAGGTCATGGAAAATAATGATTGAAATTATTTTAACAGCTCATTTCAACCTTTTTGTGGTTTCTATGTTAGACGAATATGCTGTATCAATAGTCATATGAATTACTAGTTCTACGAAAATGCCTTGCGAATTAGTTTTATAAAGGATTCAAATTAAAGGTGTGGATATGATATGCAGGCTGATAAGGGAAAACAATATGAATAAATTATGTAGAAAAAAAGAAAGAAAAAACAAAAGATAATGCAATAAATACAAATATATTGGATAGTGTGGAAATATATTGGGTAGCAGTTAGGATATACATGGGTACAATCAATTAGAAATTGTAAATATATGAATTAATGCTTTATATAGGAGTAAGAAATCATGTAATGGATAAAAAATTAACTAGGATAAGCTAATCATAAAGCACCCACCAAACAAGAGATAAAAGTAGGATATATAAGTTATCATATCCTATCTTCCTTATCAGGTGTTCCAAACAGGTCCTAAAGGTGTGGTTGAAGCATAATAAGGAGAAAAAAAAAAAGAATTGATTTTCCAATATTAAGGGATCGAATAGTTTTGTATTTTTATCTTTATTAGCAGTTACTTAACTATAACATTAAACAATCAATTAGAAATTTTAAATATATGATTGATGTTTATATAGGAGTTAAATCTAAAAAAATAACTAGGAGGTTTGATCAGAAAGCACCCCATCAAAAGAGTAACAAGGCAGCAACCTCATCTTTTGTGTTGATGCCGACAACAACCGTCAAGTTGGTGTTACGTAAGAGTATTGCTGAAAATACTTATATATATAGCTGAAAATTAAGGACTAACATATTCACTTCATTTGCTTAATGACTAATTTAAGATATGGGTTTATCATCTATCATTTAACATGACCAAAAAAACTTTCCTACACTCACTATATTTTGTGGGGCCCGCAGCAAAAAAAAACTCTGACACACAAAACGAATCTCTATAACATTACACAATCACTTTTCCTACAACATAACTCTTATAAAACCCTTAAGATATATGCCACTAATGAGTTTCGTAGTCATCGCCAACTCAAGCACTTTCTTGTAACATAGTTAGGTGCGTTATAAATATGATTTATCGGCTTATATATTAGAAGGTCCAATAACAACAAACATCTAAGAGGAAAATAAAGGAAAGATTTTCAAAAGATATTAATTCTAGTGCTACAGCACTAGATTATATATTGAAGCCCTAAAATTCATTAAAGGTTCAAAATTTTATTATCCACCGATGAATTCTACAAATAAAAGAAAACAGCCTATGGTTATGTACATTTTGATCTGACTCTCTCTTAATTGTTATTGTGCACAAACCACCCTTATAGTAAGAAAAATCTATAATACCATAGTTATACCTACGACAAGCCAATGATATATATATATATATATATATTTTTAAAGAAGAGAATTAAATAACTACTAGTCAGACTTAGTGTAAAAAATACACCGTCGTACCAAAAATATGCGTTGTACCCAAAATGCTCTCCTTACAGTGATTCACTATTTATTAAGGTAACTTCCCTTATAGATATATCAGAGAAGACACCTATATATCTTTTTGAAACATATCAATCTAAAATCCCGATCCATAGAGGATCGAACAAATTGGATATATAAAAGCGATGAGTGCTACTCCCAGGTGCCTTTTTCTTTCAACATATCATCTTCTAAGAATGACAATACGAGGATTGGACAGAAAACTTTTTATCGCTATGTTACATTTGCAAGAAAGACAAAGCAAAAGAGACATAATTTTTTAAACTGTCTTTTATTTCAAGGTGTCCGCTTATTTTTATCTCCAAATTTACATACCTGGATTTTTAATTTTTTTTTAAAATTGTCAGTATCTCTAAAAATAACAAGAATATTTAATTATGTCACGTTAAAACTAAAAACGTTTTATCATAATGTTAATAATCTTTTTGTGATCTCATTTGTAAAGATTATAAATATTCTGCTGTCATTCTCAACCGCCTTACAATTAGATCCGTTTCAAAGAAAAAAAAAATCATTTTCATTACTAAAACAATTAGTTTCATGCATGCGGTCACCGTGCACATCAAGACGTGTCTCCCAATAAATGAGAAATTCAATAATGAGTATAACCTATGCAATGCATCAAACGGTATTCCAAGTCACTAAACAATATTAATTAATTAGACAAAAATAAAAATAATAATAATAATAAAAACCTGGTAGCTTTTCTGGGTGTGTATAACAGATTCCATTCTCGCCTTCAAGCGTTGGTATGAACTCATCAATAAGGGGATGAAGCTTGCACACATCAGACGCCACCTTGGCTTCCAAATGTTCTAGTATTTCTTGATCATTCGGATCGAATTTCACTCCTGCTGGTAACCCCGGCAAGTCATGAATTCCACCCTGTCATTTAATCACAAACACAAAAAATTAAAAGGGTTTTATATTTCTCATTTAACATGAGAATTCAAACTTTCCTACACACCCTTCGATTTTTTGTGCTGACATGAATCCTATATCTAATTTTTTCTAACACATGGGTCTCACATGCTTTTTTTATCTCTGCAACGTGAGATTTCAATTCTCATTTAACATGATAAATATAAAACCCAAATTAAAATAATAAAAAAATAACTAAAGGTTGGCGCATAAACAGAGGGAAACTTTTGAAAAAGATAAAAGCACAAACATATATATATATAGGTGAAGGAATCAAAAACCTTTACTAGAATTAGTACCTGATCTTTGAATTCAATGTTATGGCCGCATGAGGGGCATGTTATGGTTCGAATTTCTTCGGTGTTATTAGTAGTTCTAGGAGTAATAGTGGGCGTGACTGATTCAATGCCCTTCTCCTCATCAGAGTCATTGCACCATGTCATCTTTCTATCTATCTTAATTTCTTATGCACATGTATCACAAAACAGAACCTTTTTCTTCCAATCCCTCCTACAATAAC
Organism: Gastrolobium villosum; assembly: GCA_032173675.1. Taxonomy (NCBI): domain Eukaryota; kingdom Viridiplantae; phylum Streptophyta; class Magnoliopsida; order Fabales; family Fabaceae; genus Gastrolobium; species Gastrolobium villosum. The sequence continues at coordinate 106,938 of JAVKPL010011275.1, forward strand.
AGCGCCTCCCCCTAATAAAAGCTTGAAAAAATAGAGATGAAAAACGATGACGAAAGGTAAAGCTAGGAGCTTGTAACTTTTGGGACACGTTTATCCTGAATCACCTTCTTGTTGTTGCTGAAAGGGAGAGAATTTAATCCAACCGGGTTCCCACTTTTTCTTCTTCAGTATATGTTCTCTATGTTAATTATATGATCAATGATTGAACTGAGCTGTGCCTGATTTCCCAAATTGCTAGCTCTTGCTCAGAGAGAGAGAGAGAGAGAGAGAGAGGACAAAGGTTATGTAATAGCCTATGAAAGGAAGGTGGGAAATAAAAGTGGGGCTCTAGATATATAGGAAAGGTTGCTTGGACGTCAAGTTTGGCTCTGTTTCCGTATATACGCTCTTGCCAAGGTATAAATGCGGCCAAGCTAGGGAGACTTTTCTTTTTGTGTGTAGGGATTAAAATTAATTAATTGCACTTGAGCTAATTACAAAATTAAAAGGGTATCGTTATTATGTATGAAACATTAAAACTTTTTTTTTTTGGTGAAATTAAAACTTTACTAAAAAATAAAAATTTATCATAATCATAAAAGATGAAGCACTGGCGGACCCGGTAAAAGTTTTTTATGTCCGCACATTTAATGGCGGGGCGTAAAAAAAGAAAAAGGAAATAAAAGATAAAGAGAACATGGGAATGAGTACGTGACATGAGAGAAAAAATAAGTTTTCTCTTTAATCAATTTGCGTTGCTACGTTATTTTAATCATCTTCGTATGTTACTACGTTGCTAACTAATATAAGAATAAATATCATTTTTCATCCCTAACAAAAAATTCGGTTCACATTTTAGTCTATTATAAAATAATATTAGTCACCTGATCCATATGAAATTCAAAGTGGATCCATTTTCGTCTTTTTGAGGGAATAATGTAGGTCTTTTTTGAATTTATGAGGGACTATGATTTTAACTAAATTGATCTACTTTAAAAATTTTAAGGACCTTGAGATTAATTTTTTTGTAAGGAACTAAAATAGGAACCATGTTTTTTTTAGGGACTTAGAAGTATATTTACTCTTAATATACATATTGAACCAAGAGACAAACAAATACCAAAAAAAAAAAAAATAGTACAAGTTTTTATGTCCGCATTTGCGGGCATTTGCCCGCAAGTGGGTCCACCCCTGAGAGGAAGGATACAATTTTAACTTTACCACTCTTATTACTTGATTGGTTATTGTTGGATTAATTTGAAATTAATAATAATAATTATTTTTATTTTCTAACCTCAAATTGATCCCACGATAACTAATCACATAATAATTATAATTACTTAATCAACCCCAATCATAAATACGTGAGTTAAAAAAAATAAATGGGAAAATAAAAAGAAAGAAAAGATGGTGGCAAGAGTAGAGATGGGGCAACCCGATTCTTCTTATGACGTTTCAACAGTTTAGAGAGAGATAGAGAGATTTTGTGTGTCTTGTGACTCGAGAGTTCATCAGCTGCAGTGTCAAATTTGAGTGCCCTCAAAGTTATGTAAAATTTTATAATTATCGGACATGTACATAAGAACCGATAAAGAATGTAACATAAGGAATTATACGTTAATGATTTGAGTATATTTTTCACCAACCAAAAAAAGACGCTCTATATTCCCATTAATACCTTTCTTCACGTACACTATATATTTAAAGTAGCGAATTTCTCTCACTCTCCTTTTAATTGTCCTTCACACACATAAACACTTCTTATAAGGATATTATATTCACGATCTTCTCTAAACTAATCCTAGAAATACAATGTATACCTACAAGCTGTGGTTCAGTTGGCTTGGCGATGAGCTCTAGGGGTTCGGGCTTTGAATCTAAAGGGTTTGAGTTTGAATCCTGGTAAATACACTTTGTGGATAGCGGAGAAATCCTTGCTCTCTCAATCCGCGAAGGGGATTAATCTCATTCTATGTGGGGTGGGGAAACCCTTAGGTATATCCAAAAAAAAAAATATAATACAATGTATAGATCAATCTTATATGTAAGGGTAAAGTGTGTGTCATTTTAAAGGATGTAAGGTTGTGTCATTTTAAGAGAGAGAAAGAGATAGATAAAATAGGAGAGATAGTTGACAAAAAAGATCAATCTTACATGTAAAGGCAAAGTGTGTATCATTTTAAAGGATGTAAGGTTGTGTCATTTTAAGAGAGAGAAAGAGATAGATAAAAGATGAGAGAGAATTGACAAAAAAATAAAGGTGTGGGTCTCACCTCTTTGTGAGATTGAAAGAATATAAGTTGTGTCATTTAAAAGGATAAACACTTTTCCCTCTACGTAATCTATGAATGATGAAATCATCATAAAATTTTCCATTTCTATTATATTATCATAGCGTTCATCCGAAAAAACTTGGTCATGTCAAATTGTGCGAAACTTTGGGTCTTCCCTTTCTCTTACGGTTCTCACAATGACAAAAGAAGGCATTGACCGAAAGAATCTTAAGATGAGAGATCCTATATCACCATTTTATGTCGTCCCATCCTACAACCATGAAATCTTGTTGACAAATATAATGTATTGCATGGTTCGTAAAAAATAAACTATAGTTCATCAGTCATCACCGAATCCACTACCAAGCCAGAGGAAGACAATTCTGATTAGGGATATGTTTGGGTGGTTTGTAATTCAATTATGAATGGTTGGATTCACAATACTATATACAGCAAAAATAACTTTGGGACGATCTCAAAGAAAGATATTTCGTACAAAATGTTCAGCGTCAATTGAATACTAACTTGTTTTCGATAAACAAGACCTATGCAATGATAACTGCCCAAATCAGCACATCGCTCATGCAGTTCGTGGGACAGATTTGATGCAACTATGGCCTTTATCCCTTTGCAATTCTTTCGGTCGAGTTAAGCATAAAAATATCTTTATGCCTCAACTTGGGAACGATAAGAATAATATATTCAAATAATTTTGAATTGGTATTTAATAACAAATACGATTGATTTGTATATTTATTTTTTTGGGTGAATTAAATAATACTTTTTGTGATATTTTGTAGCAGTCTCTCGCTTATAATAACTTCAATCATATAAGACTTTTGGCGTGTTAGAAAATAATGCGATATAAAATAATAATGTATGTAAATTTTCTTGCAAAAATATGTTACATTATAGGATTGATTTTATTTTGGCGGTACCACAGTGTTACCATTTAGGGGTTTATATTCATCGTGCAACATGATATAACTATTTTTCCAACATTCATGACATTTTGTGGGGTCTATATTTTAAAAAAAAAAAAAAAAAAATTAAGGCACATCAAAAGAATCTCTATACCATAACACAATCACTTTTCCTACACTAACTTTTATAAAACCCTACCATTCATTGCCGTTTGTGGAGACATGTAACCCTAATTGACCAGAATCGGGTGCCCTTGATTTGCTCAACTTTGACTTTCAACGTGTTTCTGTCGGTCCATTTATTTTCCATTAGAAAAGAGATTGTGCTATGATGCTTGTACACAACGACTTGCTTCCAAAGTCGTCGACGTTTCGGTGTTGCTAGGATCAACAAGTGACAGGTCACGATGTAGGGATGTTTTTGTCAATGTGCATCGAAGTATAAATGATGTGGAATGACATCATTAGTTCGCATGTTGGCGTCAAAGAAAGCAGAAAAGACACGACCGCAGACGAGCATAACGCTTTGTTAATTATGAATTTTCGACGCGACAGCCGCCGACACATCTTTGTGTGCTTCTCAAAGAAGCCACGCAACTAGAAGCTTAAGCATTAAGCTTCTATTTTTTTTTATTTTTTTTTTTTGGACGAGGTTGTTTTTCCTGGTAATAGTATACCGTATACGTTCAAAGGGAATGATGAATAGCTCTGAATTTTCGAGGTTTCCAAAATTGTACATTACCTTGCTGCAGTCTACGGATATGATTGGTTTGTAGAAAGAGGGAAGAAAAAAACCTGAACATGAAGAAGAAATTAGTAAACATACAACTTGACATGGAAATGTACATAACAATAAAAAATGTATCAACTTGTATTTTAAACATGGTTTTTATATTTATTATGTCGTAGTAAAATTGATTCTCTAGTGTTATAGAGATTCATTTTGCGTACCATATTCTTTCTTTTATTTTAAAATGTGTGGGCCCCACAAAATGTTGTGTATGTAAGAAAGTTTATTGTGTTACGTTAAAGGAGGAAATGAAAACCCTTTAAACATTCACCAAAATGTAATAAGTTTATCCAAACACTATAGATTATTCCCACCAATGAAAAAAAATGGTTACATAAAATATCCTCCTCAATGACATACATAAGCATCTACTTTGAAAAAAAAAATCGTTAGATATTTTATCGCTGTTTCATTTTTAACTTTTTTTTACCACAATATGATTTCAAAATAATAGGAGAAAAAATGGCCCGCTCGTGAGACAATTAGTTGTTGTTTGATGTGTAATCGTACATTAAATTTTTTTTTTGGTACAAAAAAGGGCCTAAGCCCAGCAAACACACAAGATTGTGTGTGTACCAACAGAAGAAATATTAGCTAAAAGTAAAAAAGAAATATCACTAGGAGGCACACGAAATAGCAAAGCATCTACATATTTTTTTTTGTCTACAATATGAAATTTCAAAATAATCCCCGAAAAAATGTTGCCTTCTCGTGAGACAATTATGTTTCAATCTTGTTTGATCCAAGTCCGTAACGGGAGACAAGTAAATTTTAGTTTGCCATGCGAATATTTATAGCTATTTTAAATTTTTAAAATTATATTTAAGAAAAAAAATTACTCATAAAATGTGATAATCATATACATTATAAATCATGGTTATTTAGTAAGTGTTCATGTTATTTAAGATTTTTAATAATATTTTTACATTTTTTAACAGATAATTAATCACAACCTTTTTGTTACTTAACTAGGTTCAATTCTTAGAAACCAAGGAAACGTTTGGAAAATTAATAAACGAAAAGCCCTACGAAATTTTTTGTATAGATATAGGGAAGAGTTAACAGAGTTTTAAAATTTTGTGTGTTTTATCACAAATGTGAGTGTATTCATTTATTTATTTATTGTTATTTGTAATTTTCATTTTTCAATATCACAAACAACTTTTTAAGCAAAATTTTGCTTCCAATTAGCTCACGTTATACTGGGCTTACTTTTCCTTTTTTTAGCTTTCTTAGTTTTCAGATGTACAGTCTTTTCTAATTTTTTTTATTTTTTAAAATTATAATAGGAATTCAAAATGAATTGCCAATGATATCTCAAGAGAAAAAAAAAACATCTATAATACCTTTTCACATTAAAATTACAAATCAAAGTGTAACACGTAATGATATCTCAAAAGAAGAAATAAAAATAAAAATTTTAAAATAAAAAAGAGGACGGTTTAATTTAAATAGCTCTAAAAAATCGTAAGTCTGTTTAGATGCCTGCTTTACAAAAAACATAAGCAATAAAAAAAGTTAAAAAATTTATTTTTTCGGAAGTTAAAAATCTTAACTTTAAAAAAAAATAGAAATCAAAAGTTAAATATTTTTTTTAGAAAAATCTAAATATCTATAGAAATCCAATACAAACGGGCTAAAATCTATAACCTGTTAATAAGTCAAAGTTTTAAGACCTTTAGCATGTGTTGTAACAAGAAATTCACTTTCATTGAGTTATGGTCGTTTTCAAGTTAAGATGTGTGTTGGGGTGGATAATATCAATTGCACCGTGTGGTCGTTGGCATAGCCAACAAATTCAAAAAGACCGTGGGATAATTGTATGCACAATTTCTTAGTGTGGATATACGACTTTTTTCCCATATTTTTAATGTGTTTTCATTTTGTCCTTTAACATGACATAACAAAATTTCTTACACACACAATATTTTATGGGGCCCACATTTTTTAAAACAAAAAAAATAAATAAAAATTAAGGCACTTAAAACAAATCTTTATAACATTACAGAATCACTTTTCCTACTATATAATTTTTATAAAACCCATTTTTTAATATTTTAAAACTTTGTGCTTTCCACGTTACAGTGAATAGTATTTCTACAAAGTCTACAAAATCTACAAAGTCTACAAATCTCAATTACAGGAGGTAAAACCAATACGAGCTTTCTATGTTATTAAGCTTATAAATAGAATTTTTTAGAGAGCATCCGTGACCAGTAAAAGAGGCTCATCACTAAAACTTTTTCCTTCCTTCCCAGAGTTTTCATTATGTACATGTCAGATCAATTTTCAAAAAGAAAATTCCGCTGCTGCCCTTGTACACATACAGGAGTTCAACCAACTTAGCCCGAAAAAGCTAACGTGACTATTCTCCACAGCTTCTCTCACACGATTTACACCTACGTAGCATCGATCTCTGACACGATACTCTGACATGTTAATTCTAAAAAATATTAGATTTCGACACGCTAACAAAAAAATAAATCTAAACCTATAATATTCATAAACTTTGCAAAGAAACATAACATATCCCAAATATTTATATTAAACTCAATAAAATGATAATCATAATCCAACGAATCTAATAATTGGAACTAAAAACTCAACGCAAATTAACATTTGAACCTTTTTTTGAATTTCTATAATACGTGTTGAAGTGTAATGTCGGAATGTCCGAGAGTGTCATGAAGTGTCGGACATGACACGTCAGAATTTTTGAAGTGTCAGTGCTTCATAGCTTTACTCAGACAGAGTCTCTCTAAATATCCCCACATATATTGAAGGGGATCTTCGGATCGGGACATCAGAAGCTGCAATGTGGAGTTAACCTGTACAAATGGTACTCGAGCCCTATTTCCACCCTATGCATTAAAGTTTTTCTTCATGGCAAAGATACCACCCTCTACGAATGATACTCAGCCCTGTTCCCACCATCCATTCCTTTCTCTGTCTCTGATTTTGATTCCCATCACGGGAGAGTCTTTTCTTCTTCTTGTTAATTTAAGTCAAAGCGATTAATTATTAGCAATTTATTTTAATTATATTACAAGGCTGGTTTTTCTCTAATTTTTCGATTGAAATCGGCTTTCGACAGGGGCAGTCGGGCAGATTTCATTTACATAGGGGTACCCAAAAAAAATAAAAAAAATTGAGAGAGGAAGTTAAAAATTTCGAAAAAAGATTCCTTATAAAATAATGGGACAGGATATACTCACCACCAAAAAGTTTACCACCTTTACAACTAATCTAATCACCGTTAATTTCCATTAATCTAACGATTATGATTTATTTGAAATTATTGGATCACATTAATTAATTAATTATTAATTTTCATTAAATCGAATAAATCATAATCGTTAGATTCACGAAATCAACGGTGATTAAATTGGTTGTAAAGGTGATAAATTTTTCTGGTGGTAAGTATATCCTTCCCCTAAAATAATTACTTTTAAAAACTTTGGAGGGCTCATAGTCCTATGGAACATTGGTTTTAGCCGTGAATTTTGAAAATTCTCAAAACTTATTATAATTAATATTACTAATTAAATTTAGCAAATTAAAATATTAAATAATAATTTAAAAATGGGAAATGACACAACTTATATCTTTTCACTCTCACAAAGAGGTGAGACCCACACCTTTATTTTTTTTTGTCAACTCTCTCCTCTCCTTTATTTATCTTTTTCTCCCTCTTAAAATGACACAACCTTACATATTTTTAAATGACACACACTTTACCATTTAAAAATATATTGACTAAAACTGCATAATTTCTCATCTGGGCTGAATCTGCATGATATGCGTATAAAGGACATCGTTTTGCTTTGCATCCAAAATAACCCAATTTATAAAAAGGCCCACACTTGTATATGTGTAAAACTAGCACAGGCATAGCTTCATGATTCATATTTTTTTTATTTAAGATATTTCAATCGATTTATTGTTTCTCAACAAATTCGATTTGGGGTGGATCTCGATATCAATGCTTTAAATTCCTCCTAAAAATGTTACTTGGGATGATAGAACACATACTATCACCATCACATGTTCAGTTTCCTTGCCGTTAAATTTGAGGAGTTGCTCACAACAATGTGTTCTTCCTATACTTTTTCCATTCAAACTCTTTTATTCGATCATACATTTTTTGTGGAAAAAATATGAGTCTTTTTAAATGAAATTTAAGTCCTTTTAAAAGAGAAATAGATATAAAGAGATGCAGATCTAATTAAAAAAAATAAAAGTGTAAGTCTTATCTTTTTATATTTATCTTTTTCTTAAAAAGATCTAAATTTATATCTTTTAAAAAGATATATTACTCTTGGTGTCTAATTATGGGTAATTCTTAACATTTAAGAATGAATAAAACATTTAGCATGTATATATAAAAATATATTGTATTTAAATCTTAATAAACTGTCTTATCAAGACTACTAAAGATTTGTTTTATGTTAATAGTTGTATAACACACTAAGCAAATGAAATGTAGTAGCCTCGAAAATAAATAAATTACTTTTAATATAATTCATCTTTTATATAAATAAATCATTAACACGTTTTATAAAACTAAGAAAAATTTCAATTATTAATAGTTCAGGATAAAAAAAGTATTCGAAAGCAAACAAGATGACAAATATATTAATAACATTCACTTTCAATAAATTTGTAATTAACAATTATAAAGTTATTCTAATACTTGAAATTATGTAAATGCTGCGAGAAAAGATAAAATTAGATATGGATATTGAACTAGTTTAACATTTTCTAAAATAAAATGATATTGTGATCATTGGGGTCTTAAAATCTGAAATTTTGTATACATCACACATTAAAAGCTGATCACACATTAAAAGCTGATAGAGAGAGAGGTCCCTTTCATCACTATAAAAAGTACTCCTTACGCCACACGGAACAAGAGATTTAATATGCACCGTCCTAAGTAAGGACAACGGCACCTTCCGACCTTCTTATTTCAACATTCCCCATCAAATGATTCTCTAACTTTTCAACCTGTCAAAAGTTAGGGATAAGGCCCCACCTTCATGAAATTCTTACAATTTTCTAACCGAATTTATTTCACTTTATCCCTCTTCCCTTTTATCAATTTTGCTGCTGATCATATGAAAAGACTAGAGTTTTTTCAGACCAGAAATCTTTGCCATCTTTTCCCATTTCTTAATGGTTAAAATTATATTTACAAATTTTTATTTACAAACTCTTATAAATTATACTATTTCAGAATGGTTATATTTTAATCAATGTTGCCAATATATAATGACAAGACTAGAGTTTTGTAAAAAAAAATTGTAAATCTTTTATCCATTTCTTAGCAATAGGTCTACATAAATTTTGTACAAAATTGGAGGTCATTGCAACATTAATTTTGACTAAATCATATTTGCTAACCCAACGGATCAGAGGCACACTTGCGTCTCTAAGTTGTTCAAAATGGTTACCACTTGAGCCACACAAGGCCTACATTTCCTTGAATTACCAACACAAGCTGAAGCAACTTTGGCTAATCTAATCAGAGGCTTCATGTCAGAAGGAATCACAAGCCTAGGATCCAAAAGTTCACTATAACTCATTTCCTTTATCAAAGGCAATGCCCACTTTGACAACAACCCTCCCTCACATCCTCTTCCACTCAAAAGCTCCAATAGGACCACCCCTAACCCATAAATATCACTTTCCTTGGTAGCTCCACTCCCTCTTTCATTCCAATACTCATCATCTACATAACCTACTAGCCCTCTTTTTTCTAATGGTGCCAAAAAGTTAAGGCCATAATCAGAAATCCTAGCACAGAAGTTGACATCAATAAGAATATTAGAGGACTTAACACACCCATGTACAATGTTTGGTGCTACCACTTCATGCAGGTATTGAAGACCTCTAGCTACTCCAGCTGCAATCCTGAACCTCTTGTTCCAATCCAAAAGTGAAACCCCATCTGGGTTTTGATGCAAGTAAAATTGTAGGCTTGCCATGCGCACAAACTCCATTAGTATAACTCTTTCACCCGGTGCTTCTGAGAATCCTATAATTGGAACTACGTTTTGGTGATGAGCTAAAGAGAGCCATTTTAACACGGATGAGAACCCAAATCCTGCATTGCTCAACACAAGAACTGGATGAATACGCTTGACAGCTACAAGTTCTATTTCCTCAAGTGTCCCTGCATACACAGTTCCTAAGCGACCCTGACCAACGATTCTCCTATGATTGAAGCCATCAGTAGCAGCATCAATTTCCATTAACGGGTATGCACGAGCACAAAGCTTCACAGGAAGTGTTTCCTCTGACTCAACCGGTTTCTTCTTGCAAGCAAGAAAGAGTATAACAACAAGAACAATGAGAGATATGGATAGAGTGAGCATGACCAAATCATAAGCAATATTTTCGGCTTGGTTCATTTTTAATTGTGATTTTTCACTTTGGCTTGTTCAAACACAGTTAATTGGTGGTCAAGATGGGAATAGAGGAAAAGGAAGCAGGTGGGAAAAATGGTAGGATTGGATGGTGTATTTCAAAGAGATATGTGGAAACTAACTTAAATACTTGTGACTCAGTTGGTGATGTATCAAACAGTTGGAAGATAAGCTGAGAAAAAAGAGAGCTTATGTTTGACAAAAAGGGTGTGATTGGTGAGATTTAGTTGTGGTGGTTCATTGTTGGCACCCCAGCCAATGTTTTTATACGAGTATGTGTCAAAATGACATGCTGTACTAATGACTTCGGATATCCATTTGTAGTTTGACACATGACCAATGCTTTTAAGTATCATATTCACGTTAAAAATAGGGTCAGGTTACATTTACAATTTTTTTTTTATTTACAACTCTTACAACCTCAATTATGTTCTTTTACAACCTCAATTATGTTCTCCCGGGAGAACACTCTTCAATAATGTTAGTATTCTCCCAAGAGAACATAGTTGAAATTATAAGAGTGGTAAACAAAAAAAGTTATAAATGTAACGCTACACATTAAAAATATATGTATTCATATGTATATATAGAGGCTTAAATGGAGACCTCCTGTAACATTTTTGTTCCGGAGATTCTGCAATTTAAAGTAATCAGAGGAAGCCTTGGTTTATTAAAATAATAATTGAGTCATTGATCTGTTCTTATTTTTTGTTTGGTGCATCCAATCCATAATTTACTCGTTTGTCCTGAAGTGGGATGAGAGCATGCTCGCAATTTAAATTATAGATGTATATATATACTAATCTAAATGTTCTGAATTCATCAGGTGCAAAGCATTTGGTTACAACAGCCTAATATTTTTTTAGCTCACAAATTCTTAGTGTGTGTGTGTGTGTGTCTGTGTCTGTAAAGTTGGTGGGACACTCCATCGTACTAGATTATGCAGTACTTTTAGATTAGACTATTTTGCCAAAAATTGCAGATTACCTATAAATTTCTTTCTCCTACTTTTTTTTTTTTTTTTTTGTCTTGGAGCGCATATTATTTATGATATTTTGTGTATAGACTTCATTATTGGGCTTGAAAGCAAGAAGAGTCGGTAGAGGTAAAAATCCAAAACCTTTGTCTAATTAGAGATAACTTTACCACATACATATTCTTTGAAGAGATCTTATGAACAGGCAACTATTAATGTTTCTAAATTATAGTTGCCGGTTCATATTTTCATTAGTTGTTTTTAGTTATAATTTCTTAAACTTTTGTTGTTTAATTTTTGGGAAGGTTATAGTTACTACCTCCTTTTCTTATTACTAAATCTTAACCGTTGATTTCCGCCAATGTAACGGTTAAGATTTATTGGAAACTAATAATTAATTAATAAATATGAATTAATAAATCTTAACCGTTATATTGACGGAAATCAATGATTAAGATTTAGTAGAAAGAAGTAGTGAGAAAAATAGATAGTAAGTATAACCTCTCCCTTAATTTTTTATTAGAATCAACTTTCAATTGATGTTTTTATTTTCTGATATTTAATTGAGAATTTTTACATTAAAAGTATTTGGTAAAAAAATTAAATACTAAATAGACGATGAGGAACATCCTAGCTCTCTTTTGAATTCAATAATTGAAACTAGAAACAATAACAACATGAGGACTCGACTCATGCATAATTGAAACTACTAATAACAATAAGTGGATCCCCTTTTCTAAATGCTCTTTTGTTATCGTTTTCAATTGATGGAATTGAACAGAGAACATCTGCAAATGACATTCACAAATCACAACACGCTGGAATAAGGAATGACCACAAAAATATATGAGAAATTAGTATGAGCCCACATTTGGGCCCATGGACTGTTCACGATCGTGCTGGGGACTTGGCTCCTAGCTCTGAGAAGGCCCATCGATTAATAGTATAAGATCTAATAAAAAAATTATGCTTCTTCCGCTTGTTATTTTTGTGATCAGACGACAACGGATTTGATTTGATTGCTGGATTTGGTGGAACTTAGAAGAATGTGAGGGAGAGTGATCATTTTGCCTGGCAAAAAAAATTACCAGACTGTCACATCAATAGTAAATTTTTTCAAAATACCACGTAGCATATTTCGCTACACAGTGTAGTGAAATATATCACGTTAGGCTAAACAATCAGCAAAAATGACACGTGTCAAGCAGGCAGAAATTCATTACATTGTGTAGCAAATTATGCTTGAATGTTACCTGCTTGACACGTGTCATTTTTGCTGATTGTGCAGTCTGACATGACATATTTCGCTACATTGTGTAGCGAAATATTTGCAAGCATATTTCGCTACACAGTGTAGCGAAATATGCCATGTGGCATTTTAGGAAAATTTACTGTTGGTGTGACAGTCTAATAAATTTTTTTGGCAGGCGTGGAAAAATGGTCACTGTTCCAAAATGTCTTGATTGCTAGATTTGTCCTTACATTGTGGTCTATATGGAAAGCAAGAAACTCCAACGTCCTTAATGAATCAATAATAAGTTGATGAGAGTTAAATTGATAATTATTCTTTTAATTTTCTATATTTGAAATTTTATTTAAATTAATTATGTCATTTTAAATAATTTTTAATTTCTACTTTTATATGTGGGAAAAGTGTTTATCTTTTATTTTTTTATTATTCCAAAGGGGCATAGCCCCAGAAACAGCAAGAAAACAAAATACTATCAGCTACTTAAAGGAAAAACTACAGAAGGAAAGCATATGAAAAAACTGAAAACAGAATAAAATAGCAGACTTCGTGAACAACTAGCAGAGAAATCAGGTTCCAGAAATCAGCAAAACCAACTAGCAGACCTGCCCAAGTTCCAAAATATCAGCAGCAAGGAGATTTAGTAGCTCCAAATGAGGTGATGAAATTGAAATAAGGCCCTGGGATCATCCAAGGCCTTTTTTGCAATCCAGTCCGCACAAGAGTTACAATTCCTTGGGATTCCAACCAGGTGAATAGTCCAATCCTTTTGAAGAAGGGCTCGAATCTTAGATACTAAAGGTAGCTTTCGAGCATCATTACCAATAGAGGTAAGAAGGCTTAAAACTTAAGATGAATCCGATTCCAAAATAAGGTGCTTCCAACCATGGCTCAAGGCAAAAACAAGTTAATGGTACACCGCCCATAGTTCCGCAATGAAAGGGGAACAGCAGCCTATAAAAACAGAAAAGCCACCAATCCAAGAGCCAAAGCAATCCCTCATAAGACCTCCACAGGCTGCCCTATCCACAGCTACTGCTCCATGAACATTCAGTTTGAGAATACCTTGAGGAGGAGCAAGCCATTGTGATGGAATGGTAGAGGAGAGGTTACTAGAGGAACCTTTAAAAATTCGTCGCTTACAGTACTGGTTTTCCTCAATAAGCTCGATTAGGAAAGAGGAAGGATCATTCATTCTTTTAAAATTTTCTTCATGCAGGTATTTGTTTCTCCATAACCATAGAGGATTACAAACCATGAAAAAAGAATCCCTCCAATCCTTTGTATTTCGGTTCACCAGATTAAGATTGAAGATCAGCCAATCATGAAAATAGCTAATATTGAAAAAATCCGAAGGGAGAGGGTGGAAAATGGGGAGAAGCCAAACCTTCCTGGCCTTGGAGCAGTCTCTGAAAACATGCAAGCAATCTTCCACCTTATCAGGACAGAACATACAGCTATCCGAACCTCCACCCCATTTGGCTATTCTATCTTTAGTTAACATTCTTCCATGCAGCATCTTCCTCATAAGGGTTTTGACTCTTTCCTTTCCTTTCCATTTCCAAATTTTATTCCAACAAAGGTCTGAAACAGGTGGATTGAGAGACATGTTGTTGCAGTAAGCAAGTTTCACAATTGATTGGCCTGGATTCCAATTTTTCCAAGCCAAAATGTTGTCCCCGGCTGCACTATCAGGATACGGAATTGCAATAATCCTGTTCACATTATTTTTATCAAAATGGTGCACAAGGTAGGACATGTCCCAGCCCTCCTCATAACAGAAAGTATTGTGGTTTATATAAAGCTCAACAGCTTCATCTGGAGGGGGGTTAGTTGCTATGGATAAAATGTTTGGATTTGTACCTGTCCAATTATCTATCCAAAATTTAATCTTCTTCCCATTACCAATTTTCCAAATGGTATTGTTAAGCATTTCAGGCCAGATTCTGCAGAGGCTTTTCCACAAATGAGAATCATAGGATTTACAAGTGACTTCCTTTAACATATCCTTTTTCCTGGCATATTTTGCAGAAAGTACTTGGACCCAAAGCTGATGAGGAGATTGAACCAAGTTCCAAGCACATTTTTGTAGGAAAGCTTCATTTTGTTTTTTAAGGTCTAAGATACCTAAGCCACCTTGACTTTTAGGGAGCTTTAGGTAATCCCAACCAATAGCATGATGTTTCCTATGAGAATCAGAGTCACCCCAAATGAAGTTCCTTTGTAATTTTTCAATGTGCTCACATATTCCGGTTGGCAAAAGGCTGTTCTGCATTCTAAACATGGGGATTGCTGAGATGACAGACTTTGCTAAAGTGATTCTCCCCGCCATCGACAAACATTATTTTTTCCAACCATGAAGTCTATTGTTGACCCTTTCCATAATGTCCCCATAGTGGGAATTGCTAATGCGGCCATGCTTCATTTTATAGCCCAGGTATCTACCCAGGTTCCTTGTGTGAGTAAAACCACTAATATACACAATAGTGCTAGCAACCTCCGGAGTAACGTTTTTGGAGAAGAAAACACTGGATTTGAGGAGACTGGCCTTTTGACTGGACATATTACCAAACTTGTTGAGGCAGTTCATCGTTTCATTAATCTCGTCAATACTTGCTTCTCCAAAGAGCAATAAATCATCAGCAAATAAGAGGTGGGATGTGGAAGGCCCACCTTTCCCAGCTTTCATAGGCTTCCAATCTTTGATCTCCAGAGAATCCGCAATCAAATGGGACAGTTTCTCCATGCATAGGACAAAGATATAAGGAGATATCGGATCTCCTTGTCTAAGGCCTCTGCTGGGGGATATACTACCTACTTTAGTGCCATTCCAGAGAATTTCCAATTGAGTGGAGGTAAGTGTTTATCCTTTTAAATGACACAACTTATATCTTTTCACTCTCACAAAGAAGTGGGACCCACACCTTTATTTTTTTGTCAACTCTCTCTCCTCATTTATCTATCTCTTTTTCTCTTTTAAAATGACACAACTTTACATCCTTTAAAATGATACACACTTTACCCTTTATATATTACTTAAATTAAAAAATAACTGTAGCATTTGCTTGTTCTTAATATGTCTTTTGATTAGGGTTTAGGTCTGTGTCATTTTTTGTCCATGAAACGCAGAGTGTCAGCTTCGACAAAATAACTAAAAAATTGGGTCGAACCATGAACCGAACCGAACCGCCCATAAAATAACCAGTTTTTAAAAACCAATTTATGAACCGAACCGGTTTAAGAACCGAACCGTTTCCGAGCCGAACCGAACCATTTTCAAACCGAACCAAATTAATTTTTATAACTTTATCTTTTAAATTTTAAATTTTTTTTCTTTTCAAAAGAGGGTCGACCCAAACCGGTTCCGAACCATTCCAAACTGAACCAATTTCAAACTGAAATAAACTACTTTCAAACCGAACCATTTAAACCAATTCGATTTTTAAAAAAATCCGATTCGGTTCACGTATCCCTAGTGATCGGAAGCGTACCCAATTTCCTCAACTTGTAAAGCCACTGATTAGGGCACGCACGTTTTCAACTTGGCCAATAAAGACAAAAACTTGCTCAGCTCAAATACCTGCTGGTCGGTTTAACCCTTCATTCATTCACGTCTTTTCTTTGGTTGCTAGATTTCAATAAAATATTTTTTTTAACTTTATTTGGTTTTTCTTCTTCTATTCTAACCTCCTACACGTCAAAGATCTGTTTGGAAATGAAAATAAGGGATTTTGTGCTGGAAACGCTTTATAAATGGCAACAGTTTTATAGTGTGGCCATAGCATGAAACAAAGAAAAGCTCTAAGTTCACTAATGCGGCAAAAGCATCCATGTAAGAACATTTGCTAAAAGATATGCCTACTTAAAGCAGGTCCGGACCGTCGGATATCTTTACCCAAACTAATGTTGTCAACAAGTTATGTAAGATATAAAGGGTTGCATTCATCGTTCAACATGATCACAAAAAATTTTATACACGTAATATTTTGTGGGGTCCGCATTTTTTGAAGCAAAAAAAAAATTATGGTACCAAAAATAAATCTCAATAACATAACACAATCATTTTTTCTACGACGTAACTTTTATAAAACCCATGATATAATTATCGAACGAACCTCTATGTCAGCGATTCACCTCAGTTCCATCGGGAATTATGGAACCAACTATTCATTCCTTTCTTTTGTCTCCAATTTATTTTCTCATCACAGGAGAGTCTTTTCGTAGTTCTTGTTAATTAGCCATCTGACTCGATAATACAAGTCAAAGAGATTAATTATTAATAATTTATTTAGTAATATTAACTGAATAATATTTTAAATTTTTAAAATTTATTTCAACTATATAATAGTTTTGATTTCCTGACTTTTTTTTATCTGAATTCGGTTTTAGGTTGGGGCAGAAGTCATATACATAAGGTTAAAAAGAAAACCTATTCGAGAGAGCAAGTTTAAAAAATTCAAAAAAAAAAAAAACTAGTAAATGTTAAATAATTGCTTTCTTAAAAAATTTGGATGGATCATCGTCGCCCTACCTTGGTTTTAGAGTGTGATTTTCGAAAATTCTCAAAAACTATAATAATTAATATTTATTAAAATATAAAAATATTGGAAAAAAAATTTGTCACAAAAAAATCAAAAATATATTGACGAAAAGTGCATAATTTATCATCTGGGCCGGGCGTATGTAAGAGATATAGATTACTTGAGATGCATATAAAGAACATTGTTTTGCTTTTGCATCCCCAATTACCCAATTTATAGCCCAGACTTGTAAATGTGGACAACCCTATCATCATTTATATATCAATAAAATTTATGACTATTTTTTAAATTTAAATTATAATAAAATATTACTTATTTATTTGTCATATGCAAGAATTAAACATACAGTTATTTTACATCATTTGACTTATTATTTATTATTTAAAAATTAAATGTTCGCATATCAAATAGTTTCATTTCATAATATGTTACATATGTTGGCTTTTTGATTCTTATGGTCCTTATTTAATAAATAATTACTAATTTGACCCTCATTTTAAACTAATACGAAAATTTAACCTCTCCCACACACATAACACCAATCTGCCCCTGTTTGACCGTTGACCACACATCCTACCCGGTACACACCCACGTACCCGGGTATTTTTTGAAATTTCTTACCTACCCGGGTAGATAGGTGTGTACCCGGGTAGAGTTCTTCGTTTCTGGGCATACTTTGCATTACTTACCCGGGTACATAAGTGTGTAGCCGGATACATAGTTATTTTCCCAATTCCATTTCTCATCCCCCGTCTCCACTTATCGGGTACATAGTTATCGTCGCCGGCGCAAAACCGGCAACAGCGGCAGAAAGTGAAAGTGTACAATGAGATTCTTCGCCGGCTTAAGGATTCCGGCAACGAAGAGGCTATGCAGCCTGGCTTCAACGATCAGCTTTGGGCTCACTTCAACCGCCTTCCTACACGGTCCTTTCCTTGCATTTTTTATTCTCTTTTCTCTCATTTCTTCGCTTGCATATTTTTATGCTATGCACGCATTGTTATTCTTCGAACGTTTATATATATTCTTTCTATATATGTGTATATATATGTTTTTCTTCATCATTTTATCGGAATCTTATTTTATTTTCTTTATGTGATTCTGTTTATCTGAGGTTTTAGAAGTAGATTTATTTCGTTTGAAGCGTGAATATGTGGAGTAGAATTCACAGTGGTTGGTTTTTTGTTTTTACCTGTTTTTTGTACTTCTCTTGAATCCATGTGTTTGGAAAATATTGATTTCTGTTCTGTTGATGTCATGTGGTTGATTAGGTCTGCAACTTTTTGTTTTTGTTTTTGTGGTTTTAGAGAGAGATTTGAGAATATTCTGTAATGCAGGTATGCGCTTGATGTGAATGTGGAAAGGGCGGAAGATGTTCTTATGCACAAGAGATTACTTCGTTTGGCACATGATCCTGCTAATAGGCCTTCGATTGAAGTTCGCTTAGTTCAGGTGACCTAGCCCTTGCTCATTATAGGCTTAACTACTGTGTTTTTCATGCTATTAATTCATATCCTTTCAGTTCCACTTCTTAGTGCTTTCATGTGGTGCAGCAGTGTTGTTTTGCTGTGCTATTTTGACTGCTCAATTGTCATTCACAAGTGGTTCATTTCATTGGGATGACTATATAAAATGAATATGTTGCAAATAACTATGTACCCGGGTATACACTTATGTACCCGGGTAAGTAATGTAAAGTATGCCCAGAAACGAAGAACTCTGCCCGGGTACACACCTCCTATCTACCCGGGTAGGTAAGAAATTTCAAAAAATACCCGGGTACGTGGGTGTGTACCCGGGTAGAATGTGTGGTCAACGGTCAAACAGGGGCAGATTGGTGTTATGTTTGTGGGAGAGGTTAAATTTTCGTATTAGTTTAAAATGAGGGTCAAATTAGTAATTATTTATTAAATAAGGGCCATAAGGGTCAAAAAGCCTACATATGTTATATCATACTAAATTATACTTTAAACACAATTAAAATAAAAAATATATATATTGGACAAGCTACTGACCTATGATGCACGGACACGGACACGGGATACGGGACACGACACGACACGTCGACACGTTAATTCTAAAAAATGTCATATTTAGACACGTTGGGACACGTTTTGATATTAAATAAAAATTTTAATATATATAATATAATTTATATTTAATACATATAAGAGTCCATAATAAGTCATATAACCAATCAAATATTTAAATTTCATAACATAAATATAAATATAAATAATTTTTCGTACTTTGTTAATTTTTTATGTCAAGTTTCATAACAGAAAAAAATTAATTTATAAATTATTTCTTTTATATTTAGTTAAAAAAATTAAAAAAAAAACAAAAAAAAACGTGTCTGAGCGTTGACCGCGTGTCCGAAAAAATTGACTACGTGTCCGAAAAACGTGTCCGAGCGTTGATCACGTGTCCCCAAATATTGACCGCGTGTCGGAACATGTCCGTGTTGGACAAGTGTCCGACACGCAAAAAATTGTGCGTGTCCGTGCATCGTTGCTACTAACTAATATTTATTAAATTAAAGTATATTTTTTAAAAATAATTTCATTATTTTTTTCCTCTCAAATTCTCTATTATCAATTTAAATATTATTTTAATTTATATTTTTATATATCACTTAAATATAAAAATAACCCTAGCACATAATTCGTTTAAAGCCCATTGTTCTGTAATCTTTTTATTAGGGTTCAGGTCGGTGCCGTTGTTGGTCCATGAACACTGTGTAAGCTTCGAAACTCTGATCGGAGGCGTATCCAATTGCCTCAACTTGTAAAGCTACTAATTAGTGCATGCAAGTTTTCAACTTGACGAGTGAAGATCAAAACTTGCTCAACTCAATTACCTGCTGGTTCGTTTAACCCTTCAATAATTCACGTCCTTTCTTTGGTTGCTAGATTTCGAAGAATGTTTGTATGTTTTGTGACTTTATTTGTTTTTTCTTCTTCTATTCTAACCTGCTAGCTGTTAAAGGTATGTTTAAAAGAAAATTAGTGATTTTGTGCTAGAAACATATTATAGTGTGTTCATAGCATGAAACCAAGAAAAGTTCTTAATATTAATGCTAACCTTGTTAATTCAGGGAATCAGGTTTTGTCAAGTTTTCATCTTTCTGTTTTACTTTCATCAGCTTTATGCTGAAATTTTCTGTATGTGTTTTAGGACTGAATGGAATGCAGAAGTGTATGTAGTTAATGTTTTCGTGAATTTTGACTTGAAGACTATACTTCAACAACACACTTCATATATGTCATTGGTTTCTTTTATCCCTTTTTTGGCTTGCAGATAATTGTTATTTTAAACTGGGGTGAAAGATTTGAAGATTTCTGAGATGTTGGCCAGTTGTTCTGCAAAAAGGATATCATTTAAACGATCAATCAGTAATGGTGATCTGGTTATTGTTTATGAAAAGCATGACAGCATGAAGGCTGTAACGGTGTCTGAGGGTTCAGTCCTGCAGAATCGTTTTGGTGTTTTTAAACATTCAGACTGGATAGGGAAGCCGTTTGGGTCTAAAGTATTCAGTAGTAAGGGTGGTTTTATATACTTGTTAGCTCCCACACCAGAATTATGGACTCTAGTGTTAAGCCACAGGACTCAGATTCTCTATATTGCGGATATTAGCTTTATTATCATGTACTTGGAGATTGTTCCTGGTTGCTTGATTCTGGAATCTGGAACTGGAAGTGGATCTTTAACTACTTCACTTGCAAGGGCTGTTGCTCCGACTGGGCATGTCTATACATTTGATTTCCATGAACAAAGGGCTGGATCAGCTAGGTAACAAACAAGGGAGATGATATTGAGGTTCTCCCTTTAGATATTATATTTGAGATAATATGATGTTTTGTTTATATATATGTAGCTTTCACTTGTGTTGTGTCTTCTGGTTTATTTTTATGGATTCATTTTTGATACATTGTTAATGTAGAACTTCTTTGCTCTGTCATCCAATCATGTATTGCCAAATCATAAAAGAAGTTTGACTATCACAATCATTGTGGAGGAAGTCCAACTCTTCAAATGATGTTCTAACAGATCATTAGATGATAGTGTAAAAAACTTTACAGTTTTCACTGACAGTGGATCTCTTAAATCTTGGTTTATTAGCTTTGCATTGCAGTTTTATGCTATGAAATTGTAATCTCTATATTTGGTGAACAAATATTTCATTATTCAAGTTGTCAGTGCTTTGTTCTGTACTGGTTGATTTACTAGTACTTTGCTAGTTTCTTGGGTAAGGACTCACCAAACAGGATTTAGCTTTCTTGGATTTATGAAAGAAAAAAGGATATGGAAACATGTTAATAATTGCACACTGTGCATCACTTTTTTTTTTTGCATGGGTTATGCTGAATGTTGAATCATTCCTATATCATATATTTACTTGATTTTTTCATCTTCGTAGGGATGATTTTGAGAGGACAGGCCTAAGCAGCTTAATCAATGTGGGAGTTAGGGACATCCAGGGAGAGGGATTTCCTGATGAATTTATCGGCTTGGCCGACTCTGTATTTTTGGATCTACCTCAACCTTGGCTTGCCATTCCATCAGCTGCAAAAATGTTAAAACAAGATGGCACATTATGCTCGTTCTCTCCATGTGTCGAACAAGTACAACGATCATGTGAAACACTTCGAACCTGCTTCACAGGTACTTTTGTGATTTCCCTCTTTCTGTCCTAAACTATATTTTCAAATTTTCATGATCTTTGTGTGCCTTTTCTTTCTCTTTCAAGTTATTGTGCAACTTGAAGTAACTTGTATTACTGACTGAACTCCTTTGTGAATTTTTGCTTATGTAAAAGATATAAGGACATTTGAGGTACTCTTGCGCACATATGAAGTTCGGGAAGGGAAAATGGAAAGCTTTAATGAGGATGGCAATGGTTCTAATGGTTCTCTTCCTTGCAAGAGGAGGCTGTGTGCGGATGGAAGCAATGTACTCAGCAGTCCTATTTCTTCTGTCATGGCTAGACCTTGTGGTGAAGCTCGAGGTCACACCGGCTATTTGACATTTGCAAGACTTAATTGTCTCTCATGAATGCTGCTGTAATGTCCATCATTTTTTGTAGCAGAGAAAAAGCTTTGTATTTTTGTATCTCCTTTCAGTTTGAGCTTCGTACAACAAATTGTTTTTGTTCGTTGTATCATAGGTTTTGAAAGGAATTTTTTATGTAATACTTTCTTGGTTACAAATACGCTTTAACATATATAGTTTGTACGTTTCATATCTTGCTTCTTGAAGCAGAGTCTGCCTCTTTGGAGAAAAGTATCATTGACAATATTTTATGCTTCTTCATGTTTTTTCTACATATTCAAAGAAGGTACTGAGTTTACGTAACATATTTTGTTTTGCTTTAACAACCAATTATCTCTTCCATTACATCGAGAATTTTTTGTTCGGACATTGTTTTCTATAGTTCGATGCTGTATTGTGAAAGTCGCAACTAAATACATAAATAAATGTTATCTTTAGGATTATATAGTTATATATGTTTAGTTTATCTTGAACTGAATGAATATGTATACGGTCTTTGCAATAATGTTAAATAATTTAATGGTGGTATTGTAAATTAAATTTCACAAAACCTTATTCAATTGTGTTAATTTTACTAATTTTAATCCGACTGAGCCACCATGTCACGGAATGGTGAACCATTTATGACCCATGAATTGACTTGGCATTTAGCATGGGATAAAATATTCTTACCACCCAATTTTTCTACTACCACTCTACTACCATATTAATCATCATATGATTCAAAAGTTTTTTTTTTTTTCTCTCTCTTTATTCAACTTTTCCTCTAATCCAATGGTAATTAGAGTGCTAGTAGAATGGTAGTAGAAAAAATGGGTAGTAAGAATATCTTACCCCTTCATTCATTGCCTGCACTTCTTTTTATGTTCCATACATAAAGCAGTGCTACTGGTACATTTGAGGAGCCATTAAACGAAAAGAGCCATAAAAACAGTTGTGTGAATTGTCATGCATTTGGCAGCAACTACAAAGCAGTAAGGGTGAAGCCATCAAACAAAACAATTGCATAAAACCAGCAATAACAGTGTCATATTCCATTGTTGGTTAAGCGCAATAAATTTGTGCAAACAGCAACTTAAATTAAAATGTAGTTCAAAAGTACAATCTTTCATCAATCTTACAATAACTTCATTACATTTCTTTACCCGATGGAATGGTTGTCATAAAAATAACCACTGGCCAGAATTAGAACTAGCCAAGAATTGACAAAATTCCACAGTTGAATTCAGCAAAAAGCCAAAAAGATCAATACCGTATTACCCTAATTATTTTACAAAAGGATCCTTATTCCCCATCATCATTAATCAGAGAGACAGTAGTAGTACTAGTGGGCAACACAAATGGATGGAACCTGCAATTAAACGAGGGGACCCATGAAGGAAGGACAAAGCCTGCCTAACTACCCTATTAACTCAATTGTTATAGCTGTACCCAGCACATATCTGAGAGCACTGTTGAGTGTAGATTTTCATGCTGAAAACAGTCAAAGCATGTAAGCTGGAACATCAAGAAGATTATAAGCATGACTAAGCTATAGACTCCCAATCTCGGGAAAACTTTCTATTAAGTGATTTAACTGAAATTACCACAACGATAATTTTATATTGGAATTTAGAAGCCACTGATTTTACAACTGGGAAAATCATCTGACCCATGCCAGACACGGGTCACAACCTTTTTAACAGTTAGAATATCATTTCTGAATATAAGAGGTATTAAAAATTCCCTACCCTTTTCTGTAGCCAACTTTTGTAAAGCAAACCATGAGTGGAAAAAATGGAGGGAAGTTGACTCTGAGTAAAAGAAAATCTTAGAACTGCCCCCTCCCCCTGTTCAGATTCAAACATTCCAACCCGTGCAAGAACTTGAATTAAGCAACACTTCCATGATCTGACCCATCATCATAGTAATAAGGGGACAACTTTCCATCTTTCTTGGCAGGCTTTGTTTGGTTCTCTGTGCCCACCTCTTGTAACATTTTCACCACTCTTCTCATTGCAGGCCGGTTGATTGGAAGAGGACTAGTGCACATGAGACCAATGTTAAGAACCTTGCAAATTTCTTCTTTGAAACAAGAATCAAGCCTGGAGTCAAGCACATGGTCCACACCTTTCTGATCCAAGGTGGTGCACGTCCACATAACCAAGTCTTTATCCCCAAATTCAGGGTCTACAGGCCGCTTTCCAGTAACCAACTCAAGTATGACAACACCAAAACTATAGATGTCGCTCTTCTCATTCACTCTAAGCGTGTATGCATATTCTGTAGAAGGGAATCATATCAGTTTGGCTCCTCAGAGAATGTATTATTAGACGTGTAAACAAATAATTATTGCAAAAGAGAATAAAAAGGTGCTAGCAAGAAGAGCTACAATGCCAAGGAAAAGAAACCATTTGTTACAAACAACATTGGTATAATTTATCCTTTACAGATTGTTTAAACATAATTAGACAATTGCAGACCAAGTTCTAACTTCTAACAAAAAGCTCTAGATTTTTCTCAAATTAATCTATAATAAACCAACAAAAGCAGTGATTATGAATTAAGCATAAGTAGTACAATACTGGATGTATCTCTGATTCATCAAAATAAGATTGAAAATTGAAGAAAAATTGGAAATAAATAACATGAATTTTCTGCTAACCTGGTGCGATATACCCACAGGAACCAGCTATGACCGACATGGATTTAGTTACTTTTCCGGTGGATTCCACTACCTTAGCTACTCCAAAATCTGCCACCCTTGCACCAAAGTCCCCATCCAACAAGATGTTATTAGATTTCACATCTCTATGAACAATTGAGGGAACACAGTCGTGATGCAGATAAGAGAGGCCTTCTGCAGCATCAACAACTATCTTATACCTAGTTGGCCAATCCAACAACCCTCCTTTACTGCTATGCAGCAAATCACCAAGACTACCATTTGGCATATACTCATAAACTAATAGCTTGCAATCCCTAGTGGTGCAGCAACACCATAGCTTGACAATGTTCTTGTGCCTAATTTTGCCCAAAGTTTCAACCTCTGCATCAAAAGCATTGTCTTGAAATCGAGCCTTTTCAATATCTCCACTCTCTATTTCCTTTTTTATCCCTCCCCATATCTTCTTCACAGCAACAACTTCCCCACTGGTAAGTACAACCTTGTAGACTTTCCCCGATGATCCACTTCCTACCACATTATCTTCATCGAGGCAGTTCAGGATCTCATCTTCACCAAAACCCAGTTTATGAAAAGACATCAACGTCCACTTCGATTTATCAATAGATCTTCTAGCACTCTTCAAATTCCTATACTTGAAGTAGAACCACACCACACCGATGGCAAACACCAAAGTGGCAACTACGAGAATAGTTCGAAGCAACCAAACAAAACCTGCACTCTTTTTCTCACCTTTGACATCACATAGACCTTTCACATCCCCACATAAATCGGGATTTCCCATAAAACTAGCCATGTACATATCCTTAGCCAAGAGAGGGGGAAGTTCTCCAGATAGCCGATTATAAGATAAATTGAGCTGATTGAGCTTCAAATTCTGCAACCCCAGAGGGATTTTCCCGGAAAATTGGTTATTGGAAAGATCAAGAAAATTAAGCACTGATAAACTCCCAATTTCATTAGGAATTTTCCCACCAATATTATTATTAGCCAAGTTCAACTCGTTGAGTTTCTTCCAGGATTGAATCCCCATGGGAAGCTCCCCAGTGAGCTTATTGTTATGGAGATCGAGAGTCCCAAGCTGCCCAAGATTCACAACACTCTCAGGCAGCGAACCATTGAACTTGTTATCACCACCGGAAAATTCCTGAAGATTTTTCAACCATCCAATCTCGTCGGGGATAGCTCCCGAGAAATTGTTCTTCGACACAATCAACAACGATAGATTCCCCGCCCCACCAATGGTACTCGCGATTGAACCTGAAAACGAGTTGTCAACAAGTTCAAGCAAATACACATGGGGAAGCCCCCACACACCCGCCGGAACTTCGCCGGACAACCGGTTGAAACCTAACCGGACACGCGTCAAGCTCCGGCACGCGCCCAAACTCGCCGGAATCTCCCCGGAGAACGAGTTGTATATCATCAGAATCTCCTCCAACGCGCCACGGTCGCACAGAGTCGCCGGAATTCGACCCGAGAACAGGTTGTTAGAAACGTCAAGCCACCTCAACGGAGCATTCTTCCCAAGATTTTCCGGCAACGTGCCGGCGAGTCTGTTCCCGAACAACCTGAGTTCATAGAGGTTAGGCGAGTCAGCTATACTCGCCGGCAACTCGCCTTCGAAAAGATTCTCGTAGAGATTAAGACTCTCCAGAGGCAAGCGGCA
The DNA here is from genome assembly GCA_032173675.1 of Gastrolobium villosum. Classification (NCBI taxonomy): domain Eukaryota; kingdom Viridiplantae; phylum Streptophyta; class Magnoliopsida; order Fabales; family Fabaceae; genus Gastrolobium; species Gastrolobium villosum. The sequence continues at coordinate 133,486 of JAVKPL010011275.1, forward strand.
CAACTCGTCGTGAATAGCACCACCGAGATGGTTCATGGACATGTCAACAAGCCTCAATGAAGTGAGGTTCGACATTCCCCGAGGCAACTCACCGGACAACGAGTTGTTATACAACTCAATCTGTTGTAAACTCGTCATCTGAGTCAGCGAACTCGGAATGGCTCCGCAGAGGTTGTTCAATGCGAGGTCCAAGTCTCTGAGCTTTCTGAGATTCCCTAGCGAGTGAGGGATAACGCCAACGAGATTACACGAGCTGAGCCAGAGGATTTCAAGGTTTGTGAGGTTTCCGAGCTCCGGCGGAATAGGACGGGGGAGGAAAGGGTTATAAGAGAGGTTGAGCATTTTGAGGGTGGTGATGTTGCCGAGAGAAGGTGGTATGGTTTGGTCTAGAAGGTTGTAGACAAGAGAGAGAACCTTAAGATTCTGAAATCTGCCAAAGGAATCGGGAATGGGACCGGAGAAATTATTGCCGGTTAAGTCGAGGTATTGGAGGTTGGAGAGGTGGGATAGGGTGTGGGGGAGTGTACCGGTGAGGAGGTTTTGTGAGAGATCAAGGTGTATGAGGGAGGTGCATTGGGAGATTTCTAGAGAGAGAGTGTTGTTGATTGCGTTGTTGTAAAGGATGATAGAGGTGAGGTTGGTGAGATTGCAGAGGATGGAAGTGGAGAATGGGCCAGCGAGGTTGGCGTTGGAGAGGTCTAGTTCGGTGACGGTGGTGTGGGTGGGATCGCATGTGACTCCGGTCCAGCTGCATGGGGTGGGGTCGCGGTTGTTCCATGAAGAGAGGGAAGAGTCTGGGTCGTCCAGTGAGAGTTTGAACTGGTACAGATACAAACCCTCTTGGTTCAAACCAAAAACGGTGGTTGATCTGAGAAGGAGCAGAATGAGGAGGATGGAAAGCATTGTGGGGTCTGATTTTGCAAAACAGAGCGTGTTGGATTGGACCTTAATTTATCTCCAACTCCAAAAATATAGCAAGTGCTGCTCAAACTCAAATGATTACTGGGTTTGGCTTCGTTTCTCCTTCTTCGTCATAGTGAAGGCTGGGATTTTTGCTCTTTCTCGTCACAGACTCACAGGGCACTGAGATTTGATGGTTTAAGAAAACTTTATTATCTTCTATAAAGTTTTGTTAATGCTAGCATTATTTTCATTTTATATGGGTTAAAATACGAAAGTTGAAAGTGCTATACGATACAATACAATGGCACCATCTTAGAATATTTTTTCTTGTATTTCCTATAGAGGAGTAATATTTTTTCTTGTATTTCCTTCCGATTATATTTTAACAAAGTAAACTCATTGATAAATTATTAATTATATAAGCGTTAAAAAAAATTGTAATTATTTTTTTTTTTATAAACATTATATAAGCCTTTAAGTCCGTTACAGATTAGCTGCGAACAATGAAACAAAATAATTTTTAAATAACAATTTAAGATTTGTTATTATTTCTATTTAATATATATATATATTTCCTATGATTATGCAATAGTATAATCAATGATATCAGAAAATAAAACACTCTCAACAAATATATATACAGCTCAACAGAAAGGATGCTGCTTCTACTATATATCATTAATATTGTCATGACAAATTAGAAGGAACAATAAATCTCTTATTTTGAACAAGTTTGTTGTAAATAATAATAATAATCTAACATTAGCCTTGGTTCAAGTTATCGAATTCCGTTTATCAAATTTGGGTAAAATGTCATTTTTGACATGAATAATAATTGGGAAAATAATTTACAACAAACATACTGTTGAGTTACAACATGAGAATCTCAAATCTCATAATAATTTAAAATTGTTTAAAATTGTATTGGTTAGTAGCACATCGAATCTGATATGTATGATTAATGTATTAAGATTAGTTTTTATCCATAATATTCGGTGTATATGTAATCCAGCAAAATGGACTGAGTCAAGTAGGGGAGCCAAGCTTGAATTATAGAACATTTCTTCAACTTCTTAGATGTGATTTGTAAGTTGTTCGTATCACTTCCTGGCTAGTTAGAACAATAATTACCCAAAACAAAAACATTATTCTGTTCTGACTATGATATTAATTTCATAAATAACGAAAGATCATTAGTAAAATAAAAGAGAAAAATTGATGTGACTTTGAATAGTGTTGTCAAACAACTCAAAATATCTTCAACGAGAGACAACTCATATGAGAGGAAATATGCTTGGAAATTGATCTCCTCATATTTTAATTAATTATTATATAAGAATTATATTCATATAAAAATAAATTAATAGTGATAATTTTATAATTGTTTATTTTAATATATATATTTTTATCACTATTAATCTATCATTATATAGTTATAATTTTTTAATATAATTATATCATGTTAAATAAGATATAAGATGATTTACTCTGACTAAGCATCGTGACCGTCGCGGGTGGGTCAACTCGTGACTTGTGTCCAAAAGGGACGGTTCATGATGTGGCGATTGTAAAACATTGGTTTGTAAACGATAACACAGGATCATTTTGTGAAATGAGAAGTGAAGGGTCACGTGTGTGAGGAAGGGAGAAGTGACTGTTACTCTCTGATGGTTATATTTCAGATTCTGAGGACACTGAATGTGTCATGCAAAAAGGACACACAAAATGGAAGTTTGGTCAATCTCAGTCAAATTTCGGAAAAAACACATCGTTTTTTTGTTTTAACTTTTTATTTTAATCACTTCTTCATTACTTATTTCCCGCCCATCTTCTTATTTCCTTGTCAGTTGCCACGCCTTTGGCTTACAATTATAATATATAGTTTGAAAGCTACCATTACACTTACAAATTACAATTATTAAACTATTATGCTTGTTTAAATTCTAAACTTAAGAGAATTGCTCTGTACTAATAAAAAATTATCAAATAGTAGCCCATAACTTCTTTTATTTTATGGTTAGCTATTAGAGTTATATGACCACCAGGTGTGGTCTATCCGGGTTAAATTTTAACAAATTATAGTTATTATATATAATTTGTCCCAGGTAAAAATTATAATTTGACCTAAGCAACAATTTATAATTTGGCCATATCTAAAGCTTAAAATATTTTTGGTAAGAGATTTATTACTTTAATTTTTAAATTTTTTATAAAAAAATATCTTTAGTAAAATTAGAAAATATTTAATAAAATTGTAATTTTTCTTGGTATTGCCTACTCGGGTGCTTTGTATTTAATATAATTTAAATGGAGAGAGTTATATATTTACAAAAATTTTGTTTACAAACTACACTATGTACTCCCGAAAGTACACTAGGTTACATATTTACCAAAAAAAAATACATTAGATTACATTATGTATTTCCGAGAGTAAATAGTATAATTTTAAAAAAATTGTAAGCGGATCATTCCCAATTTTAAATATATTATGATATGAACTAAGTAAAATTAAAAAAAATAAATACACGTATAACCAAACCATGCTGAAATTTAAACCCGGCTCCGCCACTGCTAATTGGCAAACTAACCACTTGAGCTACTTGTATTTGTCGAATTAGGTAGTCAGTCTAGGTTATATAAATACTTAATGAATAAACATACTGTGATTTTTATATGCGTTTCTTATAATGAAAAACCTTCCTATGATTGTACTTATGAACAAAAAATATATATTATACAATGTTCAGAAATACTCTATCTGTCTATTATAAATGATAAGGAACTCTATACAGGGGAGTGTTCCATTTGAAACTCAATTCTCAACATATTTTGTATTTATACTAACTTGGACTTTAAAGTGTTTGCTATAGGAATCTTTTCTCTGCACGAAATTTACTAAGAATTCTGTAATGAGTATTTAAATACAGTAATCGGTTACGCAAAATTTAAATATAATAGTGTCCACATATGAAGGTGAAAGTATCCAAGTCCCATATATACCTTATTAATTTGTTCTTAAAATAAAAAATTAAGATTATATTTAATCTTAAATTAAGTAATGAGTATTTAGATAAAAATAATTTCATTAAGTTAATGGTAAATAAATCTTATTCACTTTAAAGATAAAATTTGTCAGTAAAAGTCTATCGTAGATTGAAAACCTGTTATTCCAATACTGAAAGCGAGTCCATTGCCCAAGATTTGGCATAACTCCAACCACAATATTTTTGCAGTTAATGACTTGTTAGCGTAGTGGGGATCTAAGGGAACCTTGGCGTTCAAATTAAGGTCTTGTGTTTCGTTCATTTTCTTTTGGGAAAGAAGACCACCTTGATTATGGAGTTAAATGTCATTGTAAAATAATAATGTCATATAATTGAGATATATTCATTTATATGGATTCTGGAAGTGTAACTCATTCAACTCTAACCAATTAATAACAGTATCTCGCACACTAATTGCGCATATCAAGTTGGTATCTTTATCCTTAATTTTCATGATCTTATGGGATTTACTAATTAAGCACTATATGGGCGGCTTTTATAGTCATGCTTTGCACATTCACGGTTCTCCACACCAATCGTGTTTTAAATTTTAAAAATTTAAAAATTTCAAGTTCAAACAATTTCAAATTTCTCTTTAGGTAATTAATATTTATAATTACACCATACAATAAAAACAGTTACTCTGTCAATGATTCTATAAACAAATTAATGGAAAAAAACTCAATATATTTGAAAAAAATTTAAATAGTTTTCATACATTAATTGCTTGAAAAATGCATGAATAAGGAGGTGCATTGAATTGAGATTTTAAAAGAATTTAATGGATTATTTTTGGACAAAAAATTCATTGATATTCAATTAGAGTTTTAATGGATTGTAATTCAATTAGAATTGGATTGTAATTAGGATTTTAAAAAATTGTTTCAATGGTATTCAATCAAGAATTTAAACAAAGGAAAAACAATATTGCGATATTCAAAAATATGACAGTTTTAATGATTTTTTATTAGAGTGGATTTTATGAGACTTTTTAGTGAGAATTATAAATATCATGTCTCTCTCACAATCTCATCTTAACACTTGAGATTTCTCTATTGCAGTGTCTCACAATTTACCCTAACTTTTTCTCAAAGGCAATATATGTTCTTTTTTTAATCTAATATATTTTCTCTGGTTTTGGCATTCCTCCTGCATGATTAATTGATGATTTATGGTTGAGTTTGTCGTCTCTAATGATGTGTTCCATTTTATTTATTTGATATATTTATTGTAGCTCTCGTAATATGTTGACGATAAACATGTTAAATAAATAGTATATAGCCGATAAAATTTTCTCAAGACTTTTTATGCACCATATTAGGCACACAATGAGAGACAAAACTTCAAGCTACTAAGCGATGCTTTAACAAGGAGGAATAGACTTGAAATGCCCCAAGGTAGGGGTGTTCATCAATTGATTCAAACTGCGGTGACCGAACTAAAAAATTGATAACCGAAAATTGAAAAAGCAAAAAAAAGTAAAAAATTGGATTGAATTGATTTTCGATTTAGTTGGTGAAAATCAATCTAATCCAAACTGATCCAATATATTATGTATGTATTATTTTTGAAAGATGGTGACTTGGAATCTTATCATTTTGTAGACTTGGGATCTTTGATATTATTGATAGCAAACTATTTTATTTTAATTTTTTATTATCTATTAATCTATTTTAACTCTTCATGAGTTTTAAGACTTGTTTTAGTTTGAAGACTTAAATTTTCGTTTACCAAAAAAAAAAGACTTGTTTTCCAATAGTTTGTAACTTTGAATGACTTTATTTTGTTATAGTTAATGATTTGTACAACTGAAATTTTAGACTTTTTGAAAAATCGAAAACCGATTCAATCCTAACGAAATAAAATTGGAATGGATTATATTAGATTTTAAAAAAAATCAAACCGAAGTGATTTAATTTTTAAATAAATATTTTTTTTTTTAGTTTTCGTACTAATTTTATATGTATTGTATATATAATTAGGTAAATATTTCCTAGTGGATTGAGGATTTCTCAATTGATGCAAATTTTTAGCTACACTTCGAGGTGTGCGATATCATTATTCGATATTTGTCATGTATCACTGAGAAATGTAATTCAGAGGATATTTGGTATTTGTATATTACATTTCATAATTTTGAAGTCAGCACCTATGTTTTAACTTCTTGTGTTAGCATGTATAGGCCTTAGCACTACACAACTTTATTTGCAAAGAATATTATTAGTTGAATTTTTAGTTGAATCAATAGATGCATCTTCATCTTCAGTATCACCAATTTATGAGGAAGATAATTTTTAACTCATTGGTCAAACGAACCCAAGAGTAAGAACGAAAACATGATAATGCACAGAGGGCTAGAATAGCTTTAGATATGTGAAAAAATGCTGCTTAGTAGGATATCAAATTATATCAAATTACCGATTGAGAAAATTATATTAAGTTATATTTTTTGGGGAAGGTTATAGTTACAACCTTTTTTTTACAACTTATAATCATATCTTATCACCGTTGATTTTAGTCAATCAACGGTTATCATTTTAGCAAATTAAACTCATTAATTAATTATTAATTCAAAATAAATGATAACCGATGATTGACGGAAATCAAAAGTGTTAAAGTATGGTTGTAAGAGGTTGTAAAAAAAAGGTTGTAACTATAACCTTCCTCTTTATTTTTTATTAATATAAAAAAAACATTGCTTTGTTATTTTTTTATTGACTCTTGTAATTTTGAATGTTTATAACTCATTTTATTTTTTTAAATCTTATAAATTCTATTAAAATCCAATCTTACAAAATCTTGATAGTAAAAAAGTCTTTAAAATCATTAAAATTCTATATAATCTTTTAAAATCAATAATTTTTTTTTTTTTGGTTACAATCAATAATTTTTTTAAATCCTAATATAATACACCCTCTAAAACACCTAACGGTTTTAAAAAAGAAGTATAATTGTATTAAATATGTTTTTAATTTAATTATTTATATAAAATAATTTAAAAAATTAAAATACTGTATAAATAATGTACTAATAATGTCCATGTCCAAGAACAAATGGTTCTGAATGGAATGCAAATTATATACCAGTTGTTGGGAGTAACGGGCTCCACCAATCATAACTGTTAGCTCTGCACCTGAATCCACTTAATTTGCTAGCGTTTGTGTAGATATGCTCAAGAGGAAACTTAAATGCCAGAAGAAAGAACTAAATTCTCCCGTGACTTCATTAAATTGGGTGAACCACACTGAGGTTCAGTGGGAGCATGGAAGAAGCACTGTCATCACCCGTCAGCGGAATACTTAAACAATCATGAGCTTGAGCTACTTGTTTCACTAGATTTAAAACAAGTGTTTTATAATTCTCATTCAATAAGAGAATTGAAATCTTGCTACGTCGATTTTCGTGCTGACACCTACGTATTTTTTTGTCTCTATAACATGATTTCAATTCTCAATGTAACTTAAGAATTATAGAACCCTTAAAATAATTAATTAACTATATAAAAAGGAGTCCCTATCATAGGGAATAATTTTATTTTAGCTATATGCATTTAATTCTACTTAACAACGATGAATTATGAAAATGAAAAATTGTTGTGTGGATACAAATTTTAGTAGTACAATTACTTGAAGTTGTTTCACATTGGTTAAGTTTTGATGCGTTGCCAAACATGATAAAACCCACCTACCCCCAAATCTTGTTATTTAAATTATTTAAGTGGTTTGATGAGGCAAATACAAGAACAGCACTAATAACAAATGGAAATAGGTATTCAAAAATGTCATTGAATTCAAGGGGTACCATAATTCTCTCTACCAAAGTTCCAAGTGGGTTGTTGCTGGACAACTAACGACGCACTGCACATCCAGAAACTGGTCCTACACCGTAGTAATGTGGTGGAATTATAAAATGATTACATATTATCTTATATATATATATGAGTATATATTTTGTAGAGAAAGAGATAGATAAAGGAAGAGAGAGTTGACAGAAAAAAAATAAAGATGTGGGTCCCACCTCTTTTCCCTATATCTATATATTTTTATTATTTAATTATAATTTGTTTTATCTTTTTTTAACATAATTATACTTTAATTCTATCAATAATATGTATTTAATTGATTTTAGGAATAAACCATCTCATATTCTATTAAATAAGGTAAAATTTTCACCCAAAAAAAAAATGTAAAATGATCTCAAATTATAATATCTGTGTCCCAGGTTTTTTATTTAATATTTTACACATATTATAAGTATGTTTTTTTTCTTAATTATGAGATGAGATGAACATTTATATGTCTTATGTAACGATATAAAAAAATGCTTTTTTTTTTAAAAAAACGGAAACAATATACCCTAAGCAGAAAAGTGGTCCTTCGATTTTGTGATAGAACTGTTAAATTCGATGATATATATAAGGGTTTTATATTTCTCATTCAACATGAGAATTGAATTCTGATGTTGTAGAGACAAAAAACATGTGGGACCCGTATGTTAGAAAAAATTATGTGTAGGACTTATGTTGGCACGAAAATCGAAGGGTATGTAGGAAAACTTAAATTCTCATGTTAAATGAGAATTATAAAACGCTATATATAAAGTTGAACACAAACTTTTATTTTATTTTATAAAACACAAGTATCTAAAGGTATTTGGGAGGAATCCATTATTAAGAATTTAAACCATTCTCAAATATGGTACGTAAAAGATCGAACACATGCTCTTATTCATGATAGTTAAATTTTTATGATTTTTTTAAATTAAAATAATTTCATCAAATTTCCAAACGCTTTTACGTTTTTTTATGTTAAGATTTTACGTTTTACGATTTTTTATCCTCTTCCAATCTTAGGTAAAATCTTGATTGTAACTACCATGCTCTTACCCTCATCTGCTTAACTCTCATGGCATAACTTAGCTACCATCATTTAATAATTGAACACAAACTTTTTTTTTTTTTTTTGGTAAAAGAAGACAAACTTTATTGTCACATGATTCTAATGGTGATGTAGATAAATATTTTAACTTCTTTCAATAATTATTGGTTTAGGGAGTACTAAATCGAGATTAATCCCGATTAATAAGGAATTGAATTGAGGCAGATTTTGATCCCAAATAAAGTAGTAAAAATTAACCTGAAATAAATCTATAAATTTTACAGTTAATGGAATAAATAAAAAGAGATAAACTGAAATGCTGCAAAAGTTCAACATCCCAAAATCTCCCGAAGGAAAAAGAAGCAAAGAAAGGTCTTCTTGGGCGTTGGAAGAATTTATTGTGCTTGAAATGTGAATAATATTTAATTATTTATTAATTGATTGAGAGCCGTAACCATTTGATTTCTTAAATATAGATGCATATTCTGAAATCGGGTGTATAATAACACAGATGATTTCGGTATATACCTATTCTAATTATCAAAAATTTTTACTACCAACTTATTATCTATCTAATTATCATTAGATTATTTTTTTTTCTTTAAAAACTTTTTAATATTTTATTTCTTCGATCCAATGGTGATATGATGGATAACAAGTTAGTAGTAAATTTTTTTTTGATAGTTTCCTTATATTTAAGATAGGGTTTTACAATTTTTTTCAACACGCGAGAATTGTTATTTCAATGTTGTAGAGAAAAGTGGCACAATAGTCACCGTTCCTAAGCATGTGGGATCCCATACCATGTGTTAGAAAAAATTATGTGTAAAATAACACAGATGACACAAAAATCGAAGAGTGTGTAAAAAAATTCAAATTCTCATATTAAATAAGAATTATAAAACCCTTTAAGATAAAGCAACACCTTTTTAAGAGTAGATAGCAGCCAGCTTCACTAAAAAGATAAGGAGCTATACAGTGGAGCCGAGGAGAAGATCTGTGGGGCCAAAAACGAAAGCTTTTACAAACTTTGAGGCATGGCTTTGGCTTTTATCCATTATATTAAGGTAGAGAAAGATACAAAAGGCTAGTGAAGGTATAATGGTGGATCCAACCCATTTGAGTCTGTTCCGATCCACATACATTATTGTCGTCTTATACTTCAACTCTACTAGCTTCCCCCAATGCCATCATTGCCCACTTTTCTTATTTTTCAGTGTTCACACACTTCTTTTCTCTGTCTAATAAAACTAAGTGCAAAGTGGTACTTTGCATCCTCTGTGGGGAAATCTTTTCCCCCACTCTGGGGTGTAGCTTTCTCTTCTTTTGGTACAAAACCTCTTGTTCCCTACTACTCTGAATGATTAATGAATTAAAGGAGATACATGGGGAAGATCCCAGTGGATGTTTATTCCTTTGATCTGTATAGTTTAACAAAAGCATATTCTTTTTTTACAGGAGCCAAATAGAAAATTAAGTAGATGAGCTGTATTATATATTCCAAGCATGAGCTATTGCTTATTACCAAAATTTTCTACTACCATCTCAGTACCTATCTAATCACCATTGGATTAACATTTTCTCTTTTTTCAAAAACTTTTTAGCATTCTCTCTCTTTGATCCAATGATGATTAGATAGGTAGTAAGTTGGTAGTAGAAAATTTTGGTAGTAAAAATATCCCCCTCATTATATATTCCAAGCATGAGCTCTTGCTGATGTTTTAAAGATAAATCATGGTTCATGGGAGGGAAAGCATGCATATTCTATAGGCTACCACTACCACCTATCACCCAAAAGCTATTCCAACAACATTGTTTAAATTCACACCAACTCTTAATTACTTTAGTTTTGTTTCTTTTTCATGATTCAGTATTCTTTCACATATCAAGCGTCAATCAAGTGGGAATCTTTTGACAAGCCTGGAATGAAGCAAGCAATTTCAATTAATCTTATGTCAAAGAGATGGATGGGTCAGGGTCATGAATTGTTTCATAAAGTGCCTAGTATCAAATTCTATGTTGAAGAAAAATGTTTTTGTTGGCTTGCATTATTAAGTATATTGTACATTGCTTCTAATCTTCTATCACATGGTTTGGTTTAGCCATTTAGGGATAATGGGAAATGAGCATATAGCCAAAAAAAATAGTAGAAGTGAATGTGGGAATATAATTAGGATCTCAACTAAACTCACGTAGTTGCAGGACACCACTAGGCACTTGGGAAGACAGAGATTGTATGATAGATCCAAATTAGGATTCAAGAAATGTGGATTCTTAAATTAAATCAACTTTTTAATCCTAAAATATGAATGACATTGACCTAAACATAGGCATATAGGGACCCCCAGAAAACGATAAGATGGTGAGGCCTATAATTTTTCCTTCTACCAAAAAGGCCAAGGCACTTAAATAAGGGATATAATTTGTCATTAGAACTTAGAAAAGAATCAATAAGAGACAACACGCCAAGATGGACAAGTGATTGATGGATGGATACCAAGGCATGTATCTTTTTACTTGCGTTTTGCAACTATAGTCACATGTGCTTAGAAGAATAAGGTAAAGTGGAATTGGGTGGTATATAGAGGAGTAGCATCATAGCTTGGACTCTATAGAGCACTAGAAAACAAAACCATGTTTTTGGAACTTTTCATCTAATGTTATAGCCGAAGGTTTAAGTTCTTAGTGTTAGAGACATATAATAGGAAAACAGAAACAAAAATGAAGAGAAAGTAATAGGTGGAGGAAACACAGACAAATCTAGGCCTTCAAAGTGTTATGGTATTGATTCCTTCTAAGTCATTTGAATTTGACAATACGCCCAAGATTAGTAGTGGGGTCCTTGCTAGTGTAGGTGCTTGTAGACCCTTCATACGGAAACTGAGTGGCGCAAACAGCTATTATTGAGAAGACTTAAAAAGATGTAAACAATGCATGTGAACTTAGCTTTTCGTCACTACATTTTGTTAGTAAAAATAGCTCTTTCTGAACAATATATTTCTATATCAAGACAAAGAGAGAACAAGTTGATGTCATTATAAGCATCAATACCTCATATCATATTATGTGGAGAGTGCACACTATGTAACATTATCATTGACACACATCAATGTGCTCATTGCCCACCAATCCTCAAATTGAGGGAAAAGGTCAGAAATAAATCAATTAGTACTAGAAACAGAAAGCGGAACTGATTTAACAAAAAGTTCAGGGTGTCAATTATTAGGGAGGGGAAAATATTTTTCTTCATGATTTTGACGGGTTATTGCTCTATCAACATGCTTGTTTGCGCTAAAGAGCTATTTATGCTCTGTAACTTAAAAGTTTTGTTAAACTTTTACAGTCCATGCAACTCATCATCACTTTATCTATTACCCCTCTCTCTCTTCCCCTTCATGATTAAAAAAATTGAAGTTGAAACGTGGATTATAGAGTGATTGATTAAAGCTTTATCTGAGTGATTTGCATGTATTAGTCCTCTGTGCTTCAAAAAAGTGCTCGTTGCTGATATTTATTTACTCAGTAAGCCCAGTACTACAAGCAAGGATTCACCATAACATAAGGGTCCAACAAAGCTGTAATTTTATAGAAGACATAATTTTACGGGTTTTATATTTCTCATTTAATATGATAATTGAATTCTCATGTTGTAAAGACAAAAAACATGTGGGACCAGTATGTTAGAAAAAATTATATGTAGAGCCCACGTTTGCACGAAAATCGAAGGGTGTGTAGGAAAATTCAAATTCTCATGTTAAATGAGAATTATAAAACCCTAATTTTATAGTAATGAAGAATACTAATAATGATCATCCTACAAATTCCATGTCCAATTTTCATCAACTTACATCACAACAAATAATGAATATATTTCATTAAAAAACAGAATCTTTCAAATTACTTTTTCTCAATTAAGCGAATGCACATGCAAGAGCCAGTGATTTTGCTGGATAACTCCCTTACAAGCATAATCTGAAATTACACACCATTGCATGACAGCATCCCCATGATGACAAACGATGTTTCTAAGTGGAGAGGCAGAAGAAACTCAAATCACCTTTTTTTTTTTTTTTTTTAAGTAAACTACTGAATTATCCGTGCAATATGCCAGGGAAAAAAGAACGAAATTATTGTCGTTGTCATGGTTAATCATCTCGTAAATCAATGTATACATTTTGCTATCAAATTCTAAAGATGCTGCGATGGTGGTATAAACGTGAAGGAACAAAAAAAAAAACACACTTGTCACTTGAACTTTAAAAACCTATAACATTGTTTACCAAAAAAAAAAAAAAACTATAACATTCACACAGGAATTTTGAAATATAAACTACACAAATTTTGATTAAATAATAAGTACGTAACAAATAAATTTAAATTCTTTTCCTTCCATATTTTCTCAAACTCAAAGCAATATTAAAATTTTGTTCGTGCAAAGCATACTTCAACAACAGCAAAAAGACAAATACATTATTCAACTTCATCAGTCAAGGTGCGTCTTGTTTTGTTCTCCACCGTAGAAGTTTATGTCCTACCACTCTATACCAAGGAGAATATCTTTTAGGGGCCGTTTGGTACGCGGCATTTTGTAGGATTTTGGGAAACTGAATTTTTCTAAATTTTAAATTTTTGAATATTATCGTAAACTCAATATTTTCATTGTATTTTTGAAAATCGAGATTTTCGGATAAAAAAATCTCTTCTGTACCAAACGTCCCCTTAAGTAAATATTGTAAATTTTTTTAATAAAAGTAAATAGGAATTTACGTTATCCATCATTTAAGTCCATCCAATGTTTTTTTATGATGAGACGTATTAAAAAATATAAATATAAAAATTATTTGCCTACCTTCACTTACAACATTAAACTTTTGGGAAAATGATCCATGATATCCAACCAAAGAATATAAAAAGTGTTTTAAAATGAATAAAGAATGACAAGGATTCCAAAAGGCTCACGTAAAGAAAAAAGAAAAGGTTACGTTGTCACTCCCTTTTGGATTGATTTGAATTGCTAATTGGATGAACTATCCGAAATTCAAAATCAATATATATGCAACTACCTAACACCTAGGACCAGATTATACAGTGTAAAGTTCTTATTTCCTCGAGATTCCATCCCAGAAAACGAAAAAATAAAATAAGTGAAACTCGTATAGAGATTTAGGTGGTGTTTGGTTGCGATGGTTTTTTTGGAGGATATCTATCTTTCTCAAGTATGGCTTTTAGAAACATCATGTTTGTTTCAACATATTTTCTCCAAAAACACATATATCCAGGAAGTATGGATTTATGAGAAACATAGATATCCTCATTGTTCAAAAACCCAATTTGAAGGTGGGATTTTCGGAAAACCGGTTATCTCACTTTTAATGCACCTACCTAGTTTTCCCAGTAAAATTTCCCCCACCAAACAACTTTTTTTTACATTTTTCTACCTATTTCACTTTATCCATCTTTCCAATCATTTCTCTATCTATTACATTTCCCTACTATTCTAAAAAAATTTCCCATACAAACGCAGAAATTAAAACAAACGAAGCTCTCCATGGTAATACTAAAAAAAAAAAAAAAAAACACAAATGAAGCTGCGTATTCAAGAGTACTTAAATTAATGTGAGTATGATGAGAAGTGAAACTACTTATTAAAATTTTATAGTGAACGCCATTTTTTATTATTATATCATACATCTTAAGAACCTCCTCCAGCAACAAGCATCCAACATAAAACGTAGACACATATAGGGGGCGTTTGGTTGAGGAGAAATTTTTGGAATACTAGGGAAATGTGATTGATAGGAAAATGGTGGGAAATGATGGGAAAGTGAGTTTGGTAGGAAAATGTAAAAAAAGTTGTTTGGTTGGAGAAAAATTTACCAGATAAATTAGATAAGATTTATAAAGTCTATGTTTGGTTCGAAGTAAAATATAGATGGGAAAATAAGTGACAATTACGAAAATATCCCTATTTTTAAAAAAATTGGGAAAATAAAAAATGAGTACCTAACGGGATCAATGTGGAGCTTGCAAACAACATGATATCAATGTGTACCCAACGTATTAGTATTGCTGCTGTAGTTTTAGCTTAGCTTGTTTTAGCTTAGCTTATTTTTGTGGTATCACTATAATGTAGAACTTAAAATAAAAACAACTATTTTCTTGTGGAGAAGACAAAATTTGTATTTCTCTTTTTCTTGTGATGTGTTGCTTACAATATGGATTAGTTTATATAGGCACTAGATTGCCTTTTCATGGACCAAAACATTAAATTAGTCATAAACCACAAAACTAAACTTGTAACTCTTGGCCTCTCTAACTCTTGGCCTTTCACTTTCTCACAACTCTTGGCCTTTCACTTTCTTACAACTCTTAGCCTTTCACTTACCTAAACACATGACTGCTTAATTAAGATTATTAAATATAAAACTAACAAAACATTTAAAGTTTATTCAACAATTTTGTAGTTAGTTTTTAATCATCTTATAAGAACAGTACTTTTGTATTACACTATTTTCAGTTAATTCATTACATGCAAATTAAATCGTTTCCTTTCTGTTCTCTTCTCTTCCCAATTCTCTTTCACCTTTCTTGATTTCTTTGACAACGTGTAGCACTTGCATGGAGCCCAAGTGGTTCCTATCATGATCGTCATCCACCATCCCAAACCGCATGACACTGTTCAATAGTATCTGTCATCTCTAACCGAAAGACACATTTAATGCCACTGCAGAAGATGGAGATTTTCAAGTCACTGGAGAGCTGGGCATCACAGAGTCTCCTTCCACTGGTTAAGCCTGTGGAGGAAAGTTGGCAACCCCATGACTTGTTGCTGACTCATCAACTTTGCTCTTCACAGAGATATTTTGGTCTGGATCATGATTCATTTTTTCATTTGCCTAGCTAAATAACAAAAAACCATGTTGAAGATGTCTTTCTTAACAGTAAAAAAGGATGGATTTCTAAGACCAAACATGCTTTGCTAGGCAAGTGGGATAGGTGGGGAAATTTTAAAATTCAGCCAACCAAACAAGGCTTTCAATGATACCCACTTCCATTTGCATGGGCAAATTTTGAGAAAGCTTCAACCAAACATCACCATACATGCATATGCTTTTCTATTTTTATTTTTATTTTTCTCATGAGAAGCAATATTGAGTTAACGTACCCTTGATGTGAAGATGGTATAGCTCTTTTCTTTCTTTTCAATTCCATTTCCATTGTTGCAATAAATTATGACATTGCATCCTGCTGATTTGGCCTTTAATTACTAGAAGTCCTTTAAGTTAATATTTCTATGGGTTATGATAAACAACTCTCCCCACACACATAAAAAAGGTTGGGTCTCATCACTTTTTTTTCTCTCTCCTCTTACATGTGTGTCCCACTTATACTTTTATTTCTACAATATGAGATAATTTCTTTACTACAACATAAGAAAAATATATCCCTATTTCTATACTAGAATTCAATTTCCAAAACTAGTTTGTTTTTTCTCATTGGCTTGAGATAGAGAAAAAAACATATAATTTGTGGATGCTTGGAGCCATTTAAGGATTCCAGCTTGAGCTAGTTTTTGTTACCTTAGAGATTATGTGATTGTCGCACAACTTGTGAAAGATAAATTGCAGTTAAATGCGTCCTCAGTCACCATGCAAGAACCCTACTTAGAAGCCTTCTTCACCAGACGTTGAAATCCTCAGTTGAGCTTAACAAAAAAAAGAAAAGAAAAGAAAAAATTAGAATCATGCTTTATTTCCTTAGGGGGTGTTTAGTAGGGAAAAAAAAGTTGACCAGGAGTGTGGGGTGAGGAAAATAATTTAACTATGTTTGGTAGAAGTGAAATAAAAAAGTGACTGGCAAATTTTTTTTGATGGATAACAATTTTAAACATGATTTCAATTGAAAATTTTACCATCTAAACTATGGTAAAAAAATTTGCCCACAGCTAACAATCTTTTCTTATCTTACCAAGCAGAAAAATTTGATCTACCAAAATTATTTTTATCTTCATCTGAACCCTCTACTGACTTCTCCTAAACCCAACCACCATCGTTCACCGCTTACCTCCACACGACCGACCATCAACCAACTCCTTCAATCGTTCACCAGATCCTCCATATTTTGCCATTTGCATTACAATTCTACATACATTTGTTGGCACGTGTGCTTTTTTTTTGTTTCTAATCGTATATCAAAAGTCAGATAATGCAAGGCTAACTTCGTAAAAAATTTCTCATATTCCATCAATAACTACCCTCAGAAAAATTAACCAATATTCTCGATAATATTTTATCCTACCAAATATCTTTTTGATAACATTTTCGGGAAACTCTTTTCCCACCATATTCCCATAATCGTGATTCTTTGGTAAAAAACAAAAATCTCCTGTGGCAAATGCCTCCTTAGAGACAAAGTGATAACATTCATAAACAAGAATAAAATAAATAAGACCAAGGTTTGGAAGTGGTACATACTTGATTCCACTTAATTAAGATCTTGAGTTTAAATCCTTGTAAATGTAAAAAAATTATCTTTGAGAGAGTTAACATCACCATGATGTGGATGTTCCTCACTCATCCCGGGCGGAAGATGCAGGTGTGATTTACAGGGAAAAAAGAATTAAATAAATACACTCCAAAAAAATCCCAAATTTTTTGATGCACCCATGACAACAAAAATATGTCATTCTATTGGCCATGAATGTTATTTAATTTTGTTTTCTTATTTTTTTTAGGGAAAAAAGTTTCCGATGTTACTTTAGACAATTTTGTCTAATGTTCATTGAAACGACGTCGTTTTTGGGTTAAAAAATTAAAAAATTAGAATGATAAAGACCATTATAATCCTCAAATAAATTAAAATTACAAAATCACCATGATTTCCGTCACAAAACGACATCGTTTCGATGAACATTAAATAAAGTTATATAAAATAACTTTAGAAAAAAAGAAACTTTTTTTTTTATTATTGTCAATCACATTACACTTAAAGAATAGACAATGCATCATCATAATGTACCAATGCTAAAAGTTTCATAATATTTAGTTATTTTTTAAAATAAAATAAGTATGATAATGATAGAATTTGTGATCCCATAATCATGGAAGCTCTAATACCATCTAAAGCAATTATTTAACTCAATAACTTAAGTAGTTAAATAACTGCAATTTTAATTATTTTTATATTTCAACATGATACTTACACGAATTAATGAGATATGTGCCTAATTTGCATCATTCAGAAAAAAGGTATAATAATATAAAGTATTATCTAATGATTAGCATGAAAATATATGAATAGTATGTGATAGTTAGTTTATGTAAATGTTATTACTCCTTAAATTATATGTGATTTTTCAATCATTCATCAAACTTTTTTTTTGTGGTGAAAACATCATCAAACTGTTTTGATTGCAGAATAAAGTTTGTAGCTGAGGTTGTTGAAGTTAATTATATAAAATTAAAATATCAAAAGAAATAAAGTTATCTTATCTTAATCTGACGAAAGTTGGTTTATAATAGTTCTATATTTTATGATTTTCCTAGACATGTGTTCCTTTGTCAAAAAATAAGCGATAAGTGTAAAAATAATTAGGAAAAAATGTTTATCCTTTTAAATGATACAACTTATATCCTTTCACTCTTACATAGAAGTGAGACCAACATTTTTATTTTATTTTTGTCTAACTCTCTCCTCCTTTATCTATCTCTTTCTCTCTCTTGAAATGACACAACTTCACATCCTTTAACATAACACACAATCTATCCAAATAATTATAAAGGTGAGGATAGTGTAAAAGTATTTTTTTTTTTGCCATATTTAATAAATAATGTATTGAGTATTCTGTGGTCCTATAATACTGAAAATATTTTCGTCATACACAGTACAGTTTTATATGATAAGCTTGCTGATACGAGCCTGGAGTCGTGTATACATTCAGAAATGAACAAAGGAACTTCTCATGACAAGTATTAAGCCCGTTTGTTTGGCCTTTTAGAAAAAACAACTTTTATATCTTACTTATTTTAGAAGTGTTTTATAAAAGTTGAAGTTATTTAGATTTTTAAAAGAATAATTAACTTTTGACTTTTACTTTTTTTTAGAAGATGAAACTTTTAGCTTAAAAAAATTAAGTTTTTGACTTTTTTTTATGACTTCTGTTTTTTTTTTTTTTTTAAAGTAGACATTCAAACAAACTTAGAGTGAAAGGTACTTTTTTTGCCTAAAAAAAAAACAGTTCTGAAAAAAAAAAAAAAAAAAAAAAAAAACCAAATGAACATTAAAGCCAAATCTGTTCCTACCCATAAAAAAAGACAGAGAGAAAACCAAACTTGTTTAGTTGGCCTTACGAACACCTCCTTTAAAATGAGTTGAACAAATCCTGTAAGCAACATGAGCCCAATGAGTTGTTTCTTTTAGGCCTGTGGTTTCTAGAGCTCAAATTCAGGATTCTTTTATGTCACATAAGATGAAATTTTTGCAATTAATATGGAAAAAAGGATTTGTGTTTGTCATGTTGCATTTTCTTCAAATAGGATTTGTGTTTGTGATTTTTTTTCTCTTTCTAAAAGTGAAACTACCATTTTCTCAAGATATGACTCCAATCTTTATCTTTTCCCTGTCTTTCCACTTAAAAGCCAATAACTCAGCATCAAGGATATACGTTTCCTTATTTCCAAAAAAAGGATATACGTTTCCCTCCATTTCAAAGAGACACTACACAAGTTACGATGATAAGAAGAAATTAAGAATAAACGGCAAGCTTCAACTGCCGTAGTTGACATAACGTATCACTGAAGCAAATTAATAACTAATACTTACACATAACAGAAATTGAAAAAAAAAAAAAAAAAAAAAAACAGGCGAACCTTACAACATTAAAGCCGAGTTTCTAGTGATTTCGTCTCAGGCAAAACCAAGCTCAGCTATTGAGCAGTTAATAATCGAAAAGATCACTTGTTGATAAAATTTACATAGTTGAAATAACAACTATTTAGATAAATTATTCTAACTGTATAAATTATGCTAACAAATTGTAACAGGTGTGTGTGACTTGTGGCAATGCACACTCAACCTGAAAAGCTGTCTTATCTCACTTTATTCCGCAGCGAATTGGGATTCATTACCATCGTTTATGCTTTTAAAAGACAGATTAAAAAAAAAAAGACATCTCCGACAACCTTTCTTCTAACAAACTGCTCTTTCGGGAATAATGTGAAAACTGCTTTATCAAGTTTTTAGTTTGTGTTTCTTGCAAGTAATGACAAACCTCCCTTCCCTTCTCTTCCATTCATTTCCCTCTCTTTGGCGTTACTCAAATTTGCCCATCATTGCCTACCTACATTACATAGATATAAATCTTTTCAACAAACCTATGCTGCAAAACAGAACAGCAGAGGCAAGCTGAAAGGTTGTATAGGCCAAGGACATCAAAGTAGAAATGGATGATTCTAATAATCATGATGAAGAAAAGCTACCACTGCTGCGAAATACGGAGGTGCCAGAAGCAGAGAGGAACCTGATTCAGAAAGCCATCAGTGAGACATTTAAGAGCACAGCCAATTTGGCCAACCTTTTACCAACAGGCACTGTCCTTGCTTTCCAACTTCTGTCCCCAATCTTCACAAATATTGGCAACTGTGACTCAGTCAGCAAATTCATGACTGCTGCACTTGTAGCTCTCTGTGGGGCCTCATGCTTCCTGCTATGCTTTACTGATAGCTTCAGAGACAACAAGGGGAATATCTGTTATGGGTTTGCCACCTTGAGGGGCTTGTGGGTCATCGATGGATCAACCACCCTTCCACCTCAACTTGCTGCAAAATATAGCCTGCGTTTTATAGATTTCATGCATGCAGTAATGTCAATTTTTGTATTTACAGCAATTGCATTATTTGATAAGAATGTGGTAAACTGCTTCTTTCCAGAACCTTCAAAAGAGACACAGGAAATCCTTACAGCATTGCCAGTGGGCATTGGCGTTTTTTGCAGCTTGCTGTTTGTTGCGTTTCCTACAGAGAGACATGGAATTGGTTTCCCCCTTTCAACAAAATAATAGCTGGCTTCTTATATTCATGCGTGTAACCAATTTCAATGATTTAATCAATTAATAAATTATCGTGTTTGTAAAAAAAATTATATATATTCAATTGAGATTCATTATTTATATTAAATATTATTCAATTGTAAATTTTATTTTATAATACTTTCATTTTATGTATTTAAACCTGGACCAAAACTAGCACTAGGAAGAATTCTCTACAGTCCATTCGTTATAAGCTATCTGGATCATGCTAGCAGTATTTTGTAACTAATAAATCTGAATCCTTTTAACAACTAAGTCACTACTTTGTTTTCCCAAACTAATAAATCTGAATCACTCTCCTTTCAACCCCTCTTGCTATTTAAACGAAGCCCCCGCTCTCCCAATTATAACCACCTAACCAATTCTATAACTACTTTGTAACTGATTCTATAACTGCCTAACTTGGTGGATCCTATTAAAATGTCATAAGTATAGGAGCAGCCTGGTGCTACAAAGCTCCAGTTATGGGTCAGGTCCAGGAAAGGGTCAACCATTGTGTGAATCTATTAGGAAGCCTTATCTTTTATTTGTAAGAGACTGATTACATGAATCAAATCTATGACCTTCGGATCACATGGCAATAACACCCACGTTGTGCCAAGGTTTAATAAATATTTACTTAGCAGTAGGCATTAGCAATCTGCATATTTATTTTATCTAACAAGAATTTCCAACTTCTTTATTTTTGTTGTTACAAATAAAACAGAACATCAGAACCCAGCTAAAGGCTTAAAGATATCATGTGAATCCACAATTAAGCAAGTAGCAATCTGCAAATTAAGAATTTCAACTAAAATGTTAACAATTGCGCTATGAATAGACTGAGGAATACTGCATCTGAATAAGCAACAAGTTTTCTGGAAATTGACAAAAAAACTTAATCCACATGTAATGGGTTTGATCACAGAAAATGATTTTGCAATTACCTGAGTTTACCTTTCCCAGATGGCCAGAACTCTGGAAAATCTTTTCCAACAAACAGTTTCCTCATTAAAGTTTCAAAAAAGGATGGGGAAGAACAAAGGCAGCGTCCACTGAAGAAAAGAGAGTGAGGATGTATGAAATATAAAGTCAGCCCCAAAGGTAAGCCTATTTATAAATCTTGCTCTTGTGGAAGCATATCTAGTTTGTCAATTTGAAGCGCTGTCATGAATCAACATAGATGAAAACACATGAATAGTTTTATATGACATTGCTAACACAACTCCAAATGCAAAAGTCATTCGGATTTGAAGCATGGACAATGCAAAGGCTCGTCTACCTTGTACTAAAACTCAACTTTTTTATTAGAACAACAGAAACAACATGGACCAAACTCTAGACCACTTGGTCATAGAGGCTCTAATATTACGTCATAAACCAACTTTTCCAAAAGCTTAAACTTTTAGATGAAAACACATGAATAGTTTTATATTACATGTCTAACAGAAGCTCTAATCATCGGTCATGGAAGCACTAATCATTAGAGAACGCCAACCATTTGAAATGAGGAAATGAGATCATGAATTGAAAAGGCTGCACCTGTTCATTGACCAAGAAAAAAAGAAGAACATGTTAGTTTGGGTCTGTCAATAAATTAGCTGTAAAAATTGATAAAAGCTAAAGATAGAACTATCTTTATAAGAAAAAAAAAAAAAACTCCAAATTCCATCGCCCATTAATTTAGACAGGAACTCATATCATTGCATTGGAAAAACAGCCATTTATACTAGAAATAGTTGCAGATTTAATTCGCACAAATGACAAACACGCCATTAAAGGGCTCAGAACATATTTAACAGAGCATAAATACGATAATAAATTAATAAGCAGGTTTTCTGCGCATAATACATTTTAATTGGTGACTACGTAAGAACCTTTTACAAAGGAAAAAGCCAGGGGGGACCATGTGACGCCAAAGGTTTTAGTAAGATGCAACACATATCTATGGAGTCACAAACTTCAACTTTCAGACTCAACAATTTTTTGCTTCAGCTCAGCCAACAGTAGCTCAGTGGCTTCTCTCACTTTTTTCCGATCCCAAAGTCCACCCATTACTACATTCCATAATCCCTCATCTGGAATGCAGCCGTCTAATACCATCTCATCGAGAATCCGAGCAGCTTTGTGCAGGTCTCCTCTCTTACAAAAACATTTGACTAAACAGTCAAAAGTGCCAATTTCAACAGAGATCCCCCTAGTACGCATACTAAGATACAACTGAAAGGCACGTGGTGAATCAATATTATTACAAAGGCCTCGGACAACCTTGTTATGCATACTAACATGAAGACTCCAAGTTACTCGATTTGGTGGAATACCACCAAGCAACATCTCATCAATGAAGTTTGCAGCTTCTTGATAGCTGCATGCAGCACAGAGGCCACTTATGATTTTCCCATACAACCCTGCATTTGGTTTCAAGCCTTGGAGCCTCATCCTATCAAGAATCTCCACAGCTTCACTAAGCTTTCCTTCTTTACACAGTCCATTGATTAAAGTACCATAAGTGACCATGTTAGGTAAATGATGTTTTCTGACCATCATTTCTAACAACTCCATTGCTTGAAATGAAAGGCCACCTTTACATAAACCATCCATTAGAGAACTATAAGTAAAAACATTTGGCTCAATGCCATTTCTCTTCATCTCTTCAAGCAAACTTATAGCTTCATCCAAATTATTAGACTGACACATTCCATGTATCAAACTAGTATAGGTAACAACAGAAGGTGAAAGACCTTTCTGCTCCATCTCTCTGAATAGTTCCTTTGCCTGACTGATTTTTCCCAGTCTACACAGCCCATTAATCAATGTACCATATGTATATGAATCTGGCTGGCATCCACGGTTGGGCATCTCACGAAATATCTGTAAAGCAGCATCAATAGTTTCATTGTTTTTGCAGAGGGCCTTGATCAAAATATTGAGGGAAACAACACTAGGTGGAATGCCCATTTCTCTCATGCCCCTGTAAAAACTAATAGCCCTTTTTACATGGTTTTCCTCCACAAGAATATCAAGGATTGTCACGTAAGATTTTTGAGTGGGCCTTAACTGAAAGTCTTCCATCTTGTGGAAAACCCTGATAGCATCAAGTGGCCTGTGCACACGTCCATAACCCCTGCATATTGTTACAAATATGTCCTCTGTAACCTTGCAATTTTCTTGCTTCATTCTCTCGAGCATTCCTTCTGCTGACCTGAACTGGTTCACAGTGACTAACCTAGAGATCATGAGACCAAAAGTTTTGTGATCATGACGAAACCCATTGCCATATTCATCTGTTGCCGAATCAAACATAAGGACAGCTTTGTGTATGTCCTTTTCTGCTTTTATTAGCTGTTCAACTAGGCCATTTGTAATTTGCTTTGGCCATTTAAACAAAGTTTTACTGCCCATACCCCCAATTTATAACGCTTAAAAGTGGTAGATTTTGGAATTTTGTAATACTAGTTCCTCACAACAAGCATCTCCATGCAATAGCAGCACACATAAACATCATGCCCAGTTGACCAAACTACACAGGAAGCTGGCAGAACAACCAACTTTGATCACTGTGGCTCCAATATTCAAGTTTGTTTTACTTCTACGCATAGGTATGGGTGACGCATTTCATCAAAAAGGTCTCCGGCAAAACGAAGAAGCCGAACAATGAAGACTCAAACTGCGAGAGCTGTGTTAACTAAGATTGAATTGAAACCATCAAAAATGAAATTCTCTGTTTCAAGAATTTAATTGGAGTATAGCAAGATCTCCGAAAAATCAATAAGGAAACCATGTTACCTTGTTTGGGGGTGGAGCACCGTCATCATAGAAGTTGTGATGACGAAGGTGCTATACGTACAATGGTTATTTGAGAAGAAAGTGGCGAAGGAGGCTACAAAATGCAGATCCTTCATAGCTACAAACCTGGTACTACGGGGTTTTGTTTTTTTATCATTGTTTCGTTTTGTTTCTCCAATGTTACTGCAATATGTTGTTTCGAGTTCCAAACATGGAAGAAGCCTGCCACCATGTATGGGCTTTATTTCTTCTCTTTTGTGCCTAAGACTTAATTCAACTCAAGCAGGGCTTAAGCCTAGTACAAAATTCACCTAGGCCCGCACCATCCACTTATAATAATATCAAAGAAAAAATTACAATTAATGCTAATATAAAATATTCAAAGATAACTCCACTTTATGTTATGGTTTATCATTTAACTCTTTTTTATTTTAAACTATCATTTAGATAACTGGTAGAGTGTAAATAGATTGGATTACATTAAATTTCGGCTTAAGAAAATCAGACCAGTATAAAATATTGTAAGTGTGGTATGTTAGCCTAGTGTGGGCTAAATTGTAAACTTCATCGAGCAAATAAAAATATGGCCTAAATTTGTTAGTCCGTCCAAGCCTTTCCATTAGGTCTTAAAGAATTAAAAATAATAACTATAATAATGTTACTTTATTATTTAAAGGAAAAAATATTTATCCTTTTGAAATAACACAACTTATATCTTTCCACTCTCACAAAGAGGTGGGACCCACACTTTTTTTGTCAACTCTCTCCTTTTATCTATCTTTTTATCTCTCTTAACATGACATAACTTTGCATCCTTTAAAATGACACACACTTTACTCTTATTTAAATAATAACTTCATTTGTTATACATAAAATAAATAATATAATATATCTCAACGTTAAGATCATTGGTAGGTGTGTAAATAGAAGTATAGAATGGGTGGTCTATCATGTCTAGCATAGTATATATAGTAAAATAGAATAGAATAAAACCTTTAAAAAAAGCTTAGGACACGAGTCTTCTTTTACAAGGTTTTACCAATAAGTCGACTTATGTCATATTATTTATTTTTTAAAGAAATAAAAATATTATTTAAATAATAAAATTATTTTTTTGCTA
Organism: Gastrolobium villosum; assembly: GCA_032173675.1. Classification (NCBI taxonomy): domain Eukaryota; kingdom Viridiplantae; phylum Streptophyta; class Magnoliopsida; order Fabales; family Fabaceae; genus Gastrolobium; species Gastrolobium villosum. The sequence continues at coordinate 159,280 of JAVKPL010011275.1, forward strand.
TTTTTTCAATTTTCAAAGGTCTAATAGGTTTAAACAATTTAACAAACATATGTTAGGACTTTTAAATTTACATAGACCTAATTTATCTAAACAAAGGTCTAGTCCAATCTACGGATCAAAATTGAGTTAATTTGCCCAATAGGTTAGGACCAAAAAATCCGTAGAGTCGAGGCTCGTAATAATAATGACTCGCATGGGTTAAAAATCCTGCAAAATTATTTTATTGAAATTAATGCGTTCTACAAGTGAAATTAAAGAAATTTTTAATTATTTTCCCAATAATTCTTGAACATATGGGTCCCACCACTCTTGGAAAATTTTTGACTAGTGAATGAGTCACAAGCTAATCCGTTAAATCAAAAGGTTTTGCGAATTAGAGAAAATCTTATCTAAAGTGGGAAGAGTGATCATTTTGCCACACTTCAGCAAATTTTACCTGACTGTCACGCTAACAGTAAAAATTTTCGGAATACCACGCGTCATAATTCATTATACTGTGCAGCGAATTATGTTTGCAAGTAATTCGCTCCACAGTGTAGCGAAATATGTCATGTCAGGGTACACAGTATGACATGTGTCAAGCTGGCAGTAATTCGCTACACAATGTAGCGAATTATGCTTGTATTGCTGCCAGCTTGACACATGTCATTTGTGTTAACTGTGCATCCTGACATGACATATTTCGCTACACTGTATAACGAATTACTTGCAAACATAATTCGCTGTACAGTGTAATGAATTATGTCGCGTGGCATTCCAAAAATTTTTACTATTGACATTACAGTCAAATAAATAATTTGCTGAAATGTCACAAAATGGTCACTGTTTCCTGAAAGTGAGCTTTATGGGTTAGGGCTTGGGATCTAACCCGCAAGCTTCAACTCATTTCAACAATTCTAAGACCAACTCATTTACACCTTCACATAGGCGTTAAAAAAAGTCTATGGTTTTTTAAGCCCTGGATTTATTATATTTTGTCTGGAGTCCGTTTAATTCGTTAAAAAAAGTGACTAAACAACACAAAAGTCGTTGTTCCGTTGTTTGGTCAAAATGAGGAAGTAGGCTTCCAGGACTGTACAAACTTTTGTTTGGTTAAAATAAGATTGCGTTTTAACCGGTAGCTCAGTTGGTAATTGAGTTCTAAAGGGTTTGCTTGAATGGAGAAATCTCCGGGTTATACAAAAAAAAAAAAGGAATTAGTCTCATCCTTGCTCCGGTAGCGAAGCTCAATGCACCCGCTGAGGAAAGTGTCTCCTTCTCAGTTGGAGGATTAGTCTCATCCTTCCTCCGGTAGCGAAGCTCAGTGCACCTACTGTTCCAATGAGAGACTAGCCTATAGGGTCGTATCCTGAGGGCAAGGTGACTGAAGGAGGTTGAATGAGGATACCTCCGGGTTATACCAAAAAAAATAAGATTGCGTTTTTATACAAAAATAAATAAATAAATAAGATTGCGTTTTGTTCCAATGAGAGGCTAGTCTACAGGGTCGTACCCCGAGGGCAAGATAACTGGAGGAGGTTGAATGGGATACCTCTGGATTATACCAAAAAAAATAAAAAAATAAAAAATAATAAGATTGCGTTTTGAATTTTAATTTGTGACATGTCGTTTGGTCAATACGTTAAATTACGTATGTGGTACATATGTTCAATTTTTTTTATTTATTTTTGAAACATAGCATATCCACACTCATAAATTGGAATTATGTCAATTTATCTTTATCACTCATGTGGCATGGGGGTAGGAACTAGGAACGTTGACATTAGAAGTGGCGTCTCCACTTTTTTCCGATCCCAAGTCCACCCATTACTAGTTACTACATTTCCACGTTCCCTCATCTCGAATGCAGCTGTCTAATACAGTCTCAACAAGAATATGAGCAGTTTTGTGCAGGTTTCCTCTCTTACAATAACATTTGATAAAGCACTCAAAAGTGCCAATTTCAACCGAGATAACTAGTAATGTGTATCGATCAAACCGAATTGGATTTTTTAAAAAATCAAATCGAATTGGTTTAAATGGTTCGGTTCAAAAGTGGTTCGGTTCGGTTCAGAACCGGTTCGGGTCGACCCTCTTTTGAAAATGAATAAAAAATTAAAAAAAAAAAACAGTTATAAAAAATATTTTGGTTCGGTTTGAAAATGATTCGGTTAGGTTCAGAAACGGTTCAATTTTTAAACCGGTTCGGTTCATAAACCGATTTTAAAAACCGGTTCGGTTCATGAAATATATAGTTCTTTAAAATTTGGTTCGTTCATAAATTGGTTTTTAAAAACCGATTATTTTATGGGACGGTTCGATTCGGTTCATAGTTCGACCCAATTTTTTGGTTATTTTGCACACCCATATAAATAACCCTAGAACACATAACACTTTGAGGGGAAATATTTTTACCTTCTAATTGTTTTCAATATTTCTTTTAAATTTAAAAATACTCGTGAAATACACGTAACCCATGTAAATTCGAGTGGACTTTAGAAACGTAAATGCAATTTTGTAGAATCTTAAATATAGCTCTCACCTCTAAAAAAGGAAAAAGAAATAATCCTCTTGAAAATTGTTTCATAATATGGTCAAACAGACTACAGAGCTTCCATTTCTAAAAGCGTAATTTAGACGGAATGAAAGCTCACATTTCAAACAAGATTCGCAAAAAAACGTAATTTTAAAGCAATACCGTAGTGGCCGGTGGAGTCGTGGAGATATGATTATATTTTTAAAAAATAAAAAATACATTTAAGAGAAACTAGGTTTCCAGAATAATAAAGGGTTTTCGTTTTATCCTTTAATATGACACAATAAAATTTTCTATACACATAACATTTTGTGAGCCCACATTTAAAAATAAAAAAATAAATAAAAATTAAGGCACGCAAAATGAATCTCTATAACATTACACAATTAATTCACAATTACTTTTCCTACAACATAACTCTTATAAAACCCAATAATAAATCATCTAAATTGAGTTCTACGTGTTTATTATATCGAATTTAAATGACCGATAACTCACGGTGACATTTATCAGCTAGTATTTTAATTTTCTCTATGTTCATGTTCAATGTATTATGTATATATCCTAAAATCATGAAAAAAATATTTGAACTATTTAAACCGTTAAAGATTTTACTCTTTGATTCGAGTCAGTATTTAGAATACTTATCTTAAACTTAAAAAATCTTAACTACTTAATTATATTTAATGATATTTTATAAATTGAATTCAATTTTATTATTCCTCAAAGGAAATATTACATCATTAATCATGTGGTATGTAATTATAATCATTAATGCGATGTTTATAGAATGTTCTTGGATTTTTTTTTTAACAGTATTAAAATTCACAAGTATACATGATAGCTTAAGTTCTGAATATTAGCTATTAAGGGAGTGTTTACATTACAACATCTAATAAGACTGATTTCAGCATTGAAAGGAATGCTTCAAAACCTTCATTTGTTTGCTAATAATGATTGGTTTAAGTGGTAAAAAATTTATTTATGTAAGTTTGTAGTTCGAATCATGAAAATAAAAAATAAAAAAATATTAAAAGAAGGGACAAGATCCGTTTACAAATTTTTTGGATTTTTTTTATAAATTACAATGTATTCTCTCGGGAGAACACAGTGTAATTTGTAAAAGTTATAGTTTCGCGGGAGAATATAATATAGTTTGTAAATAAATTTTTTTATAAATATAACATGTCCTTTAAAAAATCACCCCGGTATGAATCCAAACTTCAGACCAAATTCAATAAAAATAAATAAATCATTATTTAATTAATCCTTCCGTTTCTGTCACATGTATTACAACCAATTCAGCAATTTTCAAAAATATAGAAAGAGTCCTCACTCCAACCAGCACGCAAGATGGTGTCATACACTATAAAACTATTAAAACGCGTGCAATCCAAGATGAAAAATAAAATGTTGAATTCGTCCCAATTTGCATTGCATTTCAAAAAGGAACACTAATCAGCAATCGTGCATAACATTACACATTTTATAAAATAAAATAAAAACTATACCTTTAATTGTAATTAATGTAAATTAACTATCCTTAGAATAATTTTTGAAAAACTAATATTTTAATCAAACACTCAACATACATATGAGAATATAAGACTTTTCAACAAACCTATGGTGATCAAAGTCTTATGCATGAGCGGAATTTAAAATAGAAAAAATCATCGTACACGCATCAATAATAGACTTAAACAATAATTAAATAAGTTCAACATCACATCAACCAAAGTTTTAAGGAAGAAGGATATTTATATTACCAATTTTTTTACAACTATTTTAATTATTATTGAATTTAAAAGTGGTTTTTCTTTTCTATAGTGAAGTAATAGTAAAAAAAATTGGTAACATGAATATCTTATTATCACAATTTTAAGAATTTAAATTTATGAATTATTTTTTTGGTAGATAATATGTGATATCCCTGCTCAATCTCCTCTCACCACACTTTATATTCTGAGCATGGCTCTAAGACTAATTTCTCATTAAAACAGAGAATACATATCTCCCTCTGAATACATATCTCCCTTTGAGGGAGAGCCTTTTTTTTTTCTGGCCCAAATAATTTCAAAAATCTAATTTAACTAAGGCTTTAACCCTAGACAAAGCAAATCCTTGATCAGCTACCTTGGAGGCTCATGAATTATTTCAATTATGTCTTCTATGCTTTGCTAATTCCTAGATTTATGTTAGGACACGTTTTGATATTAAATAATATTTTTAATTTATGTAATGTATATTGTATTTAATATTCAATAATTAAACATTAAACTTATAATACATAAATTTGCAAATAAACATAAGATATCCCAAATATTTATATTAAACTCAATAAAATAGTAATCGTAATCCAACGAATCTAATTGTTGAAAATAAAAACTCAACGCAACACAACTTTTAAATCTTTTTTTGAATTTTTATAACACGTGTTGGAGTGTCGGAGAGTGTCAGAGTGTCCGAGAGTGTCGAAAATTATCGGACACGATACGTCAGGATTTTTGAAGTGTGAGTGCGTGCTTCATAGGTCTTTTATGCTTTGCTCATTCCTTTTACGTTACGTGACTTTATCTCAATAATTAAACATTAAATTAACAATTCACTAATATTTTAATCAAACATTAGACTGACGAACATTACTTTGAAAGAGTCTGAATTTGCCCATGTTCGCCTACATACATTGATATAAATATTTTCAACAAACCTATGCTGCAAAGATAAAAGATTATCAAAACAGAAAACAGCGGAGGGAGCATCAAAGTAGAAAATGAGTGGTTCAGAGAATCATAATGAACAAAAACTCCCACTCATCCTGAGAAATATGGAGGAGGTGCCAGAAGCAGAGAGGAACCTGATTCAGAAAGCCATCAGTCAAACATTTAAGAGCGCAGCCAATTTGGTCAACCTTTTACCAACAGGCACCGTCCTTGCTTTCCAACTTCTGTCCCCATTATTCACAAATAATGGAAACTGTGACTCAGCCACAAAGTTCATGACTGCTGCACTTGTAGCTCTATGTGGTGTCTCATGCTTCCTTCTATCCTTCACCGATAGCTTCAGAGACAAAAAGGGAAACATCTCTTATGGTTTTGCCACATTCAAGGGCTTGTGGGTCATTGATGGATCAACCACTCTTCCACCTAAACTTGCTGCAAAATATCGCCTGCGGTTTATAGATTTCATGCATGCGGTGATGTCTGTTCTTGTTTTTGCAGCAATTGCATTGTTTAATAAGGATGTCATAAATTGCTTCTTTCCATCACCATCAAATGAGACTCACGAAGTCCTCACAGCATTGCCAGTGGGCATTAGTGTTTTTTGCAGCATGCTTTTTGTTGCTTTTCCATCTGGGAGACATGGAATTGGCTTCCCCCTTTCAACTAAATAACAGTTGAGTTCTTTTTATTAGTACATTATATTCATGTTTGTTTGTGACCGATTCCAATTTGATAATACCGTGGCGTGTCAGGTCGCGGGTTCGAATCAGTCTCTCTGCAAAAAAATAGGGGAAAGATTGTCTATAGTATTCCATTCTCCGGACACTCACGAAGTATAGTGGGTATTTGAACTGGGTCGGCTCTTTATCGTGTTTGGAATTCAAATTTATATTGAATATTATTTTTCAATGCTTTGATTTGATGTATTAAAACCTGGACTAAAACTACAAAGACTTCTCTATCATTATAAGCTATATTGATCATGCAAGCTGTATTTAGGCCTAGTTTATTTATGGAGAATAGATTGCTTGATCAACTCTTGAATAAATTGAATCTCACCCCAAACAACCTTGTTTGTTTATAGTCTTATACTCGATAAAAGTAATGTTACGCAACCAGAAAAACTTGAATGATCAATTCCGTCGGAATTTAATAATATTAAGGATGGTTCTTGCATAAGAAGCGGTAAATATAAAATGTCCTAACCCAAAATATTTAGGCAATTAATTTATGAATACTTATATATGGAGAGAGATCATTTGACTCCAGAGTAAGACTTATAAGTCTTACTCCTCATCCTATCCGTTGATTTTTGTTCATCCAATGGTTATAGTTTAGGGAATTTTATTAATTAATTAATTATTAATTACACTATATATGTATATGATTCTTACTGATTATCTTTCTAATTAATCCTCATATTTGAATTCATAACAATATTCTTATTAAGCAGTATGGAAGGCTGTGCATGGGTCAGGTCGGGTCAGGTTTTTGTCCGACTCGACCCAACTTGATTTTTATAGGTCAGGTATTTTGACCCTGCCAACTTTAATTTGATCCAAGTCAGGTTTGACTTGATTTGGATTTTGTTGAACTAGTTCAGAACCGGGTCGGATCTGACTTGACTTGGTTTCTGAAGTGAGTCTGACTTGGTTTCTGAACTGGGTCAAATCTGACCTCACCCTTTTTTGACTTGGTTTCCTCACAAAATTTCATCGAAATATCTACGTTGCAAGAGATGGAAAATTTCGTTACAAAATTATTTTTTCATCGGAGTACTTTTTGTCAAAAAGCTACGATATTTTTTCTATAATGAAAATTTTTACAAAAACAAATTTTCTATCGAAATTTAATTTCTGTCAAAAGTTTTGACGAAAATGATTTCTTCCATCAAATATTTTGAGCGAAAAAAGAATTCTGTCAAAAAATTTGACGGAATGTTTTTCATTCAAAATTTCGATGGGAATGTGTTCTTACGAAAATTTCAACGGAAATTGTTTCGAGGGAAATGTTTCGTTTGAAACTTTCGACGAAATTTAGATTTTGTAAAGAATTTTGACAGAATATTTTTTCCGTCAAAATTTTTATCGAAATATTTTTTGTCAAAAAATTTTACGATTTTTTTTTTACAGAAATGTATTCCGTTGAAAATTTTGATGGAAATATTTTTTATCAAAAAACTTAACGAAAATATTTAGTTGAAAATTTTCGATAGAAATGTGTTTTGACTAAAAAATTTGATTTTTTTTTTGTCAAAAAATGTAACAAAAACTTTTCTGTCAAAAACTTTTGCCGAAATTTGAAATTCGTAAAGAATTTTAAATAAATTTTTTTCCGTCAAATTTTTTTGATGAAAATATGTTTCGTCGAAATTTTCGATGGAAATTGTTTTGAAGGAAATGTTTCATTCGAAAATTTCGACGAAATTTAGATTCTCTAAAGAATTTTGACAAAATATTTTTATCGAAATATTTTTGTCAAAAAAATTTACAATTTTTTTTTACATAAATGTGTTCCGTAAAAACATTTGATGAAAATATTTTTTATCAAAATACTTGACGAAAATATTTAGTCGAAATTTTTCGATTGAATGTGTTTCGCTAAAAATTTCGACGAAAATTTCTTTTACCAAAAGTTTCAAAAAAAGAATATTCGTCGAAAACTTTCGCCGAAATGTGAAATCTATAAAGAATTTTGATGAAAGATTTTTCCGTAAAAAAATTTCGATGGAAATGTGTTCGTCGAAATTTTTTATGAATATATTTTTATGTAAAATATTTTGACGAAATTTAGATTCCGTAAAAAAATTTGACAAAAAAATATTCGGTCAAATTTTTTTACAAAAATGTTTTAGTCACAAATTTTGATGAAAATATTTTTCGTCAAAATTTTTTGAGAAAACTTTTATGGAAATATTTTTCATAAAAAATTTTGACGTAATTTTTTTACGTTAATAATTTTCTTTTAATGTAATTGTGATTTTTTATTTTTTTTCACATAATGGGTATGAGTCAAGTTTTGGGTCAATATTAAAACAAGTCATGTCTAAAACTGACCTAAATAAAAGTGGGTCAGTATTTAAACCAGTTCAAAAAATATAGGTACTAATGGATCAGGTCAAAGTCGGATAAAATGCAGGGCAACTGATTTTTTTTCACACTCCTTCACTACTATTAATATATTCCCTCTGAAGTGTAAGCCGGCATCTTCTAATATTAATAAGATTCCCAGTAAAGTCTTGAAACTTTTATTTCCATTAGATAAGAGGAGACTGCACCAATCATCATTTTTAATATGCGACCTAGCCAATTTCATCCCTCACACTTAAATTTCTAGCATGAATAATATAGTTTAATTAAATTAGTATTTTAATCTTTCTGCAGGGAAATAATATTATTAATCATTGTGGTATGTAGTTATAATTATCAATGCGATGTCTATATAATGTTATTGTTTTTTTTTAATATATTAAAACTCACAAATATTACATAAATTAATATAATATTAACATATAAACATTATTATTTCACAAAAAGTTTCATTTTTTGCTGCAGAGTTACTGCAGATAAGTTATCTGTAGTAAACCCAATACGACGTCGTTTTGAGGCGGAAATCATGGTTTTTTTGTAGTTTTAATTTATTTCAGAGTTATAATGGTCTTTATATTTATAATTTTTTAAGATTTCAATATCAAAACATTTTGGGAATAACTGCAGATAATTTATCTGCAGTAAATGTAGAAACTGCAAAAATATTTTTCCCTTTCACAAATCAACTTTAGATATTATGTCACTATAAAATATTATCTGATTTATCTAATCATTTTCATATTCCACTTACATGAGAACAAACTAACGACACGGAATCAAAATATACCTACATCATACATGACCAAAGAGCAGCCTTCGCGTATGCCATGCCCGATGAATTTTTTTTTTTTTGGACTCTGCCATGCCGATGATAATATTTAAATCCATTTGTTTAGAAGTTTCAATATTAATATTAATAATACTGCAATAAATATCGGCAAGTTGAGGTAATTCCATAAATATACATAAATTCAATATATATCCAAATAGCATAATATAGAACAAAATCATTCAAAAAGTTTGTTAAACCAATAAAATGAGGTGAAATAAATTGATGAAAGAGAGAGTTATTACAAGTAGTATAAAAAATATTTTTAGGTGGTTATGTTATTAAACAAGTCCAAGCCTGATTCCAACACGAACTTTTATTAAACGAGGAGCCAAAGGCCTCTGAAAGGCCCCTGATAGTACCGATGATAATATTTAAATCCATAGAAGTTTCAATATTAATATTAATAATATCTGATTGTATAAGATAAGACCTGATTGTATAAGACCTGATTAAATTTTAATACTATCCAACGTTTGGTATGATATTGTATAAAATGATATCCTTCAATATTTAAAAAATTAAGATATTAAAAAAAATCATTTTAATATATAAATATTTAAATGATATATTAGTTCTTAGGAATTGTACTTGTAAGCAATATTAATAATCAACCCTTATCATGCCTAATCCACCACTCCTAGGCTTGATTAAGTTATATATCATTTTGATGTATAGGGCATCCTGCTGTATAAACTTATACTATACGATGGTCACACCAAACAACTGAAAATGTCATAACGTATAGTATAAGCTTATACTATCAGGCCTTATACATCACACCAAACAGGCCTTTAGTGTAAATGGGAAGGTAAAATTGGAAAAGAAGAAAAATAGCAAGAGTAAAAAGGGAAAGAAAAAAAGCAGTGTTGTGAGAAGGAGCACCAAATCATTGGGTGGTCGTTAGGGGTGTAACTGGGTCAGGCTGGCCAGCCCGGCTTACATTGAGCCCGGTCTTTTAGAAAATGTAGAGTGAGCTTAGGCTTATAAGGAAGTCTTTTTAACAAATAGGCCATATGCCAATTTAGTCAAACCTGTCCTAAAGCCTTTTAGGCTTGCGTATTTAATTTATTAAAATAAAATAAAATAATAATATTTATTTTATGTGGCAAAATACCAATATCAACCCTAATTTTTATGTGCACCGCCGCTTCCTATGCTGCACGGACAGGGACACGACACGACACGACACGCCGACACGTTAATTCCAAAAAAATGTCATATTTGGACACGTTGGGACACGTTTTGATATTAAATAAATTTTTTAATATATATAATATAATTTATATTTAATACATATAAGAGTCCTTGATAAGTAATATAACTAATCAAATATTTAAATTTCATAACATAAATAAAAAAATAATAATTATTTGTACTTTGTTAATTTTTCATATCATATTTCATAATAAAAAAATTATTTTATAAATTATTTTTTATTTATTTAATAAAATAAAATTAAGATTTAAAAAAAACAAACGTGTCCCATCATGTCCGAACGTTTGCGTGTCAGAAAATGTTGACTGCGTGTCCGAAAAACTTGTCGGAACGTGTCGGAGAGTTGACCACGTGTCCCCAAATGTTGACCACGTGTCGGACGGGTGTCCGAGCGTATCAGAGCGTGTCCGACACGTAAATTTTGAAAAAAAAAAAAGCTGTGTCCGTGCTAGGTAGGCCGCTTCTCACTCTCGGCTTCGTCTGGGGTATTATGTTGACTCTTTATTGTTTGTCATTTTTTTTATGAGAAGTACTAGTGCATGTATGAATAGAAACTTTCTTTGCTATATACAATTATTGTGTTTGCTTAGTATCTACATTGGGAGGCCTACAAGGCCTGTAGCCATGTCAGGCTTTCTTATTTTTTAAAATAGGTCGGCTTAGCCTACAAATAAAGCCTTTAATAGGCCAGTATGCCAGATAGACTGGTTTTTTTTATGTAGGTTTGGTCCAAGAAGGCCAAAACCCAGCCCAGCTCAATCCATTTACACCCGTAGTGGTCGTGAAGTATAAAAAATATTTCCCAACTTGAGAACCTATATGCTACCCTTAGGGGCTATTTGGCACGAGGATTTTGATGAAAATCATGAAAAAGTGGGGTGGAAATTTTTTTTTGCTGTGTTTGGTATGAGTAAAAGTGAAAATATTTTCGGGTTTATTTTTCCCCATCATTTGAGTTATAACTACAAATTCCCAAAATCAAGTACCATCTCCCCCGTGATATTTATTTTTTCCCACCTCGTGGGAAAGGAAGGACAATTTTATGAGATGAAACTGCCCTCGACTTAGGTTATCAGGTTTCGTTCTTATTAAATTGGGAATTTTGTAATTTTAGTTCAAATTTCCAGTAATATTCTATAATCAACCAAACTAAAATCAGTTAAATTAATCAAAAAAATTCGGAAAAGCTTTTTCCTACCAAACAATTTTTTCATAATATTTTCAGCAAATTTTTTTTCCACCACATTTCTGGAAATCATGATTCTCATGAAAAATTTTTTTATCATAAAACAAACACGCCTTGGAGTCAAAGAACCCGATTCCACAAAGAGCTTCGTCCTAAACCCCAATTAATATATTATTCTTCCTCAAGGAAATAATATTTTTGCTGTGTTTGGTATGAGTAAAAGTGAAAATATTTTCGGGTTTATTTTTCCCCATCATTTGAGTTATAACTACAAATTCCCAAAATCAAGTACCATCTCCCCCATGATATTTATTTTTTCCCACCTCATGGGAAAGGAAGGACAATTTTATGGGATGAAACTGCCCTCGACTTAGGTTATCAGGTTTCGTTCTTATGAAATGGGCAATTTTGTAATTTTAGTTCAAATTTCTAGTAATATTCTATAGTCAACCAAACTAAAATAAGTTAAATTAATCAAAAAAATTCGGAAAAACTTTTTCCTACCAAACAATTTTTTCATAATATTTTCAGCAATTTTTTTTTTCCACCACATTTCTGGAAATCATGATTCTCATGAAAAAAAAATTTCTCATAAAACAAACACACCTTGGAGTCAAAGAACCTGATTCCACGAAGAGCTTCGTCCTAAACCCCAATTAATATATTATTCTTCCTCAAGGAAATAATATCATTAATCAAGCGGTATGTAATTGTGGTTATTTATTTGATGTTTATAGAATATTCTCTCTCTCTTTTTTTGTAAAAATATTAAAATTTACAAGCATATGTGATAGCTTTAAGTTCCCAATATTACCTCTTAAGGGGGCGTTTACGGCATCTAATTAAATTGACTAATTCTATGCCTATGCCTTTTCCCTTCAACACTCAAAGCAATGCGTGAAAACCCTTCTCATTTGATTCCTTTTTTTCTTTTTCTTTTTTTATCATTGGTTGAATCCTTTCTTTTAAGTCACATATATTATAACTAATTCGGCAAGTTTCAATAACTTATAAAGAGTTTACACTCAAACCACCAAACCATGGTAGGAGTTGATGCATGAAAGTTGAGTTGGTGAGGTGAGAGAATATGTTACATACTCCCAAATATCACTTTTGGAAAAAAAAAATAATTTTAATTTGAATCCGTTACAAATCGAACAAGCAACTCATAAAAACCACTAAACCGTGTGCGAATGGAATCCCAAGATGAAAAATCAAATGTTGAATTCCTCACAAATCCCGAATGGCAAAAAAAAATTGACATATTGTTTTTTAAATAAAAATTATCAATTTAGGATAGTTATATAAATAATTACACATTTATTACACAATATCACGTCTAATTTGAGCGCAGCCAATCACACTTAAATTGGGCGTTACTCAAGAGACAATCACGCCTAATTTAAGCGTCACAATCTTGTCACGTGTCACATTTTTTATTTTAAAAAATTTAACAATTTAATCATAAAACTTCTGAAGGCCATAACTTTTGACTCGGGTATCCAAATCAGGTAATTTTTTTTGATTCCACATAAATTTTCGAGATCACGCAATGATATCTTATTTGACATATTTTATTTCTCACAAACACAATTTAAATTTGCAAGAATGCTATTATAAGAGCGGTTATACCAATAAGCCTCTGAATTCTGGATTTGTAATTTAATATAAAAAAATAAATAAAATTTTGATTTGTGATTTAAACTAAAAAATCAATTTGAAAAATCTGTATTAATAAAGAAAATAACTATTGTAAATCTCTAAGGAAGAAGGATTTTATTTTTGAAATTAATGATTAATGATATAAGCTTTTGGATTATTATTCGTGGAAGAAGGATTTTATTTTTGAAATTAATGATTAATGATATAAGCTTTTGGATTATTATTCGTGGTCTGAAATTAATGATGACTTATGAATATTTTATTTAGTTATTTTCTTTATTAATACAGATTTTTCAAATTGATTTTTGAGTTTAAATCACAAATCAAAATTTCATTTATTTTTTTATATTAAATTACAAATCTAAAATTCAGAGGCTTATGGGTATAACCGCTCTTATAATAGCATTCTTGTAAATTTAAATTGTGTTTGTGAGAAATAAAATATGTCAAATGATATGTCATTGCGTAGATTTCGAAAAGTTGTGTGAAATCAAAAAAAAGAATTACCTGATTTGGATACCTGAGTCAAAAGTTATGGTCTTCAGAAGATTTACGATTAAATTGTTAATATTTTTTTTGAAAAAAAAAAAAATATGACACGTGTCAACACCTGATTAGTGACGCCTAAATTAGGCATAATCACCTCTTGAGTGACGCTCAATTTAGACGTGATTGATGATGCCCAAATTTGACGTGATATTGTGCAATAAATATGTAATCATTTCCAAAATAGCCATAAATTCATAAATTTTTTTATTTAAAAAATAATAAATCAATTTTTTTTGCATTCCCCACTTCTATTGCATTTCAAAAAGGAAAACTAATCAGCAATTGTGCATAACTCTATTCATCAGAAAAAACAACGTACTTTTAATCGCAATTAATGCAAAGTAACTATTCTTAGAATCATTTTAGAAAAACTAATATTTTAGTCAAACACTAAACAAGCATACATCACATGGTCAAGTCCGTTTTCTTTTTCTGGTTAAAATATCACAACTACAAAAAAGCGTATATTCCTTTTTCATTTTAATTTTTGGTTTTATATTCTCATTCAACAATTACAATTTTTCTACACACCCTTCAATTTCCGTGCTAACAGGATTTACATATAATTTTTTGATAATACATGGATCCCACATATTTTTTATCTTTACAACAAAATATTTTAATTATCATTCAACATAAGAATTATAAAACCCTTTAATTTTCTAATTGAAAAAAAAAAACATCTGATGATGGCAGAATACTGGCCCCATGATCATGAGACGAGATAGAACAATTTCTTCACGGCCCAAAAATAAGGAAATGGAAGTCCAATGAGAAGCCCATTTGATGATGTGTGGGGACCACAGGAACCATAACGGGTCCCACAACAACACGAACCTGAAACATCGATTCGATCATCGCATGCGAAGATCCCAAATCACGAAACCGAGCCTCCGAAACAAATACAACTTTTTAATGAACCAATCCAATGCACCACACTTCGAAAAAAAGAAAAAAAACAGTAATTATTCGATCTGATCCACCAAAATTACATTTGAAAGAAAAAAAAAACAAAAGAAAATTCAACAAAATAAAAATCAAAACTGACACAAGACAAATCCAAATTAAAACAACGTTGGAAGAGAATAAGCACACAAAAAACGCACAAACAGAGTTAGCCAGTGAGAAAAAGTGTGAAGCGTTTATTTTGGTTAGAAAAAAAATAAAAATTAACATAAACAAAAGAAGGAAGCATTCTTCTTCGGGTTTGGTTTTGTTTTTTAGCTGGCACTTGTTAAGGTCCTGTTTCACACGAGCATCAAACAATCACACCGTTCGTTCATAAAACGAAAAAAGAGTGAAGAAAAACAAATTAAGATTATTATTATTATTAAAAAGTGAATAAAAAGGAATTATTATGAAAGGTGGTGGTGGAGTTATAGTAGTCAAGAAAGACTGTTGTTGTTGTTGTTGTTGCTGGTTTATTATTTTTGTTTATCGATTATTCTTATTATTATTATCATTATTATTGTTTCATGCTTTGGTTTTTTTTCTTTTATTTTTCTTCTTTGTTGTTCTTTCTTTCCAATTCTTCGTTACACGCTGCTTTTATTTTCTTTTTAATTTCAATTTGATATTTTCTGTTGATAATTATTGATATTAATTATTTTCCTCAATCAGAGGATAATCATCCGTTTCTTTCCAATTTGGTTTCAAGAGATAAAAAGAGAAAGAGAAGTTTCGAGAGATAAGGAAAAAATAAATTGAGATAACACAATTTAGAGAAATAAAAAACTGAATCTTTTGGGCTACCCTAGTATATATTTTCCCTTGTCGTGCTTTTGTTTTCATCTATTGTGCGGGTTCTGGATTCCTAGGGTTTGAAAAGGGAAAAA
The DNA here is from genome assembly GCA_032173675.1 of Gastrolobium villosum. Taxonomy (NCBI): domain Eukaryota; kingdom Viridiplantae; phylum Streptophyta; class Magnoliopsida; order Fabales; family Fabaceae; genus Gastrolobium; species Gastrolobium villosum. The sequence continues at coordinate 174,883 of JAVKPL010011275.1, forward strand.
GTTTCGATCTCGATCTCGATCGTGTTCGTCCATGGAGGCCGAGGCTGCGTCGGAGGCAGGAAACAATACACAGAAGAGAGACGATGCAGGTGATAATAGCAATGACAATAACAACAATGGAAGCAGTAGCAGAATCGTGAATTCCAATGATGGTCAGAGTAAGACCAAGCGCCAGATGAAGACCCCCTTCCAGCTTGAAACGCTCGAGAAAGCTTATGCTTGTTCGTCAACAATTCCCTTTCTTCTTTAATTACGAGTTTTATTTTATTTTGTTCAGTGATTCTTGAATTTTAGGGTTTTATTTTTTTGGTGTGTGTTTGATTAGTGGAGACGTATCCATCGGAGACGATGAGGGCGGAGCTGTCGGAGAAGCTTGGGTTGTCGGATCGGCAGTTGCAGATGTGGTTCTGTCACCGGCGGTTGAAGGACAAGAAGGACTTGTCTGCGAAGAAGCAGCGGAAGACGGTGGTGCCGGCACCACCTTTGCCGGATTCTCCAACTGGTGACCCGAGGTTGGGTCATGAACTTGGTAATGATTACGGATCCGGGTCGGGTTCGGGTTCCAGCCCGTTGCGGAATGTGATGCCCGGCCGGGGCGTGCCAGGGTACTGTGAGTCACCACAGACTATAATGGAGCGAGCAATTGCTTGTGTGGAGGCACAGTTAGGTGAACCTTTGAGGGAAGATGGACCCATTCTTGGAGTTGAGTTTGATCCATTGCCACCGGATGCGTTCGGGGCACCCATAGGTAATAATCGTTGAGCCTGTGTTGCTATTTTTCCACTTGCAGAATGAATCTGTGTGTACTTGTGTTGAGTCAACTGTGTGATGTATTTCCTTTTCAATGTTCTGTTTGTAAGTTTGTTTTCTTAGGGGCTTTATTTCTCTGAGATTTTTATAGTATACACAATTCAACTCGTCACTCAACTTGTCATGCATGTTTTGTTTTGTCCGTAACATGATAATGTTATTGACTACAGTGTTTCTATTTCTGGCATGTGAGTGGAAACTGGTAAACTATGTTCTTAGATGTTCTGTATTTCAGTAACATTGGAGGGATGAAGTGTTCATCTTTAGTTTTGCTTGCCATCCCTCAGGCTCATTCTCTTTAGTCAGAAAGTATTGTTAGAAACCATACTATTATGGTATAAGTTGCTGTTGAATAATTGTTTGTGATGGGTACATGTGCCTTGTTTGTCTACTTACACTTCCGGTATTTTCTTTTGGCGCAGCTGTTACAGAACAGCAGAAGAGGCCCAGTCTTGCCTACGACAGTAAAGTATATGAAAGACATGATGTGAGAACAAATAAGGTTGGTCTTCTGTATGCTATAACTGCTTAGAGTTTTGGTCTGTAAAATTAGCTTGCATTGAGCTGCATGTAGGAAATCTTTTTTTTTTTTTCTTAATCACAATTGTGTGAGGTTGGGTTAGATATCCACCTGAAAGAGGCAGGTAGCCTTAGCCAATGGGTTAGAGGAAAGTCCAAAGGCTGTTCCTGTCCCTGTCAGGGGAGATGCCAACCATCGCACTTTTTCATGAGCACAAGGTGAATGTTAGGATAACCAAAGTGAATAACCAGTGTGTTGCCGTCCCCAAGTAGTTTGGGATAAAGGTGATATTCATGTTGATTGTGTGAGGTTTTTATGAATATTGGGTACCTTTTTATATACTTTTCCTTCATGTCAGTATATATTAATGGATATTCCTTTATTTCTTATGATATGGGCATTTCTTTAACCTCTACTCTTTTTTAAATGCTATTTGCATACAAGGAAAAAGGTTAAGTGTGGATGTGTAGACTGAGGTGTTTATTTGGTATGCTCTGTGTTGTTTATTTGAGTCATGGGTGTCTCTTGTCCTATCTTGTCATGCGGATAATATTTTTAAATGCTCGTTTAATATGGATATTGTCTTCTCTTTGTTTCCTTTAATTGTTTGAGGAACTGGAAAACTTGCTTTTATTCTATGCGTGTTTAAATTGTATTTACTGTACTGCTGGGGATGATTATTTTAACTGGTTGGTTGTTACTAATATTTTGATTTTAAATGGGCTCCACTCCAGGCAATGGCAAGGACATTTCCCGAATATCCATTTCTTCCAAACCAGTCTGGCATTAGATCGGATGCTTTTGGACAATTGAGCCAACCACATTTACATGATCCAATGGAGGGTCCTACCAGAACTCCTTCTTTCCCCCTTGGAATTGAACAGCTACCCAGAATTCATGCTACCCCAAGTCATTCTTCTCGTGTTCGCCTTTTGTCTCAACAGGACAAACAAGCGATTCTCTATCCATCTCCTCATCGAGAGAATGATGTTTCCCCCCAAAGGGAATCTTATACAAACATAGCCAATACTGGAATGAACTCCCACTTTACTGATCATCCAATTGTTGGACAAGAAAATCCTTATGTTTTACCTGGTGGACAAGTTTTTCATAATGATGCAGTATTGCCAGTATTGCGGATGGACAAGAAACGAAAGGTATTAATTGAATTTGTAATTTTTGCTAAGCGTCATTTTATATGTAATTTTCCTCAACTCTGTAAAGTTAATAATATTCTTTGCAGAGGATGATTTATATTTTAAACTTTATTTATGTAGAGTGATGATGCCAGAGTTGCCAGGGAAGTTGAAGCCTATGAGATAAAGATTCGGAAAGAGCATGAGAAACAAGATACCCTTAGACGAAAGGTTTTATTGAAATGAATTTAGCCTGCCACCATTCATTGTGTAGGGCTTAAAAGGCATCCCATTCTCTTTAGCTAACCCCTCTTTTTTTTTTCCCCACTTCCTTTTAGAGTGAAGAGCGATTGAGGAAAGAAATAGAAAAACAAGATCGTGAAAGAAGGAAGGAAGAAGAGCGGTTGATGCGTGAGAGACAGCGGGAAGAGGAAAGATCTAAGCGTGAGCAAAGACGGGAAATAGAACGAAGGGAAAAGTTTTTGCTGAAAGAACATTTAAGGGTGAGTTTTAAGCCCAATGGTTATAGCCTTCTTTTGGCTTATATTTAGACATCTGAGGATATTTAATGTATCCTACTATCCTTTTCTGGTGGTTTATCTTAAATAAGGCTGAGAAAAAGAGGCAAAAAGAAGAGCTTCGCAAAGAAAAAGAGGAAGAGAGAAGGAAAGCTGCGCTTGAAAAGGCAAATGCTCGTAGAATAGCTAAAGAATCTATGGAGCTTATTGAGGATGAACAACTGGAATTGATGGAGTTGGCTGCAGCAAGCAAGGGACTTTCCTCTATTATACATATTGATCTTGATACTTTGCAGAACCTTGAATCATTTAGGGGTGAGCAATGTATCATTATGTTGCTTTCTGTAATGTTATATATTTGGGTTCTTTGGACCTTCAGTATTTATCTGGAAATACTAAGAAAAAGTGAGGTTCTACTACTGATATTTATTTTACTGTAGATTCATTGTGTGTTTTCCCACCCAAGAGTGTAAAGCTGAGAAAGCCGTTTGCTATCCATCCCTGGATCAACTCAGAACAGAATGTTGGCAACCTTCTCATGGTATGTTCGTATTACCACTCTTGCTTCCTTGTACTTTTAGCATATGTAACATAAAACATGCCAAACATCGATGGCACTAATATTTTTCTCTGGTACCGTTAGAAGAGGGGAAAAAGAAAAAGTGGGGGGGGGGGGGGAGGACTTCTACTTTTTTACAGCTTCTGGCAGTGGTCTATTTTCAGGTCTTCATGATTTGAATTAGTAGGTTAATCATGGCTCTTGTGTCTACCTGTATAAGGTAGTGAATATTATTTAAGTTAACCTTGCATGTGTGTTAGACTGAGATCCTTCATGTAAATGTAATCTATGGATGTACTTATTTTTATAGTATGTGTTTTATTAAAAAAAAATTATTAATTTAATTTATTTACTCCGATTGAGGATTCTGAATTGAAGGATTGAAAGCTATGTGGGTCTATTTCAGGTTTGGAGATTCTTGATTACTTTTGCTGATGTTCTTGAGTTATGGCCTTTTACTCTTGATGAGTTTGTTCAAGCATTTCATGACTATGTAAGTAAATCTGGCATTTGATAGTGATTTTGTGCTGCAAATGAACTATATTTGTGCACTCCTTTTGCTCATTATGGATGTTAAATTCAAACCATTGGATCACAGGATTCAAGATTGTTGGGTGAGATACATGTTGCTCTTCTTAAAGTTATAATAAAAGACATTGAAGATGTTGCAAGGACACCTACAGGATTAGGAGTGAACCACAATGGAGCTGCAAATCCTGGAGGTGGCCATCCAGAGATTGTGGAAGGAGTAAGTTGAAATATTTCTAAAATTTTATCTGTTCTTTTGAGACAAGTAGTAGTTTTGTTTGATGCAGTCCACTCCATTAATGTTGTATTTTTTATGTTAGGCATATGCATGGGGCTTTGATATTCGAAATTGGCAGAAGAACTTAAATCAATTGACATGGCCAGAAGTTTACCGACAGTTAGCACTGTCTGCAGGATTTGGACCGAAGCTTAAGGAAAGAAGTGTATGGTCATATCCAAATGATAAAGACGAGGTTCGTTTTCTTTATTTATTTTTATCAGTTTTCAGCTTGAATTCCAATGTTACCTGAGTACTGCCATATTATAGTGCCTATAAGCTGGAATATATTTATGATATCATTTTAGTTTACTGATTGTATACGTGCTTTTCGTTACCATTGAATGTTTTCACTGAGCATTTATGATTTTGGATGCATGTTAAATCAACAATGGAATTTGTTTCTGTGGTACCTTTGTTTTATTAAGTGGATCAAAGTGTATCTGTAACTGCAGGGAAGAAGTTGTGAAGATATCATTTCTACACTTCGTAATGGTTCAGCAGCTGAAAGTGCAGTGGCAAAAATGCAAGAGAAAGGTCTATTAGCTCCTCGAAGATCAAGGCACCGGTTAACTCCTGGAACAGTTAAATTTGCAGCATTCCATGTTCTCTCACTAGAAGGTAGCAAGGGTTTGACAGTAATAGAGCTTGCAGAAAAAATTCAGGTGATTTGATTATCTTTATATTAAGAGTGTTCTTTTAAAATTTGTCAGCTTTGTTCTAATGTCTCTTTTCCTCTCAGAAATCTGGTCTTCGGGACCTGACGACCAGCAAGACACCTGAAGCATCAATTTCTGTTGCTTTGACAAGAGATGGTAAGCTTTTTGAAAGAATAGCTCCATCGACATATCGTGTGCGGGCTGCATTTAGAAAGGATCCTGCTGATGCTGAGTCCATTCTCTCAGAAGCAAGAAAGAAAATTCAGATATTTGAAAATGGATTTCTAGCTGGTGAAGATGCTGATGATGTTGAAAGAGAAGAGGAGTCAGAAAGTGATGAAGATCCTGAAGATGATGATTTACTACATCCTTCAATTGCGAACCAAAATTTGGAAGAGTACGATGGTACAAACATTTGTTCATCAAACAGGAAAGAAAATTTGGGTCATGATGTAGACCTTATTCAAAATGAGTTTGATACGGATCTGCCTTGTTTTCCTGAGAATGGTTCCAAGGATGCTGATTGTCCCAGTTCTGTCACTCGACAACCTGTTGCTTGTGAAGATTTAAATACTGGAAATGTTGAAGAAGATAATATGGAAATTGATGAAAGTAAGTCTGGAGAGTCCTGGGTTCAAGGGCTTGCTGAAGGAGAATATTCTGATCTTAGTGTAGAGGAGCGTCTAAATGCTCTTGTTGCATTGGTTGGTGTGGCAAATGAAGGAAATTCAATCCGTGTTGTTCTTGAGGTGAAGTCTATCCCATGTAATGTATATCTTCAAGTTTATTTTTGTATTTTGTTTTTAAGTTGACATTTAAGATTTTTTCAGGATCGTTTGGAAGCATCAAATGCTTTGAAGAAGCAAATGTGGGCAGAAGCACAGATAGATAAAGTTCGTCTGAAAGATGATAATATTTATAAATCAGATTTTCCATCACTTATTGGAAATAAAGTTGAAACTCAATTCACTTATCCTGCTGTGGAGGGCAACCAAAGTCCATTGCTTGATATTAATATCAACAGTATTGATAATGAAGCATCGCCCAGCACTGCAGAAAACCAAAGAGAAGCTCCTGCTGCACAGAGCCTACCTTTGGAAAAGTCCTCATTAATTCAAGATTTATGTGCTGGCACAGGTCCAGACAATGCTCAGACTCAGGTACCTGCACAATATTCAAAAAGGTCACGTTCCCAATTAAAATCTTATGTTGGCCACCTAGCAGAGGAGATGTATGTCTACAGGTCTTTACCCCTTGGCCAAGATCGTAGACGGAATCGATATTGGCAGTGTGTTGCATCTGCTTCTAGCAATGATCCTGGTTCTGGCAGGATCTTTGTTGAATATCACGATGGCAAATGGAGGCTTATTGATTCTGAAGAGGTAAACTGTTTGTTCAGTATTCCATAAGTTGATACCTGTTTATCTGATCAACTAAATTCTACATCGACATATTTCTTATATTTTAGTGCATGTAGTAACCTGCAGGCTTACTAAATGCAAATTATTGGGATCAATGACTGTAAGCATAATTAGTCTAGTTCCTACGTTGTAAATAGGAATGTATTTTTTAATATCATCACATGCCTCATTGATATCTTTATTGTTAGGACACAGGAAGTCTTCTTCTTAGACATCCCAATACACTTCTTCCTTTGAATTCATGATTCAATTTTATTGTTTTCCATCAATATCTGATCATTAGCAAATGGTTTCAGTAAGGATAGTATCTGATATCAAACACCTGCCCCTTTTATTCATGGCAATTATTATGTACACCTCTTTTCAAAGTTTCGTTTTTCTTTATTCTTAATTTATTGGGTGCCTGTCACTGAAATGTTATTGAATCTGTGATTCTTTGAAATCCTTGTGTGAATTTTAATGTGTCTTTATGCTTTGTCTTAATTGTTCTAATATTAGTTATTCTACCATTCCTATACAGGCCTTTGATGTTCTTTTGACATCACTGGATTCACGTGGGATCAGGGAATCTCATTTGCGCTTGATGTTGCAAAAGATTGAGAATTCCTTTAAAGAAAATGTTCGAAAGAATACACAATGTGCCAAAATCGGAAGCAGAGGCAAAGTTTCTATTAAAAATGAAGCTAATGAAACATATCCCTTCCCTGATCGCAAGGCTGGGTCTGACAGTCCTAGCAGTACCCTTCATGGCTTGAACTCTGATTCATCAGAAACTTCATCATCTTTCAAAATTGAGCTTGGAAAAAGCGAGGGTGAGAAAAAAGCTGCCTTGAGAAGGTATCAAGAATTTCAAAAGTGGATGCTGAAAGAATGCTATACTCCATCAACTTTATGTGCAATGAAATATGGGATAAAGAGATGCAAACCTCAGGTGGATATTTGTGATATCTGTCTTAATCCTTATTATGTCGAGGACTTCCATTGCAATTCCTGCCACCGGACTTTTTCCTCGAATAATGGATTTAATTTTTCTAAACATGCATTTCAATGTGGAGACAAGTTATCCAAAGATATTTGTATTTTGGAATCATCACTTCCCTTGCGAACTAGATTGCTCAAGGTCCTGTTGGCTTGTATTGAGGTGAGCTAATGATAACTTTGCATTCTTATCCTTGAACCTTGTTTTATAATAAAATTTTAAAATGTTATTTTGAACCCTCTTATTTTGTCCTGTTTGTTTTGACCGTTGACAAGAATATTATATTCACATTTTGATTACAGGTATCTGTTCTGCCTGAAGCATTTGGAACAATTTGGACAGATGATGTTAGGAAGCATTGGGGTGTGAAGTTGAGCAATTCATCGTCTGTGGAGGAACTTTTACAGGTTTCGTACCCTTTCCAATTCTTTTAAGTATTATCTTCAATATTTTTGCATCATTTTAAAAAATCAATAGTTCCTACTCCGATATTTATAAATTAAATGACCCATTGGGCAGATATTGACCCTATTTGAAAGAGCATTGCGGCGAGATTTTCTGTCATCAAACTTCTCTACAACTGACGAATTGTTAGGCTCAAGCAGTATGTCAGAAAATGCTGCAAATACTTGTTTTGGTCCTGAATCAGTTGCTGTACTTCCATGGGTTCCACAAACCACTGCTGCTTTGTCTCTCAGGCTTTTTGAGATTGATTCATCCATCAGCTACGTAAAGCATGAGAGACCTGAGCCTTGGGAGGGGAAAGAAGCGAGAGAGTACATAGTGAGTCTCTTTCATTTTTCCTTTTTAGTAGACTGCATTTAATCTTTATTTCAACAATAGATCTTGACATTGTCGTAAAGGTTCGCTATGAATAAGCTGGGCTGGAACTTTTCATTTGTATCTGTGACTTGAAGCAGATTCAATTTCAAGTTTCCCTTAAATACATATTCCTTTTGTTATGTTTTGAGCGTGTGGGTCTTTGGCAGGAAAATTTTCATTATAATCTAATGAAACATTAATCATCTAACTTGCTTGCTTTTTGGCAGAAGCTTCCTTCAAGATATAGTCCCTTCAAATCTAATAGGGAGGTTGATCCAGCAGAATTTGACCATGATGAATTCATTAAAGATAAATCAGCACCTAAGAAAATTGTACGAAGTGGCAATAAACGTGGACGAGGGACTAATGATCAAGGACGGTGTAAAAAGCTGTCTAAAAGAATGTCCAATTCCAAGAGAGATACTGGCCGCCAAAATGTTAAGGTCACTGATAATCTAAGTCACAAACTAAAACAGCAGGGACAAGGTGGTGGGCGAGGTCGTCGAACCGTCAGGAAACGGAGAGTGGAAAAGAGAGCTGTTGAAGATTTGTTGCTGGGCCATACGGCGGGAGCCAGTTGTAGCTCCAAGATTGGTAGAGATCCATTAAGAAGAAGCTTGGATGAGGAATGGGATGGAGAAAAGACAAACCCCATGACTCCTGTACACATTGGGGTTGCTGACAATAGTAATAGTGCTGAAGAGATGGAATCTGATGACATTGCTCAAGCAGTGGAATATCATCAAGGAAACTGGGAGGTAGGTTTTAATGGTGTCCCCCCCAACAGATGGAATAGGGATTCGGTTGGAGTGAGTAATGAAGATGTGGATGCTTTTGAAGATGAAAATGACAATGGCATTGAAGAGGAGGATTCAGAGGCAGATGTTATGGATGAGGGTTCAGATGGCATGCCTAATAGAGTAATTAATAATGTAGGAGGCTCTGACTCGGCTATGTCTGACGATTCTTCTGATTAGGACATCCATTTTTATTTGATCAATGAAGGAATTTGCATCTGAAGCCTGCATTGCATTTTTGATATTGCAGCTTTACAAAATACCTGAGCTCCGGGTCATGTCATTAGCTTGAAGAGTTTATGGTTCAGTAGATTTAGTGCATATTATCCATGCAAAATGGAACCTTGTATTTTTAACCATCTTTTAGCGAGGGCCTTTGTAGCCAACCCCATTTTTTTACCCTCCTTTAATAGTTACCCCATTAATTAATAAAGCTTTATTATACCTTGATTATCTTTTCATTGTTTTAAATTACTGGAACTGATAAATTATCATCTGCTCTGAAATATGAAGGAATTAAAATTCGAACATCACATATCTCTAATATATCAAGAGGTGCTTAATATAGAAATTACCCGTGTCTGTTCTTTTCCACAAAAATCTATCATTCTCGTTTGTTTTACCCTCTGCTGTGTATATCACCTGCTCGGAGTCGATTCAATACTCAACCATAACGCTTCTTGTTACTCCACAATACATGCCTGAGTTTATTTATTTTTTCCAGATGGTATATGTACAATATCATGCAACATTATATTTTCATTTTTTAAACAGCATTTAATTTCTTTATATAGCCAATTCATTATATGTAAACGCACGCTACAAATAAAACAAATTCAAGTGCTTTTGTCAATCGTAATTCAAAATGTTATTACCTCAATCCTTTATAATTATCGTTGGATTTTATTTGATGACACTGTTAACACATTACACACAAACTACGCAAATCACAGCTATCTTATAATGGAGGGAAAAAAAAGGTAAAAATGGGAGCAAAAGGGGAGAGTATTATACACAAGATACACCTTGCATTGGTTGCCACTCTAAAATGGTGCCAGAAATTTCTTCATTATAACTTTCTGCTAAACCATGTTTGGGAATTCGATGTTGAATTTGATCCTAAGGTTACCCCTCTTTGAAGGATCTTTGGAAATTGGCATACCTTCCCCGGAAATCACTTCTTCATAGTTTGGATCAATCACATTGTTTACGACAGTTGTCAGACCCCTGCCATCTAGTGTTGTAAGTTGGATGGTGGAGCCTGTTAGAGCTTCAGCTTCTGCTTCTGCAAGTGATACCTTGTGTGTCACAACCAAATCATTACCATCTCTTGTAAATACACTGTGAGGTTTCTCATCAATAATAAACACAAGATCTGCAGCAATAACATTTGGCTGCTCATTTCCTTTCTCCAGGAAAGTGATTTTTGTTCCCTTTTTCCAGCCTGGTTGGATTTCAATGGTTAAGATTTCCTCCACTGGCAAAGTTTTCCTGCAAACAAAATATTAGGGAGAGAATTCAGATCAATGAGGCTGCACTTACAGGCGATGTAACAAGTGAAAGAACAAATTCTTGTTCCTTTTCATGAAGAAAAATTCCAGAGTTCAATCAGCCTAGAAAAACCACCTATGTAAACCCAACTACTATAAGAAAGGCAGCTGAGGGAGTCAGGCCATACAGTAAATGCTGAAAGCACTGAACACCTTCACTTCCATGCATATCTTCCCTATCTAAGTGTGTTTAGGTAGTACATATCTCATTGATAGTGGCAACCTCAGACCATTGCTCCAACCTGAAAAAGTGTCTCCTAACTAATGAGGTATGGAAACTGATCACCTCATTAATGTTCCAATCAGTAGCAACTGCAACCAACAATGAGTAATGGTACAAACGGACAGTGACCATATTAAGATGGGAGCAATGAGTATGATGCACACTAATCCTTATCCAAGGATGAGAATTCATCTACCCACAGAAATAGCGGAAAAGAAAAAAAAAAGTGGAGATTGCTAAAATTTTGTAGCATGTAGAAGTCCTCTGATTTAACACAAAACAATTATAAAAGGAGAAGGAAACATCTAACTACTATCTCAAGCAGCACTCACATAACTTTTTTTTTTTTTTGGATCAAGATGACAGAAATGTATTAAAACTTAAGTTTCTAACAAATCCAACAACAAAAATCATTCTGCTCGTGAAATTTAGTTGGGAGAAGCTTTAACTATAAATTGCTGTAAATTGAAATGCCAAGCAAAGAGCAATTACCCGCTTGCATTTGCAATTTCCCTTGAGATCTTCATCTTTTTGGTAGTCCCCTTATAGAGTTCCTCAAGGCTGCAAGGTAATGTATTTTCAATGGGAGGTGCCTTGCATCGCGGACCTTGACTCATGGGTCTCCCTTCTCCAAACATGTCTTCCCTAAACATTCCACCAAAGGACCTTGACACCCATGACCTACCCCTCATGCCTCTGCCACAACCACCAACTCCCATTCCCATTCCCATTCCCATTCCTCCAAATGGGCTAGAACAGCCAAAAACTTCTGCAAAAATAGTGTTTGCATTTCTGGGATTGAATCTAAACACTGTTGGGCCATCTCCAGTTCTGAAGAACGAAGCCCCACCAGCATCCGGCGATGACATTCCACCTTTAAGGCCACCTTCTCCATACCGATCATAAATTGCTCTCTTCTGGGGATCACTTAGAACCTGAATGAAACCAAACCCAACCATATTCTATACATATTAACATAGACAACAGAAGGAGAGAGATGAATTGAAACAGAAATAATGATACCACAACTTAGTATATGGAACAAACATGCTGTTTGCAACAAGGAAAAGATCGGAAATTTCAGAAACACATAATTTTTCTTTTTCTTCCATAGTCATAGACTCAGTGTTAGAAACCATGGTAGGAATGAGTGAAGTGAAATTGAAATTTTACTGAATCATATAGAACAAGTGAGAGTAACTAACCAACTGACTTAGAAAACTAATCTAACTAACTTGTAACTAACCTACAACTAAACTTCAACTATAGCTAAGGTAATTAATAGCCCCCACAAGCTGGAGGATGTATACTAAATGCAAAATACAACAAATCAAGACATAATCACATAAACAAACAAAATAGTTAATCTGATCTAACATCCTAGGCGCAGCAACAGAAAGAACAACATGGATGAACAAGATTTTATAGTAATTGAATTCAAGGTGGAAATTACATGTACTTTTTATATAAAGGTTACCTCATAGGCTTCGGATATCTGTTTGAATTTAGTCTCAGCGTCTTTGTTATTGTTAGGGTTCTTATCAGGGTGCCATTTCATAACAAGTTTTCTGTAAGCTTTCTTCAACTCTTCATCTGTTGCATTCTTGTCAACCTCCAATATCTCATAGTAATCCATCCCCATTTTCTTTCCTTCTTATTCTAACTTCAAACTCTCGAGTCACTACTCACTACTTCGCTTCTCTGTTTTCTCTTCCAAAGGCCTTTGCTTTCAGTCCTGTTCCTCGATTACAATTATTCAACACTATGGTAAATTTTTTATTTAATATTTTGTAAAAATGTAAAGAGATGAGAAATTTATATTATCATTTTTTTTTTTACTACTAATTTATTACCACTTTAATTAATATTGAATCAACTTATACGTGTCAAATAAAAACTTATGCAACGGCAAAAATGTTTTTTCTTTATTTTTATAATATATCCACGTGATGAACGAGTTGAAATGATTAATCGGCGAATAGAGATAATGAGAAGCAAAAGATGCAATGATGCAGAGGATATATATATATATATTCTTTTTTGAAAATAGAGGATATAATTGTTGGAAATCGAGTATAGCACACAAATCGAAAAATAAATTCTCAAAAGAAAATTTTTTAATATGGAAAATCGAAAAATAAATTCTCAAAAGATTATGATCAATTTATTTATATTATATTCATCTCATTCGTTACAAATTATTTGATTATTCAATTTATAAAAAAAAATATAAAAAATTATAAAATTCCTAATAACAGTTATTTATGGACTCAAACCTAAATTATTAAAAAAAATTATAATAAATAAAAAACAAACAATAATACCTAGCCGTGTTGATTCCATCGAAGTATGAATAATTACCAATGAAAAATCAATAATCGTAACAACAAATTTTGGTGGAGTGTGTGGCCCCGTGTTATTAATGCCAGGTTAGGTTATATTATATACTTTCAATACGACTTGAAATTTCTGGAAAATTGTAAAATCCTTTTGACTTTGGTGAAATTGGGCAATTAGACATTTAAAATGGAATCCTCTGCCTTCGTTGAAAAATCAATTGCATGACGTACAGTTTTATCGTAAGATTGAATTTTTTAAAAACATATTTAGAATATATTAGAAAATTACAATGATCGTGGGATCCTTCTCATAGATATGCTTTGACTTTATTTATAGAATACCACATGATTTTTACATGTATTACTCTGACTATAAGTAATGTTCCTCTTATTTTATAATGGGATTGCTTAAACGTAGAAGTCTGAAAAATCAAAAATTCTGACAGGTTACCTCCTTCATGTTAAATTACGATTATCATTTTATTGAGTTTAATATAAATATTTGAGATATCTTATGTTTCTTTATAAAATTTATAAATATTATAAGTTTAAATTCATTTTTTTATTAAATCATTAAATATTAAAAATAATATATACTACATAAATTAAGAAAAAATTAATCTTGAAAACACCATTCCAGAAGCTAACTCAATGGTAAGAATGCCTAAGATCTTATAGACCAACATTAGTTTATAGACAATTAATATGGGATTTATATTTTACCAAAAAAAAAAATATATACATATATGGTACTTATAACACCAATCCAACAAGTAGCTACCGGAAAAAGGTACTGGATGGGGTTATCTTAATGGAGCCAACTCATTCACAAAAGTTACACAGCTATCACTCCTTAACTACTGTATTTCAATATGTTACACCACAATCCTCAACCAAAATTTTTCGGATTTTTTTTTTTTTTGGTGAATTTTTTTTTCGGATTTTATTTGCTTGGATGACTTTACATAACATAATACACACTAACTACACAAATTTAAGCCATCGAAAATGGAGGAGGAGAAAGAAAACTAAGAATGAGAGCATAAGTTTACAATGATAGGATTGCCAGTTTATTATGGTGACAGAAGTTTCTTAATTCCTGCTTTCTGCTCTGAGGTCAACCTTGTTGGGAATTTAATGTTGAATTTGATCCTAAGATTACCCCTCTTAGAAGGATCTTTTGCAATTGGCATACCTTCCTTAGGTACAACCTCTTCATAGTTTGGATGAATCACATTGCTTATGGGAATGGTCAAAACCCTGCCATCTAGAGTTGTAAGACGGATAGTATAGCCTGTTAGTGCTTCAGCAAGTGATACCTTTTGTGTCACAACCAAATCATTACCATCCCTTGTAAATACACTGTGAGGTTTCTCATCAATAACAAACACAAGATCCGCAGCAATAACATTTGGTTGCTCATTTCCTTTCTCCGGGAATGTGATTTTTGTCCCCTTTTTCCATCCGGGTTTAATTTCAATGGTTAAGATTTCCTCCACTGACAAAGTTTTCCTGCAAACATAAAAGTAATCAGAGAAAATGTAATCAATGTAGCACCACTTAACAAGCAAAATAACACAAAAACACAAGGACACCCAACAAGTGTAAGTGTAACTACTAATTCTAACTAAATAGCAATAACATTTATGGGTTTAGATCAATAAGACATAATTAAACTTTGGGAAATCATTCTTTCATTTCAGGCTCTTCTAGCATAAAAAATTGTGTTATCTCTTTTCTTTTTCTTTTTTTCTAATGGAAGTGGATCCCACCACATCATATGTCTATAATAAGAGATATCTATTTCCAAAGAAATAGATCCCCTTAAACTTTACATAATATAATGAGAAGGGATATTCTTATTACCAAAATCTTCTACTACCAACTCACTACCTATTTGATAACCAGGAAAGATATAACTACCAAAATTTTCATATATATATATATACTATATATATATATATATATATAAAGAGAGAGAAAACTAAAAACACATTCATAAAAAGAGAAAATGTTGATCCAATGATGATTAGATAGATAGTAAATTATCATATAAGATTTTCTAAGAAGCTCACCTTTTAATAACCATTCGATCAACACTTTTTTTTTTTTTTAACATTCTCTCCTTGATTCAATGGTGATTAAATAGGTAGTAAATTAGTAATATAAGATTTTGGTAGTAAGAATATCCTTTCATAATTGTGAGAAGCTTCAATTATAAATTGTAGTAGTTGAAATGCCAAACAAATTAAAAGTACTACTTACCCGCTTGCATCAGCAAGTTCCCTTGAGATCTTCATCTTTTTGGTAGTGCCCATATAGAGTTCCTCAAGGCTGCAAGGTAATGTTTTTTCAATGGGAGGTGCCTTACGTGGAACCCGATTCATGGGCCTGCCTTCTCCAAATGAGCCGAAAATATCATCGTCAAAAATTCCACCGAAGGGCCTTGACCCACCCATCATGCCACTCCCACCACCACCACCACCTCCCATTCCTCCAAATGGGCTTGAAAACCCAAAAAATTCAGCAAAAATGTCGTCAGCATCTCTGGGATTGAACCTGAACGTTGTTGGGCCATCTCCAGCGTGGAAGAATGAAGCCCCACCAGCATCTGGAGGTGGCATTTGGCCCTTAAGGCCTTCTTCTCCGTACCGATCATAAATTGCTCTCTTCTGGGGATCACTTAGAACCTGCAACAAACCAATAATCCAACTCAGATTATATTCTATATTAAACATAGGGTTTTATTTTTATCATGTTGCACGAGACAAATTTGTCACATGCAACACATTAAAAAAATGGGTGGGCCCACCAAAAAAGAGAGAAAGAATTAAAAAATGGATTCACCCATTTTTTTGTATTGGTCTGGAATGAACATTGATGGTCTAGCGGGATAGCTAGTATTAGTATCTACGGAGCTTGTGGTAAAAATGACAGGCAATGAGAAGTCCTGCACCTTAGGCCAAAGTCCGATGGCATGAACAAGGGTGTGTGTGCACCTTAGGCCAAAGTCCGATGGCATGAACAAGGGTGTGTGTGAGTCACCTCGGTAGATAGGATGTGCTCTGGGCACAAGTATTGTAGCTATGATGACCAGGATATGTTATGAGTTCCTAGATGAGTCATGAGATGATCCCCTTTGTTGGCTATAAGAGGTTATATATAGATGAAATGTATCAGGAGATTGTGCCCCTAGTGGATAATTTGCAAGTGACTTAATGGCATGATACAATGCTTAGTGGGTAGTTATTGATAGTGGATCATTTTTCCTAACATGTAACATAATTGTTATAAAACCCTTAAACATAATAGCAAATTTACATTATAGAACAAGTGATTATTTCTTCCATGGTCAGAGAAGATCATCAATTATATTAAGTGAGTTTAAATACCACAATCAAACCCATAGTGGAAAGAGACCACCAAGGGACTAAGTATGCAATGACATTGTACAATTAAACTCAAAATCTTAATGTATTAGATGCATAAATCCTTTTGCTTCTATATATATGCTCACTCAAATAGATAAGGTTACCCAAAAAGAATAAATTAAACAGAGGAACTTTTTGGGTTGAAGGAAGAAATAGATAAGGTTACCTCATAGGCTTCAGATATCTGTTTGAATTTAGTCTCAGCCTCTTGCTTATTGTTTTGGTTCTTGTCAGGGTGCCATTTCATGGCAAGCTTTCTGTAAGCTTTCTTTAAATCTTCATCCTTGGCATTCTTGTCAACCTGCAAAATCTTGTAGTAGTCCACGCCCATATTCTTTCTTGTGAGATTTGTGTAATACTTGCTTTGCTCTTGGAATTATAGATAACAATGCTTGGAAAAAAAATTGATCAGGTTTCATTACCAAGATACACCGGATATTATTAGAGAATGAGAAGGATTTGTCCAGAAGGTGCATTGAAACAAAGACCAGAAGGCTGTAGAACTTTCGAGGAGGTTTACAAGAATTGTTGGACATGATTTCGGGTGCCACCTGTATTTTAATGGACCCACAAGGTTGCTTACTTTAACCTACAGATGTATTATTTTCGGTTTTTATATGCCCTTTTTTCTTAAACTAATTCAATATTTATTTAATTATAATTTGGAGATATAATATTTTAATGTATGATTAGATTATAATTTATTTAAGGATTTAGTTGTTAATTAATTATTTTAATATGATAAGAATTAATTTTATAAAGTAGCCAAATAATGTATGAAAAAATAGTTAAATATTCTACAATTTGGAATTAAAGAAAATAATTAATAAGAGAACATTTTGAGAATTTAAGCATAGAAGATGCTAGCTCATTAAAAACAAATTAGTATACGGATACGCCATTGCGTAAATTTTAAGGAAATTCTTTTATTTTTTATTTTTGGAAATAATTTTTTTTTTTTTGTAAAAGAGGATAATTTTTAACATCCATGTCTTTTGCACTTACCAAAAGATTTTTAAACTTAAAATTCTGAATAGCTACCAATCAAAACAAAAATTAAAGGGAAATCAGCAGAACTTTCACCAATATTTTTTCTTTAATTTTTTTTTTTTAAAAAGAAACATGTATATAATAGATTCCACCATGCGTCAACTGCAAATTCTCATATTTCTGAATAGCTACCAATCAAAACAAAAATTAAAGGGGAAATCACTTCAGCAGAACTGATTTTCACATACTCACCAATATTTTTTCTTTATTTTTATTTTTTTTAAAAGAAACATGTATATATGCGTCAACTGCAAACTCTCAAATTGGAGAGTTGCAAAACCCAAAATTAAATTACAAAATAGCTATTTTTAGTCGAATTAAATTAATAAAAAATAATAGTTATGTTTCACAATATATCAGCAAAAATGCAAAGATCTTAAATTTTTTAGACGACCCATAATCCAACTCGTGCAGCAAATTAAACCCATTTGCTTTCATTGAATGAATTAAAATCTTTTAACACTTGATTTGGATGAGGTGCGCCAGACCCGTGTAATAGTGCAACACATGGGCGACGCTCGAGTGACCCAATAGCAAGCTACCGTAACGGTCACTCCCCCTTAAAAAAGTAATTTAATATCATGTGGACCAATGGCCCACGTATCAGATATTAAACTGATAAGAACAGATACTACACTTGATCTTAGCCAAAAGGCCGAGAAAGGTATGCTTATTCAAGAGTAGCAACGCTTCTTTTATTGCGAAACATTCAGTGCTTGTTCTAACTTCTCAGCAGTGTGGGACATACCAGTATATCAGTCTATTTCCGATCTACAAACTCAAAAACAGAGTATTTCAGTCAACACATCCAAGGCTAACATATCTTTTATAAATAGTTGATACATGACCAGTTCAGACACAGTTAATTAAGCCACTGTAGCTACTCGAGTCAAGCTTCTAGCTTCATAATACTAGTAATTTTAATGGATGAATAAAAAAGGAGAACATATTGACCCGTGGAGACAATGCACCGTGAAAATCTGATAGCAGCTTGCTGAGCAAAATAAAAGGCTGCTAAATTAATCATTCATTTCCAAACTGGCCTTGTCACCGAGGCAAAGCAAAATCTGCATAAAATAGCAGAAATTGACACGATGAAATGATATA
Organism: Gastrolobium villosum; assembly: GCA_032173675.1. Taxonomy (NCBI): domain Eukaryota; kingdom Viridiplantae; phylum Streptophyta; class Magnoliopsida; order Fabales; family Fabaceae; genus Gastrolobium; species Gastrolobium villosum. Next base: position 193,609 of record JAVKPL010011275.1, read on the forward strand.
CTGAAATGATTGATAAACCCGCTTTTTTAGTGTAGTGCAATGATCACACTTTTTTAAGATTTCAAGTCTACTTATTAAGGCATGTTTATTTGAGATTTTTTTTTTTAAAAAAAATCTGTTAACTTTTAGATTAAATATCCTTGGTCCTTGGCAAAATATAAAAAATCCTTTTTAGATTTTTCCTAAAATTATGAAAAAAATAAAAAATTTTTTAGGTCGTGGATATGTTAACTAACTTTTATTTAGAGGATAAATGCCCCAGGAGCAGAAATATGTGACCTAGCACCGATACTGACACGGGACACGCGAAACGATACGACACGACACGACACTCTGACACGTTAATTTTAAAAAATGTTAGATTTCGACACGTTAGAACACGTTTTGATATTAAATAAATTTTTTTAATTTATGTAGTGTATATTATATTTAATATTCAATATTTAACAAAAAAATGAAATTAAACTTATAGTATGCATCAATTTTGTAAAAAAAACATAAGATATCACAAATATTTGTATTAAACTCAATAAAATGGTAATCATAATCCAATGAATCTAATAGTTAGAACTAAAAACTCAACGCAACACAATCTTTGAACTTTCTTTTTTTATTTCTATAACGCGTGTTGAAGTGTCGGGGAGTGTCGAAGTTTCGAAGAGTGTCAGAAAGTGTCGATATTTCATAGTATGTAACCTAGTAGTTCTTGGAAAATCTGAGGCAATGTTTTAAAAATTAAAACAGATTAGCAGAAGGGAAGTGTATTGGATTAGAATTTGAAAAGACTTTTTTTTGGGTAAAAAATCTTATAGATGTTAAGAGACTAAGTTAGATGAAGAATTGTCTATTCAAAGTTCAAACATATTCAATTTTACAGTAATTTAACATCAGTTAATTTCAAATTCATCTAATTGAATTAACTAAATCAAGACCTAAAAGTTTTTTTGGTTTAGTTTTTAAAAGATTACTCCATAGACCAAACTAAGGCATAACTCAAGATTTTTCCATTAAGTTTTGGTTTCAATTTTTCTTTTTAAAAAACAGTACATTAAACTCATGCAAATTTTAATTTTTGCCCGTCGTAAATTTGGTCTGTTTCCACGAAAACAAGGGGTCAACACTCACATCAGTCAACACTTTCCTTGATGCACTGGAAGGCAGAGTTGGTTTGGGCACTACCCGAAAAACCAAAGTACCCTGTGTCCCACTGTCCCTAACTTCAACACAAAACCATGAAATATCGTAACATCCCTCACACCAATGATCATTTTTCAAAAAAATCAATTAATGTACAAAACATCAAACTATGCCTCGCAAACACAGAACTTAATCTTTCGTATTTTATTTTATTTTTAATTCTCAAAGTTAATTATTATAAAATAACTTATCGTCAAAAGAAAATATTCTATGACGTGAATTCATGAGCTTCTTGCTTACTTTCACGGGAAAAAAAAAAGGTGAACTACTTTTCAAAAGTAGAAAGAACGATGTTGTAGTTGGAAATGCACACTTCCCGCTACTACTTTTCTCACTAATGACTAGGCTAAACTAAACCGTTCTCTTGCTCCATAAAATTTTCCGGGAAAATTTTGAATTCCCGGGAAAATGCAAACAATTTCGATTCCTCTCCTCACTCACTCATTTTCAAAGCCACTCAGTTCCTTACGTCCATTTCCGTCTCCGGCAGAGTTCTCCTCGCTTTCGATCCCGTGCTGCACCGCTCGCCGGAATAACCGTTTGCGAGCTTCTACAAGCGAATCAACTCCCTCCACGTCAACCATCGCCGTCGATAACTCCGACTCCGGCGACTCCACCGCATTCGTGATCCGAGCTCGCAACCGTATCGGCCTCCTTCAGGTCATAACCAGGGTCTTCAAGGTCCTCGGCCTCAGCATCGACAGGGCCACCATCGAATTTGAGGGCGACTTCTTCGTCAAGAAGTTCTTTGTGACGGATTCTCATGGAAAGAAAATCGAGGACTCGGAGAACTTGGAGAGGATCAAACGAGCGTTGGCGGAGGCGATTAGCGGCGGCGACGATGGGAAGGTTTCGGTGGCGAGGTCTACGGCGAACCGAGGGATTGTAGTGAGGAGGCCTGGATTGATGGAGGGGTTTGGGGAGCATAGGGCAAAAGCAGAGAGAATGTTTAGCTTAATGGACGGATTTCTGAAAAACGACCCTTTCAGTCTTCAAAAGGATATTCTTCATCATGTTGAGTACACGGTTGCGAGATCACGGTTTAGTTTTGACGATTTTGAAGCGTATCAGGTAACGTGCATTTAAACTTCACTGCTTTTGGTTTGGTATGTTTTGTTTTGCAGTAGTACATTTTGCTATTTATACGGTGCAGATGTAGATAGGAGGTGTTTGAAAACGGAAAGGGAAAATGGGTGTTTAATTGTTAATGGGCGCAATATGTCAACGAGTAAATTCAATATCGTTAGGAATGTAAGAATTACGAAAGGTACTCCACGACTAATCATCATCAATTAACTATATTAGTTAACCGTTTATTAATGATATATCGATAATTTATTGATATGTGGAAAGTGAACTCAAGCACACCTTCAGATTTTTTGTTTGAGTTCAAGTTATTGGCAGGAAATTATTGATGTTTGTAATTTCATTATAGTCTTCCTGGCAAATCCTAATGGAAAACTACAAGAGCTACTGACCAACTAAATTCAAGCCTTTCTTCAATAGTTCAATTACAGAATGTAGAGAGGATGAGTAGGTTGCAAGGTAATTTTGATGGTAGATGCGTCATTATTGAAATTCTTACTGGTGTTCTGTATAGAGAATGAGCAGTTGAAGGAATATATGGCATATTGTGATCTATGCTTGCATTTTTTACAGTGAGCTTTGTTGTAAATGGAATTCAGTCTTCCGATATGGGAATTTAAAGCTTATTTCATTGATCTGTTTGATATCCTGAGATTGCAGCCTTGTAATTATAAAGGGCATCAAATAATATATTCAAGTATTTTGGCCTACTGTTGGTCATATTTTTAAGAGGAGGGATATTCTTACTACCAAAATCTTCTACTACAAACTCACTACCTATCTAATCACCATTGGATCAATATTTTCTCTTTTTTCAAAAACTTTTTAACATTCTCTCTCTTTGATTCAATGGTGATTAGATAGGTAGTAATTTAGTAGTAGAAAATTTTGGTAGTAAGAATATCCTTCCTCTATTTTTAAATGGTTTTCATCAGAAAATTAATTTTGTGTAATGGCATTTGTAGGCTTTGTCACATAGCGTAAGAGATCGGTTGATTGAACGCTGGCATGATACTCACGTTTACTTCAAGAGGACAAAACCTAAGCGCCTCTACTTCCTCTCACTTGAGTTTCTTATGGGTACTTAAAATGATGCACTAAAATGTGATTGGCATGTTATAATAATTCTCCTTAGTTAGCCTTTATTTCAATTTATTTCTTTCTCCAAGTTTTTTAAGTGCTTGCAAGTTGCAAGTATGAGTTTCATGACCAACCTATAATAATAATATTTTTGAACTTTCTGTTGAAAAGTATCTCCTATGTAGGGATAATATCTCTCCTATTTAGGGGCTGCATATTTGCCATTGATAATTAGGATTTGATTTGTATATTTTCTGATTGATTTTCCTGTTTTCCTATTTTCCTGAAATTAGAAATGGAAAATCATGTTATGTTTACTCAATCATGCTGATGATTTCCTCAAGCAGTTCAGATATATATTCTCCCTTTTGAAGTCTTTCTTTTCCTGTTAATCAATTAATAAATTCTACGTAAAGAAATGAACTAATAGAATAGAATAGATATTCACCAATAAGGGTTTGGTGCGGTGGTAAGCAAGCCACACTTCGAGGGTTGAGAAGGTGGACCAAAGTTCAAACCTTGAAAGAGGAAATTGTTGGGAGGGGCTCCTATTTGTGACATTGCCCGCTGGGTTAGTCTCACACCAATACCAGTGGGGATACCCTAGTCAATGATCCAAAAAAGAAGAAAGAATATAACAGATATTCAAGTGTTTTCTCTTTTGAAAGAAAAGAAAATACATGAATCGATATCAGTTTTAAACTTTTGATGTGTGTGCAAAGTCACATCAGATTTTTAATTTTATAGTTTTGATCACGGTGCTATGAGTTGGACCTTGCTTAACATATAAATATTTTTAAGTCAAATGGTTCTTTAATATAGTATGACAGTATGTTTAAACAAGAAATGGGAATCTTGATCTTTGTCACACCTAATCTTAAAATTAAATTTCAGCAAAGTAATGTTTATCTACTTAATTGACTTTCATGTGATGGTGTATGTTAGAATTTTCTAATATAGTATATTATATGACATTTGGATTTTTCCAATTATGCTGTACTTAAAATAATATTATATAGTTATATATTCCTGTATATAATGTTGTGGTCTAATAACAGTATCTATACATTTTAAGACCCTGGTGCTTTAAATATGAAGGAAACTAAAGCATCCAAAATTTCTTTTAAGATTTATGTCATGACGAAGTCAAACAATTGAATAATTTGATACTGAACTGTTTCTTTCATCTGGTGAACGGTTATGCCTATGCTGTTCGTGCATCCAATGCTCAAGATCACCTGTTTTTTGGATATCAGGTCGTTCCTTGTCAAATAGTGTCATCAATCTTGGCATCCAGGATCAATATGCAGAGGCCCTAAGCCAACTTGGATTTGAGTACGAAGTTTTGGCAGAGCAGGTGTTATCAACGTTTAATCTAATTATTTTGTATTCTCCAGTCTACGATGTAGTACTATTATCTCTGTGAGCAATTAAGGTGGTTATGCATATCTCTTAATGTACATATATGCTATATCCTTGACAAGGAAGGGGATGCGGCCCTAGGGAATGGTGGTCTTGCTCGTCTTTCAGCGTGCCAAATGGATTCTTTAGCAACTTTGGACTATCCTGCATGGGGGTACGGTGTTACCTTGAGATATTTTCTAAAACTTGTTCAACATGTTTGAAACATTTAATATTTTTATCACAGTTTTCAGTTTTTTAGATTTTAAACAGATATGGGCTTTGAATTTGAAATTGGCCTTATAGGGTTGGGTATCCAATGCTTTTAGTTCTTTGGCCACATTTAGTTGTTATGGGCCCCCCAAAGATTTTCCGAGTCTCATCAATGTTTATATAATGTGTTATTTACTCAATAACAATGCGTCTTGATAGCTTAGTTTCCAAATCATAGTTCATAGTCTGAGATTGTCTTTATCCTAAAACTGCATGAATTGGGGAGTTCTGCTATTTATTGTGAGCAATACTTTTCACCAGCTTCTATAATAATTATGCCTTTGAAACCTTAATCATAGAGGATTATACCCTATTGAGGAGTTATTTTTTTTTATGTTTGTTTATTCTCATGCTTATTTTAAGTATCACCTAAGGGATGATTCTGGAACTGTGCAGGCAAAAAGAAGTATACTTTTGCTCTTTGTTGTATGGAAAACAAACATGCCTCTTATCAAAAGATTGGGTATTGTCAGCTGAGTTTTGTGGAATTGATCTTCATTTTACAGGTACGGGCTGCGTTATGAATATGGGTTGTTTCGTCAGATCATAGTGGATGGCTTTCAACATGAGCAACCTGATTATTGGCTGAACTTTGGAAATCCTTGGGAGATAGAGCGGATTCATGTAACATATGAAGTGAAGGTTTGCCAGGCTTCCTTCTGTTATGGCTTTTGTTTCATTTTATGGTTTTCTGTTGATATTGCCTTTCCTTCACTTTATCACCTGAAAATTACAAACTAACTGCATCTCTATGTTATACTGGATGGATTAGTTTTATGGTACTGTTGAAGAGGTAGATATGAATGGAGAAAAACAAAAAGTTTGGATCCCTGGAGAGACGGTAAGAGTAGTATTTACAATCTGGTTTGAAATGATACTTTCTCTAGAACATTTTTTCAAATAATATTATATTTATGCCTACTGCTACCCGTGTTGCAATCTTAGACTTGTGGAACATTCATAATTTGGATGAGGAACTTGCCTCTCCTTAAAAGGTGGACACTAACTCAACTTGGTATTTGGTTATACGTTTCTCTAAATGCAGGTAGAAGCTGTGGCTTATGACAACCCAATACCTGGTTATGGGACAAGAAATACAATCAACCTTCGGCTATGGGCTGCTAAACCTAGTGATCAATTTGATTTGGTAAATCTTCTTTTAAGAATAAATGCCTGCTCCAAATTTGAGACTGGATAATTGGCCTGATGTAATCATAATATAGGTGTGAGTAAATGAAAAATGACTAAGTATAATCTTGAGCTTTTACTGTAAATTATTCCATTTAGGTCAATAACCCTGTATAGTCATACCTTTTCTCAGAATGAACTTAAATTAGAATCAGATGAAAGGTGATCTGCTTTAGTCTGTTATTTTGAGTTTAATTTGTCATATCTTTTGCTTTATATGGGCTTAGGGTGAATTACCTTTTCTTCGTATTATTATTTGTAGGAGGCCTATAACACCGGAGACTACATTAATTCTGTTATCAACAGACAAAGGGCTGAAACTATAAGTAATGTTTTGTACCCCGATGACCGTTCGCATCAGGTAAGCATTTAAAAAAAAAATAAGAATAATATTGATTTAGTTGTTGCCATTATCTGCTTAGAACTTGTACTGTTTGTCTTCTTAGCTTTGTCTTGACGCTTGATAATGAAAGCTAGTGTTGTCATATTTTTGGCATTGGTTTATGGTTGTAAGGACCAGAGACTCCCATATTACTTTCATTTAAAATTTCTTAATATAGTTTTATTCTTTCCTCATTGTATTAGATAATTTGTGTAGAATCTTTTATAGAAGCTTAGTTTTTCATTGACCTTCCAATGTCTTATGCAGTTGTTTTAAATGATCTTTCTGTATGTTTTTTTGCTCAACGTTGTTGTTTATTGAATTGATTATCTGCAAAATATACAAGCAAAGGCATGGTGAAGACACTTGGTATTAATTGTTAAACCAACAAAGGGCTATTTGTTTTCCTCTGCTTCTTTTGTTCTCAAAGTGTTTTTCCCAATTTAATGTGTGCTATTGTGCATTACTATGTTATGTTTCTCAAGCTTTTAATTTTAAGCTTCCACAAGTTCTATTTTAGTTTGTTTTAGTTGTCTCCACCCAATATTGACTGCCCCCATTGTCATATCCATTGGTAGGAATATTACCTTAGGAAGTTGATATAGTCACTTGAATCTTTTATGGATAGGACAACTGTTTGCAGTATAGTCATTTTCCCCATTCTGAAGAGTGAAGAGTATTCAATCCCTCTTCTCATTTACTACCTTGTGTGTTTTTCAGGGGAAGGAGATGAGACTGAAACAACAATATTTCTTTGTCTCAGCATCTTTACAAGACATCATCCAAAGGTTCAAAGAAGCACATAATAATTTTGAGGAATTGCCACAGAAGGTTCATTGTCAAATATTTTGTACTTGCACATTTGCTTGTTTGTTGGTGTGGTGATGACTATATAAAAATCAATGATATGTATTTTTTATTAGTTTTTTTAATTTTTCTCTGTGATTTGGTAAGATTCTGGATTTCTTCATGTGACTGTTTTTTTCCTAGTAGTGATTCTTATCTGTTTATTCAGTATATATTGGTGAGAGAGAACATGAGCTAGAATTCATAGTACGCATTAGCTGAGATTATGCCTTTCCTCTAATTAGGTTGCTCTCCATCTAAATGATACCCATCCATCTCTTTCAATTGCTGAGATTATGCGAATATTAGTTGATGAAGAACATTTGGGCTGGAATAAAGCATGGGAGATTGTATGCAAAATTTTCTCTTTTACTACTCACACAGTGGTAGCTGAAGGACTCGAGAAAATCCCTGTTGATCTGCTTGGCAGCCTTCTCCCTCGCCATTTGCAGGTATGTTCACTAAGACACTTGCTTTCTGTATAAGCATTTTACCACTTTAGCCAATTGAATGGCAGAAAAAAATAAATATGTTTAATCCTTTTTTTACCTATATTTTTGACTAAAGCATGGGAGCATTTGACTGTGTTGTGCACTTATTTTTCTAGGCACCATGCTAAACCTCAATCTTCAGTAATCCAGAGTGTAAATGTTGACGAATCTATTTTTTTTTTGCCCTTTGTTCTCATAAAAGTAATTCCTTTTCTTAATTTTTTTTATTATAGTGCAGTTATTTACCAAGTAATTTAAATACCCTTTTTCAGATTTTATTCGACATAAATACTTATTTTATGGAGGAGTTGAAGAAAAGGATTGGTTTAGATTACAATAGACTGTCCCGGATGTCAATTGTTGAAGAAGGTGCCGTGAAGGTATTCTAGAACAATCTGTCAATGCTTAATCTTGTAACGTTTAGTCGGCTGTATTGTCTTTTTGCTTGTGGTTGAAAATTTTATTATTATGAATATTGTAAATTATGTTATTTGACAATCAGTTAATGTCTAGTATTGTGTATAGGTCTTGAAACAAAGACTTATTGAATGAGAGGCTCTGATATTAGAAGGAAAAAATATGCCCTGAATGTTTGAGCTATAGGAATTGGACAGCAATTCACATCATAACACATGCCAATTCACATGAATTTTTTCTGTCATTTCCCACTTTTTCCCATGCAGTAAATGCACCCATCAACTTAGACATCATAAATACCCTCACACTAAATGCACCCATCAACTTAGACATCATAAATACCCTCACACTAAATGCACCCATCCACTTAGACAATAGACACTATAAATACCTTTCTCCCCTCTCATTAAACGGATACTTTCAAACCTTCATGGTCTCTTGCTACCCTGACTGTTGGTTTCCCTTCTCCCTTTAACCTCACTACTATGGTCATGTTCACAAGTTAATAAGCCACTAACTCTCTGTAAAGATCCAATTCAACCCAAAACCTTAAGGTATTGGGTGAGAGCCTTTTTAATGGTTTATATTATTCTCTAACACACCCCCTCACGCAAGAGCCCTTTGAGCTTGAAACGTGGATATTGCATAGGCCCAATTTTTTTTGGTTTTACCTTATGCTGATTTAATTCCATAAGTGGGGGGCAGTGAGGATCGAACTCGTGACCTTATGGTCACTGAAGCTCTGATACCATGTAAATAACCATTTCAATCCAAAACCTTAAGGTATTGGGTGAGAGCTTTTTTAATGGTTTATATTATTCTCTAACACTCTCAAGTCTAACTTGGAGTAGATTTTTACCTCCCCTATCCATTCAGCTTGGGTTGTGTTCACTTTCTTGAGGCATTTTCAGTTACTAGCCTTTCATACCTATATAGCTTTGTTGAGGTGCTCTGTTCGTCTCCTCTTGTCTCTCTACAAGTTTGGTGCATTGGCTAGTTACACAGCGTAATTCTTTATTCAATTATTCAAACTACCCCCTTAACAAATTTCATATTTATAAATTCCTGAATTCTGTTCATATTGATCTAGTATGTGATACATAAGTTTTAGATTCAATTCAATGACCAGTTAGGCATTGAGTTCAAACCACTGACAGTGCATATGTCTCCCCCATGTAGATGGCGTACAAATGAAAGGTATCCGTAAGGAATATGTGAATTAAAGGGGTGGGGAGAGGGGAGCTTGTTGTAATTCATAATCATACAGCTTAGAACAGTCCTTTTCCGTAGAAGCTATTGCTTTAGCTAACTTTTAAGCTGAATATAAGATGCATGTTTGAGAATTCTTATGCATTGTGGGGTAGTAATTCAAGAGTATCAGTAACTGTTTCCAGATTCAAAGATATCTGGAATTGTGGGGCTTGCATTCTTGAATATCTTATTTATGGTAGTCTGTCTTTAATGTATTGTATAAGTTAGAAAAATAAATATAAAAATTATTCATGTGCCTCCACCTAATAGCTTAAGCTTTTGGGAGAATTGGTTGCATGACATGTCAATGGCATCAGTGTCTCTATCACCAAGTGGTCTATAGTTTGATCCTTGCTGCTCCCATTCTTCTAATAAATATTGTGGAATTTCTTAGCATGAGATAGGTGGGTTTGTGCATTGCTCACCTTTCAAGTCTAAGAGGCTCTTGCGTGAGGAAACGTGTCAGAAATATAAATATAAAAACCATTCATGTGCCTTCACTTAATAGCTTAAGATTTTAGGAGAGTTGGTTGCACGATAGTATATTTATATCGTAAACAGTTTTGGTTGTGTATTGGATTTGCAGAGCATACGAATGGCCAACTTGTCAATTGTTTGCTCCCATACTGTTAATGGTGTTTCAAAATTACATTTAGATACACTAAAAGCAAGAACATTTAAGGTATGAATTTATCATGCCAAATCACTTCATTGTCTTTATCACCCTGGCTGATTGTGAAATCTTAAAAGTAATTAAATTTGTTCGACTTTGCAGGACTTCTATGAGCTATGGCCTGAAAAATTTCAATACAAGACAAATGGTGTAACCCCGGTAGGAAATTCCAGTTACTACTACCGTATATATGTAACTGTTGTTTGACCTTCTGTTATGTATATATAGTTACATGAAAATATTTAAGTGGCTTTTTCTTGAATTATACCGTGTCTTGTGGAAGATCATGTTTCCACGTATGGAATGTGGTCCGTGACTAGTGTAATGGCTGTCAATAGAAATATCTACATCTAGTTTCCCTGTATGAAATTTGTTCCCTCCCTGTAATTACTGTTGGTGGAAGACTTGTGTCTATCAACTACATCTTGAATAGCGATCCGTTGGCCATATAAGTTAGAGATGCTTATGGTGCAATTATTTGTACATATTTCTCTTCAGAGTAAATTTTGTTTGTTGAACTTGACAACTAAAACTATAATTCTATTGAGCACTGAATAAAAATGTGATTACATGTGCATCAACTAATAATCCAGTGAATTGATATTTGTCAGCGTCGGTGGATTGTGGTGAGCAATCCTAGTTTATGTGGTCTTATATCAAAATGGCTAGGGACTGAAGCTTGGATCCGTGATACTGACCTTCTGACAGGATTGAGAGATCATGTTGAAAATAGTGATTTCCATCAAGAATGGAAAATGGTAATATTTCAAGGTTTATTTATTGTTTCTGGAAAAATTTCATATTAGGAGAAGCTAGATATAATCTGCTCTAATATACCTTTCTGTCCTTTTGATATTGTAGGTTAAAAAGGTTAATAAAATGAGGCTTGCTGAGTACATCGAAGCAATGAGTGACGTGAAGGTTGAAGTGAAAGAATTTTACCTAAACATTTCTTCTCTTCTTCATTACTATCCGAGAAGTTACTTTTTCCCCGTGTCTTTCTGAGTTGCAGGTCAGTTTGGATGCAATGTTTGATGTTCAGGTGAAGCGTATACATGAATACAAGAGACAGTTGCTTAATATATTTGGAATTATCCACAGATATGACTGTCTCAAGGTAAATATGTGTTCCTTGGTACTAAAAGAATTCATTTATAAATAAATGCATTTCAAGTGGAAAAAATATTTTTTTACTCTAAAAGAAAAATATGTGCATATGCTCAGTTAGCTGTTCTTTTGTCTTAATCTGATGTTCGGCTCAGTTATGGTTCACATACCTAGTCATCTACATACATATACTGATGAGGCATCGACTAATATTTTGCTTTTACTACATGCTTTCTTGCAGAATATGGACAAGAATGACAGGAGGAAAGTTGTACCTCGTGTTTGCATAATTGGTGGGAAAGCTGCTCCTGGTTATGAAATTGCAAAAAAGATTATCAAGCTTTGTCATGCTGTAGCAGAAAAAATTAATAATGATACTGATGTCGGAGATCTTCTGAAATTGGTAAGTTGCAAGTTACAACTGTTCTTTTGTGGTGTTTTTAATCACTCTTGTTTTTTCTATTTGCGTTTCTCACTAGATAGTACAACACAGGTTGCACCTGTTAAAGTATACTGTATTTGTTTTGGCATTCTTTTTTGATCCAGGCTCATTGTTACTTTGTAGGTTTTTATCCCTGACTATAATGTGTCTGTTGCTGAATTGGTAATACCAGGGGCTGACCTTTCCCAACATATAAGGTTTGTTAATTTAATTCTCATCTATTATAGTGCCCCTTTTAGTTGTCATCGATGTGACCTATTAGCATAGCAGTTTTCTGCCTCACTTCTTGTTATGCTTGATATTTGTCATGCTCATCATGATCAGGAAGGAGCAGAAAGTTTCAAATAAAAGAGAGATGTAGAATGTACTACAACTAAGTAGTGGGGATAATATACTGCTTGAATAGCTTAATGAAAACAGTATTATTGTCTTTTGATGGACTTAAATTTGAGTTATAACCAATCTAGGTCTTTGTATTATATGTGATTTTTAGTCTGCTATAGATTTTTGTTATATTGCCTTCACATATATCACATGACACATTGGGCCGTATGCTTGAAAACCTTATTCTTGCTCAATGTTTTGTATATTGCAGATTTTTTTCCTCCTTTTTAAAAAAATAGTTTTGAGAAATGCAGTGCAGGTTTGTTGCGTATTGACAGCTATAATTATCCTACAGCACTGCAGGACACGAAGCATCGGGAACTGGGAGCATGAAATTTTTGATGAATGGATGTTTACTTTTAGCTACAACAGATGGATCTACGTTAGAAATAATTGAAGAAGTAGGGTCGGATAACTTGGTAAGTGATAACTTATATGATGCTTTAAGTGCCCTTATAAAAATTGAGAATGGTTCTCAAATTTAGGAATCAGGTTACATAGGCATATTTCTTAAGCTCTTTTTACCTATAAGACTTGCTTTTTGTAAATCTGCTTGGGAGATGTGTTGATCTGTAACTTAGAGGTGCTTTTAAACCCCTATGTATACTGCTTCTTAGAAGGGATAGAATCATGTAGTTGGCTTGACTGAACTCAGCCTTGGCTTCATGCTTGCCTGTCTGAAACTATGCAAGAAGAAATTTAATTTCAAGCTCAAGTTTTATGAATAATTGTAATATCTTATAATAACGGAGGCTTTCTTTGATCTTCCTTGGAAACTTGTCTTGTATTCATGTTAAAAATATTGACTTAACAGTTTCAGTTCAAAATATCTGCACTTATTTCAGTTTCTCTTTGGGGCAAAAGTGCAAGAAGTTGCAGAACTGCGTGAAAAAGGATCTACTTTAAAAGTACCTCTGCAATTTGCACGTGTGTTGAGGTATGAAAACAAATTTTCCATCTTTAAAGAAAGAATAAGTGGATTATTAACAATTTTGGATAAAATATCCAATCACAGTTTAGTTATTCAATTGTTAACTATTAAATTATAGTTCAATGACTAAAATTTAGTATACTAAAAAAGGAAACGTTACTCTTAGCCATTCAAAAGTTTTTCTTTTGGTGACTAGCTGCTTTAATCTGATATTATAATTAGGATGGTTCGAGATGGATATTTTGGCTATAAAGAATACTTTAAATCCTTATGTGACACGGTAGAAGTTGGTAATGATTTCTATCTTCTTGGCTCTGATTTTGGGAGCTACCTTGAGGCACAGGTACTTCGTATTCTTTTGATGAGTCTCCAAACCTTCCATATACTACTCTGTTTTTTTATTTATTTTTTTCATTTTTTTTATGTTAGAATTTAACCATGCTTAAGTATGATACCAGGCTGCCGCCGATGAAGCATTTGTTGAACCAGAGAAGTGGACTAAGATGAGTATCCTTAGTGTTGCCGGCTCTGGGAGATTTAGCAGTGACAGGACCATTCAAGAGTATGCTGAGAGGACTTGGAAAATTGATCCCTGCCGATGCCCTTTCTGATCACTAACGTTCCACTAGACGAAGTTAACAATGATTAATAATAGGTGATTATCTGTATATCTAGATAAAAGTATTTATTAGAAATTTTAGATTAGTTTGGGAAAGCCAGAAGAAACTAGACAATGAAAACATAGCGAGGTATTAGGAATCTTGATACCTTGCTCAGTTGAATCACAAAATTTTGGCCATGACCCATGACAATTAGGTTTACTGGTCTAACCAAAGTGCACAATTATATGTTGGCCCGTTACTTTGGGGACAAATTACTATTCTAGCTGCAAATCCAAATCCTGGAAATATTTTTGTTCATCAATGCGGATGAATAAGATGGTAAACTTTTGAGAACTGAGGTTCTTTAGAGTCGCCCAATTTTTTATCGTTCATCGATCTTCAGCCCTTGAAGTATTTGTGAATAATGATTTACAGTTCTACTTGTTAAATTATTCCATTGACTTATATTGACCTAAAAAGTTGAAATTTGAATTTATTTCTACAATCAGATTTTCCATTTTTAGGGTTTGAAACCTCTGAATCAATTGTCTTGGGTTATGTTTTAACGGATTTTGATGTGAATAAGTGGTCAGGTGGTTGTGATTAAATAACGTAATCATGAGAGGATTCAAATCTTGTTTTAACATTTTAAATTTGATTGTTGATCTCTTGTTATCAAACATTTCAGTATCTACTTCGTAGCCCTAGATATTCATATATATAGTTAAGGATTTAAGGTTACCTTGTGAATCATAAGCCTTTAGTGACAGGATTTTTATGAGTGGTCAATTTTGGTAAGAAAACACCTAAATTTACTTCCATGCGATTATGCGAAGATGAATGTTTTATATATTTCCGTAAGAGATTTTTATTACTCTAGTCTACAAAGATATAATCCAAATAAAATGAAATGTTAAAAATGAGATTCATCCTAAAATATTATTCTATTGAGAGAGAGCTTTGTGGCTTGAGTATTTTATTGAATTTCAATCCTTAATATGAGAAATAATGTCCAGCAAAATAATTGTGAGACATAACAACATAGGCATATATGTATTTTTGGTGAATACTCTTTATTTTGTTGAACTTTATTCTATAATACATATATGCCCATGATCACAAGTTCACAAAAACAACGGTTAAAAAAAAGGAAAACTCCACTTTCACCCATCGTGGTTTGTGTGTGTATCATTTAGCACCCTGTGGTTAATAAATTATCACTTATATCCACTATGGTTTCACTATGTGTCATTTAACTCCCTAAATGACTAAAATATCCTCGTAATATAAAATATCAAAAATACTTATATCTGGTTGGAAATTATTACTTGAAATCTCAATCTCTTCCTTAGTCTTTACCACTCACAGTATTTAATTTTCTTTGGACCCGGGTCATGCAAGAAACACCTCTAGGAGATTTGTTGCTGGCGGTTTAACTGGGAATTTATATTTGAATTTAAAGAAGTGGTTCGACTATCGTGACCAGGTTTATCAGATTCTTCTAATACTTAAAGCCGTAAATTCTTAATTGTTCACTAGTAGTCTTGTGTATTATTTTAACTATAAAAATA
Source organism: Gastrolobium villosum (assembly GCA_032173675.1). Taxonomy (NCBI): domain Eukaryota; kingdom Viridiplantae; phylum Streptophyta; class Magnoliopsida; order Fabales; family Fabaceae; genus Gastrolobium; species Gastrolobium villosum. The sequence goes on from JAVKPL010011275.1 coordinate 208,931, forward strand.
TCCATGAAAGAAAAAGGTTTTGCACTCTGGTGAAGGTCCAATACATTCAGTGAAGTTGAGAACGGGTCTTATTGCTTGGGCAAATGATACATCCGGTGAATTGAAGGCTTTTGTTTAGTTCTTTAAACTGCTATAATAACGTATTATTTGTCTTTCATATTATTTCTTGGTAAGACTGTTATTGCTTAATCCTTATTTTACAAGATGATGACACCCTCAAATGAACTATCCATTAACAAAATAAGAAAATAAGCATCAAAAGACTTAACTTAAAAATAAAAAATAAAAAATAAAATGAAGTGGTATTAGGGTTTTAATTTTAATTAGGAATAATTTTGATATTTTAATTTTTACTTAATATTTTGTTTATTAAGGTTATTTGTGACATTTTGTATTATGAGGGTATTTTAGTCATTTAGGGGGTTAGATGACACATAGTACAACCACAAGGGATATAAATGATAATTTTTAAACCACATGGTGATAAATGATACACAGACAAACCACAATGGATGAAAGTAAAGTTTTCCCTAAAAAAAATGTAAATTAGAATATTAAAAAAGTGATAAATAGAAAGTCATATTTGATAGAAGATTGGAAATGAGCTCTGCCTAAGAATGTAACATGTACATTTGGGTTTTATAAATGTTATTCTGAAAACAGTTTTAAACGAGTTTTTATAATAAAAAAAGATTTACCAAATAAAAAAGAACTCGAAGCATAAGAAAAAAGTATATTTTTTTTTAAGCTAGAGTTTTATACTTTCAAAAAGGACTTTTTAATATAAAAAAAATTCAAAATAATGCTTATATTAATTTTAAATCCAAACATAAAATAATTATTTTTAAAAAATGTTAATATCTTTCTACAAAAAATAATGGCAAATATTTTGCATATGCACATTTTATATTTTTCTTGAAAGTTATTTAATTATTTGAGAAAAACTATTCTCATATTATATAAGATAAGTTTTTCTTCCTATACATCCTTCAATATATATATATATATATATATATATATATATATATATATATATATATATTTTACAGGTGATGGAGTGTTATACTTTATTATTTATCTACAAATTTATATCTATGACATGGGGAAGGATATTGTAACAACCAAGTTTGTGTTACTACCATGTTACTACCAGTCAATCTCACCGTTAGATCGCTTATGTTGATCCAACGGTTATATTTATTTTCATCTTTGTATGGTCATGATTCCCCAAATTTAATATTTTATATTTATTTTTACTTTTGTATGGTCATGATTTCCCATATTTAATGCTTTTACTTTAAATTTGGGGAATCATGACCATACAAAGATGGAAACAAATATAACCGTTAGATCAACATAAGCAATCTAACGGTGAGATTGACTGGTAGTAACATGGTAGTAACACAAACTTGGTTGTTACAATATTCTTCCCCCTATGACATTAGATAATTTATTTTCAGATTAATAAAAAAATAAAACCCTAACTATTTATTTTACAGTGGGAGAGCGTTATTGTTAAAATCTCGATTTATATAATTTTACTTCCAATTTTACATTTTACAATTTTTTAATCCCATTCCATTCCTATTTTACTTAACATCTCCATTTTAACGAGGAGTGTTATACTTCAACCAAAGAAACACGATAGTGTGCTCGTGGGAGGGGAAGGTAGTGTTTGAGAGTAGAGACACAGAAAGAGAAAGAGAAAGAGAAGCATCACAATGGCGTTGGAGCTGCTCTATCTTGTTCCTTCCATTACCATATTCCTAGCTTTCTCTCCTCTCCTTCTCCACCACACTTCGCTTTCTGTTTCAGCTCAACCAATCACCTCCCAAATCCACCAAATCAACCTTAAAATCGCTCATTTAGGTAACAACTCTCGCCTTAATATTTTATCAATCAAGTTTCTAATTCATGTCATGTGCATCACTACGAATCCCTCATCTTCCCTTCCATAAGTTGTGCATCTGTTTTGCATATCGATTTTATGTTGAGAACCCTTTTTTTTCTTCATTTCGTTTTGAGGAATGCAGAATCGGTTCTTGAAGAAAGCAATAAAAAATTAAAGGAAAGGGAGCTGTACCTGGAAGAGTGTGAGAAGCGAATGAATGAAATGTCGGAAAAAATCCATCATCTGCAATCTACTCTCTCCATAATGAAGGTTCGTCTTCCACCAGTTTCAAATTATGTCATCTGCATATTCTCTAAACTTCCTCAAGTATTTTTCCGCTTGTAATGTCGTAAAAAAGAAAAGAAAAAGCAATGCATAGTGAATAGACCTACTTATACACTTAATTTGACCTTCTTGTTTCAATATTTGTCACCAAGGCAAGTTGCTATTACTTGTATATTATTTGGCCACATAATTGAAAAATATGTGATTATGCATAACATTGATGCCTTCTCAAAAAATATTTGTATTTGAAAATCATGTATTGATCTATCTTGCAGGCTGAGTCGTTGAATGCGGAGAGACGGTTTAAAGCTCTGGAGGAAGAGGTTTTTTTTCCCCCAACTCCCCCAGTGTTACTTCTCTTGGTTGTTCATATAACAGTGAATAATTTACGGCATTTTATTTTTTGGAGTTAATTAAAGTTCAATTGATATGAGGAATAGGCTTGGAAATGCGTAGGTACAACTTCTTTGGCCTACCTTGAGAAGGAACAACTTTGATCTCCATATTTTAAAATCTAAAGCACAAGATACTGAAGAGAAACTAGAAGAGGTCACTTCAAGAGTTGAAAAGGTTTATTTATGTTATGTTATCTTTTTTTCTTTTTTTTTGTCATATATGAACTGATTTTTATTGTTTTCCACATTCTGGTTATAGTAGTTACTATGGTTCATACTGAGGACAATTCTTGCTCATGTGAAGGAAATGAATGATTTCTGACAAATTTGTACCCTAAGCAACGACATTATATTTTATCCTTAATATTTACTGAATCCTACATTCAAAAACATGCATATAACCCCATATGGGAGAGCTGCCCAAAAAAATGGAAAATATTGTGTTGGGAGGGCCACCCCCAATATGGGTCCTATAGTGCTCGAACCAGATTAAATTGGTTTGGATACCAAAAAATGTACATATAGCCATGGGATTTTGTGGATTTAGGAGATCCCTAGCTTTTAGTATTGAGAGAGCAACTGTAAATATTCTACAGAGGAAGTCAATTTTTTCTGAAATCGTCGATCATTCTATAAGATATTCTTATTGATGCTTCAAGATTAATTTGGTTTATGAATTTATGCATTATGTCATTTTCTCAAAGGGGGATTTATGTCTAATATTGTTAGTTCTATGTTTTTTGGGTAGGAATCATAAAGCGTAAGAGTCTAAGATAACGAAAAGGGAAAACAGTGGCTTGTGCGTAAATTAACTATTGTCTAGTGTACAGAGTTTTCTAACTCGGCCTTTATTAGTGAATCATCAACTAGCAAGCTCTTTAGTGTAGCACTGCTGAGCATGACACATCAAATCAAATCAAAGACATAAGCAGCTATGTAGGGAGAAAATTGGTTTAGGAGTATATACAATCTATTTTAATGCAGTATATAATGTATTCTAGCTCACACAGGTTTCAGCTGATATAAAGACCTATTATGAATTTGCTTACTTTATATGCAATTTAACATCTTTTACTAATTAATTTGAGGCTTGGTTGAGATAGATTATAGATCCTTGCATTAGTTGATGTTAATTATCTTTTCCATTCAGATGGGTGACATTGTGACTGAACAGTGGATTCAAGTTCAGCATCTTGAGCAGGCTCTTCACATTACCAACGTATATGAAGTTCATTTTCTAGTTTATAAAATTTTGAAAACTTAAAAAGTTTACAGTATTCTTTTCTTGTGCTTTTTGATCTTCTCATTTTCTTTATGCACGTGTGTTTGTATGCGCAAAGATGAGGACTCTAAAGGCCCGAAGACTAGCAAGCCTAACAAGATGCACATTCTTGAAGGTAATTTTAAGTGTTTCAGAATTCATATAACTAGTTTGAGCACTTCAAACTAATTTTTTAATGTGAACATAAGTAATACTTTATCACATCTGCAATAATTATGTACTCGTGTGCAGTGTGATATTTTTTATTAAAAGATATGTGAGAAATTGTTGTGTCTTCCATCAGTAGCGCCTTTACATATGCCATGCATCACAATCTCTCATGACCCTTTCCATATCTTTGTTTGGTCCATAGTTTATCAACAGCCATCTTGATGATCTTCGGGCACTGGATTCTTATGTATTTGGTGGAAGGACTGTAGTCAGTTCACTCATCACGCGGGCTATGGATCAGTTGAAGAGATGCTCTTCAATGGCCAAAAAGTATCATCATGAGGTCTGCATGAAAACATATATTAGTTTTTAGTTAATATTTGATAGATATTTGTGCCCTGGGTTTTCCCTTATTTGATAAATATTTGCGAAAGAAAATAATCTTTATTCTTTTATCCATCTGAAGCACATTCTCTGTGGAAACTTGATATTTTATTTGAAATTTCATAATATCACACATATATATAAAATCGTATTTAAAAGATGTTTTGGGGGATACAACGAGGCATTTTTAGTTTTTATTATTTAGCATTGTAAGGAAATCCACTTTCAAGAAATCCAATATTTATGCAGCAACAAATTTTTTAAACACAAATTGTATGTGTAGCTTCAAGGTTTCATCAAAGATCTGATGAAGAGAAATGAATTGACTGCGTCTCTTGCAAACGATGAATTAGTTTTCTTCCTGGTAAGCTTAAAGATTTCAGTTTACTTTCTAAAAGTTTTAGATGAATAAATTCTAGGGTTTTGACTGTTCTTTATAACTTGTGGTATTCATTCTTTGATTAACTGGACATGTTTTCAGGCTTGTGCTCTAATCACCTTTCCATTAATGAGTGCCTGGATGTTGCTTTCATCATAATTGCTGGGCAGCCAAGATTTTTTTTCCTGCTTTCTATAGTGACAACTGACAACTTTCTTCCAACACTTATGCTAGAAGAACATGTCATACGTTACACAGTGATGGTGGACAAATATAGTTTTGATCTAGTATGGTAGCAAGTAGCTGAAAATACTTCTCTTAGTGTGAATTTTGACAGCAGAATTTTAATGCTGCAGCTTCAAACTTTTTTCCGCCTGTACATATCTCTCTGAAAAGATCCTGAAATACATACTACTAGCCCTTAACACTCGCATACGTGTGTTATAAAACTTAAGAGATTGGAAAAAAAAAAATGATAGAAAAAAGTGAGGAGGGGTGAAGGTGGTAGTGAGAAAATTTAAGGAAAATAGAGATTGAAAGAGAGAGAAAATTGGCCATTACTATTTGACAATATTTATTATTTTATATTTGCACATAGTCACTAGTTCAAATCATAACTATACCAATTAATTGGAACAAAACCTCGTGTAATATTCAGGTGAATCCGGGTGTGATTTCTTTTTGTATTAGTTCAAGTTACATAAAGCGAATTAGTTCAAGTGTACCCGAAATTCTTGGCGGTATAGATGCACATCTACTCAAATGTAATAGTGAAATTTTTCTCACAGTAAAGAAAATTCTTAGTCCGCGGGCATATAATACCTTTGTCCATTGGTTTATTTATTTATTCATTTTTATTTTTTAATTTGAACGGGTTTCAAATAAATTCTTGGACTGTGAACAGTGGTTATTTTGTAGATGTCAATCTTACTTTAAGTAAACTAACAAAATAATCATACTTTATAATAGAATTATTATGCTTTATGAAGAACGGTTAAATGAATGATAATTTGAAAATATAAACAACACCACCAAAGTGGAATGCAGTTTATAACATAAATGACACTTCTGTCAACTTTTAAAAAATGAATTATGTATAATGGGATCAGTTTTTAAAATCTTAAGTGCTTAATGATTACTTAAATTTTTAGAAATAAGAGTTTATTTTTATACCAGACTTGACATAAAAGAAATCCAGTAAAAATTAGACTTTGAACAAAACAACTGATATTTAAAAAAGTTTGTGTTTATTCTCCCTCAATTTCTTAAATACACTAAGATTATAAAGTATTTGATATTAAACTATGGGAAATGAAGTTCTCATGCATATAAAAAGAGAGCAAATTATTTAAAAAAAAAAAAGAGCAAATTTTTTTCTTTCGTTAAAAAGAAATTTTTTTTGTTCGTATCACGTAAGAAATATAAAGCAATTAAACTCTTCCTAATTAAAATAATAAAAAGTTCAAAATTAAAATTCAGATGAGAAAAATATATTTTAAGACCAATTCAAGTTCATATAGATTTATATAAAAACTTTATTTTGAAAATTTCTCTAACTATTTTTAAATGTGCAAACTTGTATAAAGAAATACAAGACTTAGCTTACCAAAAAAAAAAATAAGACTTGAATACTAATGCATATCTAACAAAATTCAAAAATAAAAGAATTTTAGTGACATAAATTCTTATTTTAACACTTTTGTTTTGGGAACAACATTTATTCTTTTAAAGGATATAAACTTATATCATTTTTTTTTTTTTTTGGTATTCAAATTTATTTACAATAAAAAAAGAGAGATTAATATTAAATTTTATGTAATAATAATAAAAATAATAAAAAAGAGACTGTCAAATAATATTCTTAGCATTTCTCGTTAAAAAAAAAAAAAAAAACCTTCCACTTTTAATTTATATCAGATGGAATGGAATATCTATCTCTGATCATCAGATCGTAATACCTTATCTGTTATTCCAAATCTTAGCCTTATCCTGCGCTTTTTCTCCAATGTCCATGGAAGGTACAACGTGGGAGCAAAGACTCCAAGCCTTAACACACATCCTAACAAGCCCCACAACAACACCATCTCTGCACTCTCAATTCTTCATTGGCAAACAAATCCCCTGCTACCTCAAATGGGATTATCCACCAATCCTCTGCTCTGATCCCTGGATTCTGAAAAGATGGGAATGGTCATTATTCCTCAAAAGGGTCTTCAGAATGGGGCTTCCTCAAACCTCTTGGAGGTCCAAGTGCCCATTCCAGCAACCCCCACCATTGATTCTTGCCAAGGGAGTGGATGAAGCTGAGTGGGGACACGAACAAAGGAGAGCTTATGTTAGAAAGAGGCTGTCTAGGAGACACCTTCACAAAAATGTTAACCCCCTTTTACCCATTCTAATTCCCAATCTTTTGTTGTTGTCACTTTTGATTTGGAATCCATTTCGCTCTCTTGATTGATCTTATTGATTTTTGGCATTTCTATTTTAAGAACTTTTTTTTATTGGGTAGAGGTTAAAACAATTTAGTTGCACTACAAAATCTTTGTCCAATAATTTCTTTTTATTTATCAACTTATTTTCAATCAATACGTGAGTTTTGATATTTAGATTTTATAAATGTGTACCAAAAGTGTTTGAGCCTTTGAGGAGTGTATAAATGGAATTCAGGGGTACTCAGAAATAGTTTAGCTTGGTTCATGGTTCTAGAATTTTAATTATTTTTGCATGTCATATCAGATTAATTTAAAACATGTTTACTTGTACTCAATTTAAGAACAAAAAAAAAAAAAAAAATCTTTGTCCAATGATTTTTTTTTATTTATCAACTTATTTTTACTTGGATGACTAACATTTTCAAGGATGTTTTCAGCAAAATGTTAGTATGTCTTCATGCAAAACTTAAGACACTTGGATGCTTGAATCAATAATTATTTCCACGGTATCACTTTTTTATTTGTGAATCCCGTGTATGAGAATAATGATGAAACTTAGTAAGCCTATTGCAAATGCAATTATTTGAATTAGTCTGCTAAAATATTTATTAAGTCCTTAATGTGATTAATTTGGCAGTAGAAGCAGATTTATTTTGGTTACAGATTATGAAGCTTTCTTTCTAAGAAAAGATACGTTAATATTCCAGAGTTTACAATTCCAGAATTTATATAATGATTGCAGGGTATTTGTCACATTGTCCGAAGTAAAACTTGCAGTTGGAATTTGATCACTTCCTTAGTAGATGTCAATTGCATTGAAGCCCATGTCCATTACGTTAAATATGGAGCCTTTCCTGTATTTGGCCCAGTATGTTTTCTCTCGGGCGTTTCTAAGTAATATTACTTATAAAATATCACATTATTCCAAAATTATTCACCACTCTTTCTGCGAAAGCATTTGTGATTTTTTAATTTTTTAGAACTTAGGAATAAAGAGACCTTACATAAAGGTCAAAGATCTGGAAAGGAAGCAACCTGAGGGGGGTATGCCAAAGTCATACAGACCAAGAGGCAGGGCATGAGCATAATTTCCAAGATGCAGAGTTTTTTCTTAAAGAGAGTTCACACAAACGTTGAAATGAGTGGTTAAAAATCAATTTCAATAACTATTTTATATATCACAAAAAATTTCTGCCACTTATGACTCCGTAAGGGTTTGTGTGCACTTTTTTATGCATTTGTCTTTTCCCTGATTTCTAAGCAAAGGAAGAATGTCTCTTATTATGAAATGAACTTATCATACATTTTTTTTTTTTTTTACTACTTTCATTGCTTTTTACATAAAAAAATTTCTCCTGATACCATATAAGGAATATATCATGAATTTAGTAACACCAATCACATAAACTTTGATTTTTGGAGTCATATGATTTGTTCTTAAATGGTATTGATTTTCACATTAAATAATTTTCCACATATTGATAATGAACAAGTCGTGCTTCTGAATTTCCATATTTTCTTCTTCTAGCATTAGATTTGTTAAATACTATTTCTATAATTGTTTTATTCATTACAATACATATTAGAGAAATGTAATATAAAATTATTGAAATCACATCAATTACTAACGATTATGATTTATTGATCAAAATTATTAATTAATTAATAATAACAAGAACAATAGATTAAATTTAACATTGCTTTAAAATATTGCATTATTTAACAACAAATTTAACATTGCATTTTGCATTCATTTATTTGGGATGGGAAGTTTTGCTGCAAATTGATTCATATATAGATAGTCTTTGTCAAAATTCCTTAGACTAACACGTATGCCATCGCTCATACGCCCAGATGGTCTAAAATTAATGGCGTAATTGGCGGAACTATAATTTATAGCTGCTTCCTTTCCAATAGGGAAAAATAAAAATTTGAAACAAAATAGTAAAATAAGGATAAAGGGCAAAGATGAGTAAGAGGTTAAAGTTCAAGAAGAACGCGTTCCATTTCATAGACTTCTCGAGAAGACAAGAATTTTGTTATTTTGGATTAATTTTTTCCAACTTATTCATAGCATTAGATGATGATCACTTGTCATCTCCTCGAAGACGTGGCACTCATATTGTTGCTCCATTATGGCAAAAATGAAAATCTTACTTGTCAAAAAAAAAAAAAAAAAAGAGAAGAAGAAGAAGATTGGAACACATTTCTTTAATCAAGTTATCATTGGCATGAGTGATCTGGCAAGAAAGAAAGAAGATTCAGCAAAAACAAAAAGGATAATATAAGGTTATGTGAGTATTTTAAATTTACACAAAGTTAAAAACGATAAAATTAAAAGAAAGTATTTTATCCTTTTAGATTTGCTAGAGTATCCTATTCTATATCTAACAAGTTAGATAATATTTTAAAATACTGTCAGGCGGTGAAGACAAAAATTCCTCTTAACAATAAACGCAAATGTAAAATATATATATATATATATATATATATATATATATATTTTATTGGATAAAAAATTTTCGGTTATTAACAAGTTAAATAATATTTTAAAATAATATCATTTTGGGGGTGAAAATTAAATTGTTTTTGTAATTCTAATATATTACATATAATTTTTTAATCTTATAATGCAAAACAAAAGAGGAATCAAAAACACATTTTGGGAGTGAAAAAAAATTTTTTTTGTAATTTAATATATTACATATAATTTTTTAATTTTTATCATTTTGAACTTCACTATATAAACCTTAATTACAGAAATACTTTTTACTAACATGCATTTGGTGATTTAATTTTATTAAAATTTACACTTTTTTGAAAGAAAAAAAATCAGAAAATAAAACACAAATAAATAGAATTAAGCAAACCTGGGACCAGTTACACTCCTTTAATTATACATGATTTAGTAATAATGTAAAAAAAAAATTACACATTGGATCAAAATTAAGTTCTATCAATAAATATCTAGATCAATATTCCTATGTCTAGACAATGAACTCTTTAAAATCCATTTATTCAATCACCAAATAATAAATAGTTAGGAAGGTGGATTGCAAAAGAGGGATTTCAATTAAAAAAAATGGTTTAAAAGATACATAAAATTAAGGAAAGAGAGTTTATAAAAAATAAAAATAAAAATCTTAAGTATATTTTCCCTACATAAAAGTAAGGAAAGAGACAAAAAGAGAGAGGAGTTATTATGTATTTTATTTTCGTTATATGCTTTCAAATTTACTTCTTGAGTTCTTGTCTTGGAAACAGATATTTCATACCACTTTACTCAATCAAACTAGATTTAACGGTCAATCCATTTTACCCTTTTCTTTTTTGGGCTTTAGACTAGTACCGTAACAGAACTTTACACTTTTCTTGGTAATGCAAAATTTAGTTAGACGTTGATTCCCAACTTACCTGCTTCTTTTATTACCTACATTAAGAAAATTTATGACCATCACTCTCCCTAATTATTTCACATGGGTGATCCAAAGTAGTTGGCATACATGACGAACAATTGCACCCTAAAGATTTGTACCAGAGCTGGTCAGTAACTAAATAAACCTAACAAAACACGAGATTGAAAAAGAAGAAGCTAAATTCTACCACACCACAATTATTAATACCTGGCACGTGTCATGCACCATATAAACACCATGCACTTGGATTTGCAGAATGTACCTTCTAAAAATGTAGAATGCAAAACTACGTTGATTTATTTTGAGGAACCCATTTTGTTTTGTCACAGTTTAGTGTGTGAAACTTTGGCAGGGTTGGAATAATCAACATAGATTTCAGCGCCAGATATGCTGTTTCTGGGAGAGAAAACTTAAAATTTCTTACTCATCAATTTCGAAAGATAAAGAGGCCAGTCTTTGCCGTCTTTTTTATGTTAATAAACAAGTGTTAAAGATCTATTTTACCCAAAACCTTAAGTAATAGGTAAGGGTCTTTTTAAAACTCATTTTTTTGGTCTGTCTCGTGTTTTTTTTAATTCCCTCTAAAAATGGGTAAGAGCCTTTGTAATGATTTATATTATATTCTCTAACAAATATTCTTCTTTCAAAATGCTAAATTAAGCAAATTTTAAACTTTACATTAAGGAGCAATAAGATTGATTAAAAGCCAAAGTCAACTTCAATTATATTTTTAAAGGATTCGTTTTCTCTACACTTAATATAAATAAGTTATCTGTATTGAACCTAAAATGACGTCATTTTGGGACGAAAATTAAGGTATTTTTATAATTTTAATATATTTCAGGATTATAATAATCTTTATAATTATAATTTCGTAATATTTCAACACCAAAACAACATTTCAAGAGTAAATACAAATAACTTATATGCTACTTGAAAAAATATTTTTCTGATTTTTAAATCGCCGAAACCAAAAGAAATGGAAGTTTAGGTAGATGGAGAAGCACTGACTTTGTATGCTAAGGATTTTACTGACTAAATGAACAAATTTTTGGTGCATGATATGTATCCAACTGGTTATTTTTATTTATTTTTTCTTCACAATTTGAAAAAGTCTCATCATTTTTGAAAAAAGAAATTTCGTATTAAAAAAAAAAGATGATCAAAGATTTGGTCCTAATAAGGGCAGGAACACTTTCAAAAAGATTGAATAAGCAGGTTCTGGAGGACCATCACTCTCACTCCACGTAGTAGACAAGGCATAGAGGGCACATGCTGAGTGCACCAAATGCCATTATTTTCGTGTCCCACCAACTCCTCAATCCACGCATAAATACTCGGACCGGCCTTCCCTATCTCGGTCTCGTTTCCGTGCTACCTTTGTGCCCTTATCTTCTTCCATGACTCAACTTTTTTAGAGCACTATCATGTACCCCACCATTTAAGGCCGTACTTAAGTCTTTGATTAATTTAACAACTGGGTTTTATTTTTAGAGACTAAACTGCAATATATCTCCGGATTTTCATTGGTGGAAATATGATGATTGATATGAAGCTATGATGATTAAAGAAAACTTTGGCATCCATTTAACCTTAATCAATTTATCAAGTCTACATTGCGCAACCATTTACTTGATTACAACATTATTTTTCTTTTTGGGGTAAATAGAAGTTTAGGGGGAAGGCCTCAACAAAGGTATATTTATAGATAATTCACTAATGAGATACTACAAATTGGAATAAAAAAAACTTTTAATCAATAGTTGGGTGTATCATTTTAGCCATCCTTTTTGACATTTGAATGCACAATTAATATACTTGGTGTCATATAGTTTATGGGCCGCTGGATATGAATGTAAACTTAATACAAAATTTTTTTTGGCTGGAATCCAACAGTTTGAAATCTACCACCTATGAATGCAATGGTTGCGTCATAATATATGGTGCAACTACTAATCAATAAAGGAAAATGAAGCTAATTAAATGTTTAGCTCTCTTGGCACAACGACAATTGCAATTTATAATGACGTTGCTTTCCATAAAGAAACAAGCAGAGTCCTCATCCTGAAGGCATCATACAATATAATTAACGATAAAATATGGATGAAGAAGGGCCTAATTTAATTAGCTAAAGTTACTTTTGTAGAGGGACCACATCATCTAACCTCGCTCCCATTTACACCTAATAAGTTGAAAAAATTGAAAGAAGAGAGTTTAAGGTCATATGACCTATATATATATACATATAAAGATACTTAGGCAATATAGCTCAGACCATATTCCATATTCCATATTCCCTCTTCCACTGTCATCTATGGCTCCATTCTCTAACTACATTTCTTTCCTTTTCTTCACAACCCTTTTGTTGCCTCTGCAAATTATTGCCAGAGACACTCAGTTCTTCAGCAAAGTCACTCGTTTCAACAACAACAACAATAACAATGTCAAAGAGACAGAGCTTCCCAACAAAGAAGAATCAGTAACAAACAAGCCAGAAAAACAACCAGTTTTCATCCCCGAGACTAAAAACAGTTATGGCCTATACGGCCATGATGAGTCTACTCAGCTTCCTCCTACCACCACCACCACCACAACAACTAATGCTGCTCCTTCCACCACCACCACCACTTACCAGCCATACAAAACTGAGTTTGAGGACACCAACAAGTACCCAAACAACAAGTATTACAACAAGGATGTTTATGGTGGTCACCATAATGAGTTGAGCGACACAAAGTACACGGAAGGAGGATACAACTACATGGGAAATCAGCACAGCAACCACAAGTATTACCCCAACAACAATGCTGCCAATGACAGATACTACTACAACAACAATAATAATTATAATGCTGCTAAGAACAGGTACTCCAACAACAACAATGCTGCCAATAACAGGTACAATGGTGAGAGACAAGGGATGAGTGACACAAGGTTTTTGGAGGGTGGAAAATATTTTTATGATGTTAACTATGAGAAGTACAATCCAACACTCTATGGTGACTCATCTAGAGGAGTGAACACTAATAACTGGTACAACAACAGAGGTAATTACTATGGCAACAACAATGGGTACCAGAACCAGGAGGTGTTTGAAGATGAACAAAATGACTTCGAGCCATGAGCTTTCATCATTAGCAAAGTGAAGAATTCACTTACTTTTGAGTATCCTTTTGTGGGTGTTTGATGCTAAAGTTAAAGGATATGTTAATTATAGATGGCTTTTACTTTGTACTTAGTAATTATATTAAGTCTTGTTACTGTAATTGCATTGTCTCTGTAATGATTTGGAAGTACTGCATATGTCCGAGAAGATGAGTAATTTTTGCTTATGACATATCAATAAGTTGTATAATGTGAAGCTTGTTTGTTTCTGGCTCTCTCTTTTTTATATATTTTATTTTCCCTTTTACAATAAGTTGTACAACTTTTTCTTCGTTTGTTTTCTTTCTAAGCAGCGCAATACGAATGGAGACTAGAAAAAAAAACAACTACAAGGAATTTTTTTTGGTTTTCCAGACCCCACGTGTTCTTCCATTCAAGAGGTGACACTATAAAAAATTATTTATTATTTCTTCGCTCTCCTCTCTCCTCTCTCCTCATGAATTGTATGATTTTGATTGGTCTGGATTACTGAGTAAACGGTGATCCGGAATTACTCAAATTCTTCTCAATTACAAGATACTAGTTTCAAAATTCCTAATTTCCCACTGGACATCTTGCCTGACCTACCTACCTACCCAGAAAATCAGATAGATACCATTTTTCAACATTGTGAGGGAGTAACACTATATTGAACTTGAGTTGGTGCATGTCCTTAAACCATGTCTTACTAGAAAGCTGTATGCTAGTGATGGAGTTTAAGATTAGAGTTTCTTCATTACGAAGTATATACTAATAATTCAACCCAAAAGATTAAGTTAATGAATGAGAGCTTTTTAATGATTTATATTATTTTCTAACACGCTTCTTCGTACGAGAGCCCATTGGGTTTTGGGTTTAAAAGGTGGACAATGCACAGGTTCACCTCATCTACCTGTGCTAAGAAAATTCAGGGAAGTAATGAGGATTTAACCCGAGATACGAGAGAGTCTGATAATCTTAAGCTATTCATAGAGTGAATAAGAATTTTTTAATGATTTATATTATTCTCTAATGTAGAGTGATAATCTTGTTGCTCATTGGAGGGGTACTGAAGATATTCATTGTAGGTGAAAGGTTATTGAGAATAAAATTTGTGGGAATAATGTTTGTCCAACTATATTATTCATTCATTAAAGCTTATATTACTCTCTGGCAAAAAAACAAATGTGAAAAGCCATCTCCACCTAGCCGATTAATTCTCCATTGTGGCTGTAGTTCTTGGTAGCTGTCGTTATCTGCTGCCTCATTTATTGTCTCCCGAGAACCATTTGAGAAAAATAATTTAGAAACAAAACGCTCCTTACAGACAGGGACATTTGATAGCAGAAGCCTGTGATGTTGATTGTAATTTGTTTTGAAAAATTAAAAAAAGGAAGATAGACAATTTTAGAGAAAGGGGAATTTATTGATTGAGTTCCCAATTTCCCATGCTTAATGTTAGCTCGTCAATGATAGAAAAAAAGGTATTGACAAACGAATAGATTACCCTTTGCCACACTCTCTTTAGCTATGAGTGTCATTTCAAATTATGTTTGTAGCTATAGATCTATCGATTTTGTTGTCAATTTGGCTTTGGAAGATGTGCATAAATCAAGAGAAACATTTACCATTTTCGATTATCAAAATTATGTTTGATTTTTAGATTGCAAAACTGAGAGTTGTGAGGGTGTAATTTCTCCCCAATTTACAAAATTAAAATTATAACTTTAAAATCCAAATACAAGTGTATCAAAAATGACTTTACCAAATATGTATATATGAGGTAATGTGAAATTTAATCTGAACCGCAAAACCATGCTTTCGGAGTGCAAACGATAAACCAAGCTTACTCTTGAGTGGTTATTGATTAGTTTGGTCGGCAGAAGAAATCCTAATCCCAAAAATAAAAATAGAAAGTAAGATATTGTAACAACCAATTAAGATTACTACTAATTAATTTGATCGTTAGATCAGTATAATTGGTCTAACAATTCTATTTATTTCCATTTTTGTATGGTTATGATTTTCCATATTTAATACTTTATATTTATTTTCATCTTTGTACGGTTATGATTTTCCATATTTAATGTTTTCACATTAGATATGAGGAATCATAACCATACAAAGATGAAAATAAATATAATTGTTGGATGAACATAATCAATCTAAATGATGAAATTGATTGGTATTATTACCTTAATACGTTCAAACAAATCAATTGGTCCATCGTTCCTCCGCAATTGACGGTATGGAAAAATGCATGTCTCTTTCTTAAAACTTTATTTTTAATTGTCTTAAGTCGTTATTGATGCCACTGAGATCGATGGGTCATCATTGTTTTTTAATTTAGAAGTGGGCAGCAGAAAGATTCAGGCATTTGATTGTGGCTTGTAGTTATTTGTGATAGAAATGTTTTTGGCATGCCGTTATGGCACCACTATTATAAGCGATGCTAACAAATGACAATTGAGCGTAGAATCGGCTGAATGTTTATACTTTTACTTACCAAATGATCAGGTGTAACGTTAAACTATCGGTATTTTTAGAAAATTACACCATGTAGCACCGATACCGACACGGGACATGTGACACGATACGACACGACACGACACGAACTCTGACACGTTAATTTTAAAAAATATTAGATTTCGACACGTTTTGATATTAAATAATATTTTTAATTTATGTAGTGTTTATTATATTTAATATTCAATAATTTAACAAAAAAATAAATCTAAACTTATACTATTCATAAATTTTGTAAAGAAACATAAGATATCCCAAATATTTATATTAAATTCAATAAAATAGTAATCATAATCCAATAAATATAACAACTAAGAACTCAAAAGTAACGTAATTTTTAATTTATTTTTTTTTTGAATTTCTATAACGTGTTCAGTTGGAACATTAAACTAGGGTTTTTGAAATGTTTTTATAGGAATGACAAAGGTTTAATAATATTTCTTGTGAAAAAGGAATAATCGTATTATTATCTATCTAAAGAAATTAATCTCACGTTCAAAAAAAATTATAAATCCCACAAATATATAATATTCTAGACAATGTAGTGACCGTTCATAATTGATTAAATTATATTTTTTCTATTCATATACACGTATGGTTACGTAATATCGCATTTTATATTTTTAATGTAGTAATATAATGCTCTTAAAACATAAACAAATTTCTCTACCCCAAAAGTACGAAAATATCCTAGTTGACAAAGAAAAAGTTGCATTTTAAATATCGAAAATCTTGAGAGCAGTTAAATAAGACCCAAAGGGAGAGTGAGGAGTTGAAATTTGAAAGTGTTAGGTTTCATATTGAATTGACTGGTAAACTAAAACACCTAACGCCTCTAGCAGTTAAAAACACAGATTAAACATGAGGGTCACCAAATGCCTTGGAAGAGTCATAGATGCTTTACAATTATGGGCGGGTAAATTTATTAGAGATTTCTGTAGAATGGTCTGAAGATTATAACGTATGGTTATTTACCATCATACCACGTAGAAAAAAAACTAACACTCCCACCTACTTGTTCTTCCAAGCATACTAAATATAAATATTTAATTGTTTACCAAAAAAATTGACTTTGGATTACCAGAACATACGAAACAGCGCGCGCGCACACAAAAAAAAAATAAAAATAAAAATCGCGAAAGATGCTTCCATTGCTACCCAAGATTTGCCAATTGCTTAAGTTATTTTTGTTCAAATATATCATAAATTTTTAAATTCACACCTGTCCTAGCTCATTTCAAAATGAGTTATTTTTTTAGTCTTTAAATGTTATGTTTAGATAAGATATTATAATTACCAATTAGTATTACCATCAATATTACTACCAATTTATTTCACCGTTAGATCGATTATGTTAATCCAACGGTTATATTTATTTTCACCTTTGTATAGTTATAAATTCACATATGTAATGTGAAAGCGTTAAATATGGGGAATCATAACTATACGAAGGTGAAAATAAATATAAAATATTAAATATAGGAAGAAAAAGAATTTAGAAAGTTAAATGAAGACTGTTAGATCAACGTAATTGATCTAAACTGGTAGTAACACTAATTGATGGTAACACTATCTTATTTCTTTTATGTTTTCCTTTTATCTTTAAATTTGAGTCATTAATAAGCTACTAATTTTTCAAGGGCATGCATGAATGAGGATGAGCTTAATTATTTTTTTTGGTAGATAGGATCAGCTTAATTATTAAGATTAAATTGTGTCGAAATAAAGACTTTCAATGGTGATTTTCACTGGAAAATCATTTATACGTATTATTATCAGTCCTTACTAACACTCAATTTTTTATTTTTTATTTTTTTAACAAAACACAATTTTTTAAAATAGATTTATTAACACTCAATTAACTTTTAAAAAATTAGACCGAAGTTAAACCAACTAAATAAAAAATTAGCCATATTTGTAGTCTAATTGCTTTTTATTTTATATTATTCAATTTTATTTTAAATCTACCATTAATTTAACCAGTTTAACCAATTAATTTATGATTCAAAATTCTTGCTAGTTGGATGTATCGTTTATTTATGTAAATCTTTGGACTGAATTATTAGTTATTAATTTTATAATAAATATTTAAAAATATTAAATATAATCAACTTTTAATAAATATCTAATAACTCATGGTATATACTAATTTATTATAATAATAATAAAATAAAATAAAAACTGATCGCCATTTTCTTATGGGCTGGCTATGTTTGGGCAACATTTCCGTAAGCCTAGTTCGCCCTCAATGGTTAAATAGACGAAGTCTTTTTTCCTGATTGGGCTGGGGACTTGAGGTCCAGGCCCTTCTTTCTGTTATGCATCACACATGAAGCCCATAGAATTTGAACTAGACACCAAGTTGATCCATACATATCTTAATTTTTAAACAGGGATTCGGGTGACCAGTGTAAATGTAACTGGTATTAATGCAACTCATACTGATTTAAAATTCAGATATAAATTTTGGTGGGTAAGCGAAGCTATATATGAATTTAACTAGCAGTTATATTGATTTTGATTTAATGTGGATAATTCAAATACATCAAGAGCATTAGGAAAGAGAGAAAGAAATGGAATCATACATTTGTCAATATTGTACTTAAAATGGCTCTAGAAATAATTTTACTTATATATATATATATATATATATATATATATATATATATATATATATATATATATATATATTATCTCTCATTTTCTTTTGTAATTTTAGACTCTGACGTTATTTTAATTTCACCAAACAAGTTATTATTCAATATGACTATTTTTAAGTACAAAAATATTGTTATTTGGCAATAAAAAAACACTTTCCTAATAAATTTTAATAAAAGTGAAATTGAAATACATCTAATATCAAATAACTTTTTATAATATTTTTTTTATAAATTTTTTATAAGGATTTAATGTTTGTCATTTTAAATGACATAAATTATATCATTTTGGGAGAGAGATAAACACAAGAAATGAAAATTATGGAGGAAAAAGTGAGTGGTTTTTTTATTTAAATATTAAATAAAAAAATATTAACTCTCTTAAAATAATAAATATTTATTTCTTTTTGATAATTATAATTTCTGCAAATAAAAAAAATTCCTATAACAAATATCCCATAAATGCGAATGGATTCCACGATGAAAAGCAAACCAAATACTTTATAAATTTGTGGACGCTGTGCAAGATCCCAAAACTAAATATTACTAATTTCGAAATTTAAATTGAAGATCCCCAGAAAGGTTATTTTTTTTGGGATGCTTTCATTGTCATCATAATTAAGATAAATGCAATGTACCAACCCCGCAGTGAAAGTAAGAGAATGAAAAGTGCACGTGGAGATATATGATTGGTAAGAAACTGTACAAACTATGTCTGGCTGAAAATGCAAGGAATATATTATTGTAAGTGGTAGTTGAGAAGTGGGGCGGGACCCGCATTATCCACGTGGCAATAACTGCTACGCCTAGTAAAGTGAAATTTTGGTCTCTTTCAGCGTTTATTAGATGCTGTACGATACCGACATCACCACCTTCATCCCACAGGACCCTTATCAAGATTTATATAAACCGATTTAATTTGACTGCTTTGACTAATTGACCCGTAAATCAAATTCTTAATCGGCTCCGTTTTAATATTAGATTAGTTATGCATTTAATTCGATATAAAACTGATAAACCGATGCTGAATCAAATTCAACCAATGTTAACCGGTACTCATTTAAAAAAAAATCAATTTTATAGAATTAGAACAAAATATTTAAAAAATATCACCAATAAAATTTTAAAATAGACCATGTGGATCATAACTTACAACATTTATCACCAAACTAACTCTATTTTTTAGTTATATTTTTTTTTAATTTTATATTTATTATACTTTATTTTATATATTAAAAAAAACGCAGCTTTCGATGTGAGAGCAGAAAAAAAAAATTCTTGTGTGAGAGAAGAAGTTATTAACCCTTAGATTTATACAAAAAAAAAGGCTACGATTAGATTAGGATTTCGTTAACTGGATAACTAATTTTCGTACAAGAATGGAATATTTTAAATGATATGTACAAGAATGGAATATTTTAAAAGTTTAAAAAATACTTAACATTTTCTTACTTAAATAATTGACACAAATAATAAAGTTATTTTTATTTTTATTTTTTGGTGAATTTTTTATTTATTTATTAATATGTTCTTTTAATCATATGTTAACATAACTTATATAATAATATAGTAATACTTCAAATCCGTTATGATGTATAAATAAAGGGAAAAACACTTTTTATATTGTAATCTTTCAATTTATGTACAGCTTTTTTTTAATAAGCGTAGGCCTATTATTAATTGATTTATAATATAAGAAAATAATTATGCAACATAAGAAAATCAAAGTCGAAATAAAATAGTAAATACCTATATTTAACATTGCGTGGTTGAGTTGACTTGCTTTGGTCTTTAAAATAAAAGTGATATTAATTTAGTCTTTAAATTATGAAATTTGATATCATAATTACGCTGTTTGTGTATAAACGGCGAGATTGATTAATTACTTTGGTGTCATAGTGTTGCGTATAAACCGGGAAATTGATGAATTAAGTAGATGACATTTTTTATTATTGAGAAAAATAAATTTCAACTTTTTACGATTAGGGATTGAGTTGACGTATTATTATATTATTGAAAAATTAATCTAATATGTTTTTTAGTAGACTAAGTTAATGTCATTTATCTTTCAATAGCTAGCATACTCTAAATAAATTAGTAAAATAACTTAAGTGATTATTTCATTTAAACTTCTAAAATGTCAAAAAATTGAATCATTGTGGGAAACTGAAAATTAAATTAAATTAAAGCGTAAAGAATAAAAAATAATTTTGAATACCATATAAACATTGGGTGTGTGTGGTTTTTTTTTTTTTTTTTTTGGGGGGGGGGGGGGGGGGGGGGGGGGGGAGTCATGTATATATTTCTTAATTTAATTATCCTCTCTTTCCATAATTTCACTAATCCTAAGAATAATGTGAAGAGATTAGGCATTCATATATTTATCCACCATACCCATAATTTTTTGCATTTTAGCCATGCCCATGTACATGATTTGTTCAGCAGATAACAAATACATATGACTTAACAATAACTTTAAAGGAGAGGGTTGGTATCAACTTGTTTTCAAGACTTATAAATTAAGAGAAGTTAAGAACAAGAAATCGGTGATCTAAACTATAAATATCAATAATTAAAACGACTAATCTTTCCTATCCTCTAGTAAAATGACGGAATAACAAAACCGGTTAAAAGTGAACTATCTATGCCAATGACCATTCTCCATATTTAGGATAATTATTAATATTTAATACGGCTTTTAGATAAAGTAAGAAAAATATTTCTGCCAAAAGTAAAATTAAAAAACAAAATTTTTTAAGACTGGTAAAGATAGAAAAGAAAAATATGTTTGTTTAATAATTTCAGTAAACGGTGCTTGTCCTGCTTTAAATTTTATAGAAAATTAAAATACAAAGAATTCCTACCTAAGAAGCCAACAACAGAAACACTAAAGTATTTGCCAATATAACAAATTTCTTTTTCGTGTAATATCAAATGTGAATTTCACTTGCGTGTTACAATAATCAACCACTGATTATAACAGTCATACGTTGTTGATCGATGATTTAGGTGCCTCTTCACACATCAATGGCGACAGAATAAAATCCATTACTTTTACTAATTAAATTAAACAACCCATAGATCTTACATTCCCCCAACCATTTTGAATTTTGATATATATTATACTTGATACTTCTCCACCAAACTCAGAACTAAATGCCCAAAAAAGAATAACAGCACTTACTCTTATATCACTCATCAATTACTACAATCCTTTTTTTTTTTCCCTCACTGATACCTGTCGAATTGGTTACTCCCTAAGAAATTTAATACATATTAAAAAAAAAGAATTTTAAAACACGGCTCTAAATTAAAAGTAAAGCCATTCTTCTAATTATATGTTAACACTATTTATTATTTATTTTGGCGCGTTATTGTCTTTTAATTGCTTTGATTTTAGTTGCCAAATTTTGGAATTTTGGAGTATAATGTTTCTTATTTTAAGGAAGAATATAAAATTATCTCGTACAAAAAATTTACATCTCAAAAACGAAAGCCTAGCAGACGTATAGTTCTGCAGTTCAAGTGGGACCAGACTCTTAAATGTCTAATAATGTTTTAAGGAAGAATAATAGATAGGAGACACGTAAATTCATCAAGTCATTGATTTCTCCAAAACATTTTTATTAATTTATTTACGGTGCTACTTGTTTTCTCTGGGATCATTATTTTGCCATCAACTTCTCTGTGGAGAGCAGAAACGCCATGGTTGCAGAGGTAATAATTTCGTGCTTGACTTGTATTCTTTCTTTGCATAAATAAGAACAAATATATTCTCCCATTGTGCCTTCTTTCTCAATTTTCTTCTGGCATTCAACATTTCTTTTCATCATCCCCTCCCTTTTCAGCTGGTTTATCAGATGTTTCACTGTTTTGTAAGTGAAAGATCAAGTTTTTTTTTGTGGGTCTGTTTAATGCTGTTGATCCATAAATGTCAATAAGTTTGGACTTTGGAGTGTGAAGTGTTTAAACTAGAATGGAAACTGAATCTTTGTAATGCCTCTGGTTTTGCTCACAGTGACTGATTATGTTCCAAGCGGTATGCAGTCTTCTTTCATGTTGTAAGGCACAGATTCTATGTTGTTCTATCTTGTTAGATTACTGGGATTCTTGCATGTCATATTTCATGAAATGTGAATTGAATTCTGGCTGTTATGTGTGTTTGTTGTTGTTATTTTTGGGAATTAACATGAAACACCACCCAAAAGTTAACTCAAAGGTGGGAGTGCATGTTGCTCATACAAGTTTTCTGAAAGTAACCTTGTTTACCTTTTTGTGCTTTTGATCCACAATGTAAGTAAAAATTTGTATTAAACTTCACATTAGTTGCTCACACAACCAGTTCTGAACAGAAAGTAACCTTGCATGTCATCAATGTAAGTAAAAATTTGTATTTTCCAAATGGACTGATATAAAGAAAACAAAACCGTGTCTATCAATGTGTATAAATTTTGTATTTTTCAGATGGACTGACATAAAGAAAAAGACCCCATTAGTACTATTTACAACAAGTATCTTTAGTTAAAATCATAATTTTAGCAGTTGTTAAATCGGTAGTCACATGAGTTAACATTTCATTAAACCCGTCAGTCAGAGTTTGTTGTCCGAACTTAATTGTAAGAATGTGATTTGAACTGATATGCCTGTCCTAATTATATGAACATGTCCTTTTCTTAATCTAGTAATGAAAATGGTGTAAGAAAATTCTGGTCCCCTACCAGGAAGATTATTATTTGATAATTTTGGTAGCTTAGAGTTATAGCCAGGCGAAAAGAAGATCAAATAGTTCATTTTAAGCATAGCATGTCAAAATTAGATGGTGTGTGAGTTTTTACCGGAGTGTCTGTCTCACTGGAACAATTATCTGTACAACCATCCATCTTATTTTGACTTACTATTCTTTATAGTTTATAATTATTAGTAATAAAGTCTGAATGAATTGCACATGATGTGGGCCAAATCCATGAGCAGGAGGGAACAGAATAAAAAATAGATTAAGATGCACAGCAAGAGTGAGAAACAGATATAAAAATGAGCCCCCATACAGACCACTGAATCATAAGATTGCTTTTTTTGAACACCAGTTGAACAACAATCCTTAGCTAATTCTGCCGACACTTCAAATTCCATCAGTTTCACCCAACCTTACTTCCTTTCATGCTACATAACTTCATCATAAACATCACTTTCTGCCCAAACTAATTGAGGTTGGCAGTTGATTAACCTTATTTCCTTTAATAGTTCCGAGATATTTTTCTTTTACCACTTCAGAGTGGAAAAGAAGTGTCAGTTAGGCATAATGCTGGTAGAAGAACTAGTGCATCTAGAAGAAACAAGAAATTAAACTTGTTGTAATTAGCCCGTTTGTTTGGGTTTCTCTAAAAAGTAATTTTTATCTCTTTCTTATTTTAGAAGTGTTTTTCATAAAAGTGAAAGTTATTTATATTTTTATAAAAATATTTAGTTTTTGAAAAAAATATTTGGCTTTTGACTTCTGTTTTTCTTGGAAGTTAAAATGTTTAACTTCTGGAAAAAGTAAATTTTTGACTTTTTTTGTGACTTATACTTTTTTTAAAAGTAGATATCCAAAGGAACTAAAAACGAGAAATTATTTTTTAAAAAAAAAAACAACTTTTGAAGAAAAAAAAGACCATCCAATCATGTAAAAAGCACTTGGAGCTTTAGTTTTGGGGTTCTTTAAATGATTATAGAAACAAGGATTAATTTGTGGCAAAATTTACTGAGATGGATGGAAACTAAAAGTAGAACCAAGTTGATCAGAATGAGTTGCCGAAACCTTGGCATCTATAGACACAAAATATCTTGCCAACTTTTCCCCTTTATGTGATTCTTTTGATGGATATACTTCATTATCAAAAAGCTTTTGGGCTTTTGGAAAATGATTTTAAGACCGCTCTGTTCTGCTAGCTTTATAGATCAATTTTTTTTCCCTCACATCCATAAAAGGGAAGAGTTTCATTGTCAAATTAGCTAGATTCATAGAGAAAATAATATTTACTCCTAACACAAGCAGGATAGTAGTAGAGCTCAAACAATGATAGAATGTGAGACAGATTCTCTTGTCACTTAACAATGACTGAAGAGTAACAACAATGGTATTGTAAAAGTATCGGTTGAATAGAAACATCACTGCAACTTCTCCAATTCAGTATAGTTTTTTTTTTTTTAGATCAATTAACATGAAAGGGCCCACCCATCCATTTCATATTTATAAAGCAACTCTGTGTTTGACATTTTGCATGTTTTTGTGTTTACATACCCTATCCTTTTCGTTATTTTTTCAATGAAGAGAATGTTCTAGCCATTACATTTACTAAGATCGGCTTGATCCATATTCTGGAATTTAAGTCATTCCGTATGATGAAATAAAGTAGATTAATAGGTGTTATGTACTGATAATATCCGTCATATATTTTAGATGTTGCAATAGAGGAGATACCATTTTCTTCATCATAAATTTTTAATTTCACCTTGTTCTTTTGAAAATTCTTATAATAAAGGCGCTGATGTTTTTCTACGTGCATATATGATTGCTGAAATTACTATGTAACTTTTCATTCTCATTTATTTAACCATGATGAAAGTATCTAGTGTTGCTAATTTTTACTGTCGTCTCTTCCCAGAATGACGAGATGCCTACTGGTTGGCCACTTGGGCTTGGCTTCTTGAATATGAGACTAGTAGAATCCCTCTCAGCTGCCTCAGTGGAACCATACCAACTGCACGTGCCATCCACCAGCTTCTCCTCATTTTCATCCTCTAACCTTGATACCGAGGTAATTCTTAGTAAATGAATTTCTCATTATGAATAATCTTGAGTACAGAAGAGGAGCTTATTGATATTTATATTTGTAAGAGAATAATATAAACTATTAAAAAAGACCATCACTTAACACTGAGATTTTTGGTTGAATTGATTATTTACCTTATATCAGAGCTTTACTGACGACAACAAAGTCACGAATTCGATTTTCACCATCCTCACAATATCTACGGCGTGATAGAGAGGGTGTATTAGAGAATAATATATACCATTCAAAAAGACCATTAATTTAATACCTTAAAATTTTGGGTTGAATCGAATCTGTGGAAAGGAATCCTGTGAAACCCACATGTAGCTGTCTTTTATTTCCCCGTTTTCCCAAAGAGAGTGAAACTCTGGCAATCAATATTACTTAGCATAGTAATGGTTTATGTATCTAATATACACCATTACAGACCATGTGAAATGATTATTCCTTTTATGACCAAATAAAAGAAGCTGTGAAATGATTATTCCTTTTATGACCAAATAAAAGAAGCTTGTAAAGTCGCTTGCTTACAGTTTATTCTACTGCTTCTTCTGTTGCAACAAACAGTCCACGGCATCGTTCTTTCAAGACAAGAGTGTATCCCTTGCACAGTTAATTGGAATTAAACCTGGTGAGAGAGGAAGCTTGTACTTCCCAAACTCTTTAACGGTTGAAGAAAGGGAGAAGAAATTAGCAAAAGGTTCCTGTTCTCATGGCTCTAAAGTACAAGGAATGGATATGTCTCGAGGCATTTGCATACCCATACTACTTGATACCCTGCTAAAGATTAGTAAGAGTAAGAAGAGTTCAAGGAACTAGCATATGATTGCACCATTTCAGAATACGAATTCTCAATTCTGTTATTGCTCTTTGTCAAATTTCTCTAATGATTTCGAGTTATTTCAGATAGCTTTTCTTACATGATCTGTTATAATTTTCCCAACTTTGTTGTAACTTTTTATTTCATATTATGGGAATAATAAAGGAGGGTTGCTTGTATTTTCTTACTTTGATCTATGTTTAACTGTTTTTTCAATTTGACCTTTTGACTTTAGTACATTTTCCAATAGTCTACATGTGCTATCTGTGATCCCGCCATTTAAATTTGGGCTTAGTTGAAAACACACAAACCTAAATAAAACATCTGTATTAATTCTGGTACCTTGAAAATCATAAGAATTAATTTTGTAGAATTATTCAAAACATGATAGTATGATCGAAACCAATTTTTGAGTTATTGTAAACCTGTGGACGATAATTTTATTTTTATTTTTCGTTTTTAGGTAACAATTGGTATCCGAAATCTTAATGAGGTGACTAATCCGGTTTCAAATTTGAGTTTTTTCAAGCAATGCAACTTTCAGAACTTATTATTCTTTGGGCAAATTAATTTTAAAATCTAGTTGGGTCACTACTAGACCAACAATATGCACATACTTTGTAATTTTTAACTCTACATAAATCTTGACATATGATGTTATAAAAAAAAAAAAAAAAAAAAATCTTGACATATGATACATATTTAAGGATAATGATATTCTCTTACATTTTTCTTACACCACATATTTTCATCTTACACTGTAGAGAGAGAACATTATATACTCAATCTCTCACAAAAGCTCGATATGATTGGGCCCATTAGAGGCCGATAATGCAGCAACCCCAATGCTCCCAGAAAGACTATCCAAGCCCATATAATATAACCCATGAACAAAATTAAGAATAAAGAATTAAAAAGAAAAAGAAAAAAGGAAATAGCAAAACCCAGTACAAGCAAAAACCCAAGGCACTCGTTCCTCGGCTACAAAACGATGTCCGCCGCCAGGTCTTTCCTACGTTCCGCCGCATCCCGAGCAGCCGGTGTGGCGAATCTGGCTGCCGGAGCTAGAGCAAGACCGTCACGATCCCCGTTTAGGATCCCAAAGCAAACCTCAATCTCTAATCGCATTTTCAGGTAACGGCATTCAACACCTCTCTCTCTCTCTCTCTGTTGAATAAACATCAAAACCTAATCATATTTTTTGCAATTAGGTCGCCGGTTGAGTTGAGTTGCTGCGTGGAATCGATGCTTCCTTATCATAGTGCTACAGCTTCCGCATTGATGACTTCCATGCTCTCTGTCTCTCGCCACTCCTACGGTTGGACCCCTGAAGGTATTTCCCCCCTTTTTTTCACTTGATCCATCATCATCATGTTGTGGTTGTTTGCTTCCTTGGATTGTGGAACTATCTTGTATATAATTAGGTGTTTATGTCAAGAGTTAGAAAACAGATAAATTTATGAAATGCGAGCTTTGGACTCTGAAATGAAATGTTATTGTAACTTTATATTATATAGGACCTGGTTGTTGAATGAGACTTGGAATAAAACGTTTGTCTGAATAACCTGTTATGGATGAAAACTTTGGGTGCGTTTGGACTCCTATTTTTTGCTCTTCGAACATTTCTTTTTTAATTAGGCTCTTTCTCTTGCTCTCACAATGAAAGGATGTATATTTTTTCCCCTTTGTAGGGCAAGAGAAGACTAGATGAAGATCAAGCATCAAAGATGGTGTCACATGGATTTGTTTCAAATTTTGGGTTTTGAAGCATTGAGAACTTACCTTCTATAGATTAGTGAGAGGATGAGATTTTGAAATTGAATGTAAAATGACATATTGAACATCATATCTCATAATAACTGACGTGAGGTTATGGAGCAATTTAATGGTTTTTCTTTGTATTCCCAATTATATTAATTTGTCTGCAACAACAGCTAATAACAAAAACCTTTTACTTTCTGAGTTATCAAGCAATTCAACCCGTGTTTCTCTGTCTTAAAAGAGTTATTGTGGATTGTCTTGTTTAGTGCATCCTGTCTTTTTTTAAAATGCCTAGACCATTTTATAAACCAAAATCAACTTAAGAGAAAATCTTGTGAAGATCATACTGATTGATTGTATTCGCTCAGATTTCAATGATGATGTATGATGAATGACAGAGGATTCGAGCAAAGTTTTATGTACATGCGCTCTAAAAAAGGTGGTTGAGTAAATTTTTTCTTTTCGGATTTTGAATTGTTCATATATGCTTTAATGTCAAACAATCATTTGCTGAGTGTATATAGATGACCCTAAGTAAGCAACAATTAGTTTCTGTTTTATAATTGCATATTGTTTTCTAGATACCATTTGTCTATATGCTATATACATTTTGGTTTCTTATTCCAGCTTCATGAATTTGTTATATGATGTATGTTTGTGAATGGGAGTGCATGCGCATGCAGTGTAAGAACATTGACTAACCACCTTAGGATTCACTTATGCCAACAAGCACAGTCATCAAGGGATCCATAGAATTTGAAACTAGCCTCAATGCAGAGTGTCGGAGCAGTGTCTCATGGTGCAAATTTTCTTCTTTAGTTTGCTGCAGTAAATACCCATTAGTATGATGTTGCAGTCTTAAACTTAAGATTGAAATTGTCTGTTAAATATTCACCTATGAATAGTAGTTCTTGTTGACTTAGTCTTGGGCGGGATCTTAGATGCCATAATTGTTGGCCTGTAAGCATATGATTTGGAATTGTTAAAATTGAACTTGTCTGTGTAAAATGAACATTGTGTTGAAATTGCATACTTGTTTTCTTTCAGCTGCTGCTTCCAAGTTTTTTTTCTATGTCTACTTTGCAACTCTTTATTTTGACCTGGCTGTTTTCTTGTTTAGGGTCGTGATCATTTGCTCTTTGGCTTTAGGCTGTGGGACTAGCCATGTAATGTTTCGTCATTTCCACTTGCTTTGCTTCTCCTTGATAGATTTATGTCTTGTATCTACATGATTTGCATTTTATAAAATTATTATGGTACATTAATATGACTAGTAATTATCTTGGCCTTTTGGTTCTGATTATGTGTTGTGATAGTGTATAGATTTGAATTCCTTAAGTTATTTTCTTTCTGAATTCTAGATGGATGATTGCTGTTTATGGGTGCGGTGCATTGCGCGTACTTTCCATGGATTTCAGTTTACTTAGTTAGACCTGCTTAGAGGATTTTCTCCTTGGTTGAATATGAAAACTCGCAAGACTTAAATTGTACAAGCATCCAGAGCTGGTACCATGCTTAGGTATGGTTGTTATTTTATTTCAAACATAATTGCAACACTATTTTTACTTGCGATTTACGATGATTTATTTCAGCCTGTTCTTGGAAATGGTTTACACCTCGAGTGTTAGCAACGTTACGCTGATTTTCAATGTTATAAAAGCATGCCTAATACCAATGTTGGTAACAAATCCTAACTAGCCCAATCAATTAAAACGTCACTCTGTTGCTTTGGAGTTTGGATAGGGATGAGGACCCTTTTGTTACTAGGCTTTGAGTAACTTATATCAGAAAGAGGGTTTTAGCTTTTTGAGGGGTAGGATTATTCTCGAGAACGAAGTGGAAAAAATCGGATTATGCTAAATATGTGCAGACCAAAGAAATTAGAGGCCATAAAAATGGCTTTGCCATCTACCTTTAATTTCTTTGACAGCTACAACAAACAAAAGTTGTCTACCCTCCTTCATAGATACGTAGTAATGCCTTTATCTGTGATCAAGATTATTACATTCACGAAAAAATTGTCACTTTCCGTCATCTTAATGTCTTTTGATTTGTGAAAAATAAAATCCATCTCTTCGGCTCCGCTGAGATTTAACAAGAGGATTGCGATCCGTTATTAACTTGAACACTTTATACCCCTTAATAATAGGCTTTCCCATTAATCAATTTCAACGTCCTCACTGTTAAATAACATTTTACACTCTTTGTATTTGGAAAACCTATTTTACTAAATGAAGGTTAAATAAAATTGCAAAAAATATTTTAGTTGAAACTAATGGCTGACAGATCATATGTACCGCTTTTAATCATTTTCACCAAAAATTAACCAAGACAATCTTGATTTATGACGTATTCTATTTTTTCTTTAGCAATTTACCCAAAAATTAGATAATCTCTGGCAGCTTTATATTTTATTCCAAAAGAAATTTTAATGCATCTTGATAAGATTTATGTGTGTTAAACTAAAATGGATAGTAGAAATAGAAAGCTTTAAAATGTTAAAATTGAGGGGAAAAGTTGATTTACGCATTTTTGGTACTGTAGGAACAACGTTCTTTTTTTACCAAAATGAGGCTGCAGATGCAAAGGGTGACATACCTTTCAAAATATGTCAAGGTATGCACAAAAGATGAGGAGCAACTATCGTTGGTTCATAATGTGACAGGCGGAATAGGGTACCTTAATAATTAAGGGTTCAAACTTCAAATAGTTAGGAAACAGAATTATATCTATACATTTTTTGTTTGTAATTATATTTATAAATGATATTATGTACTTCAAAAAATATATACTTAACTGTTTGAACTTCTTGAAGTACATAATGTATTTATAAATAAAAAATTTGTAATATGATACTTTTATGCTTCCATGCTATCGAAACAATAAATTAAATCGATATAGTAGTTGTTTTTCTGGTAACAAGTTTTTAACACGATGGTAAATTAGTAGGACTCTAAATTCAAACAGACTTTACATCTAAATCTTTTATGCGTCTTTAATCTCGAGACACAAAAGTGCAGAACAATTTCTCTGATCACATGCCAACGCCCTCCGTGATATGGAGATTATTCTGACCGCGCAGGCAACAAAATAAAATATTCATTTAGCTATAAACAGAAACTGTTGTGTTTGTAAATTAATTTGCAAAAGTAAAATACAACTTCATGGAATACATCGATTTTAACTCGAATTTTAAAGGACTATTTTTGCTTCTTGAGGCAAAGACACATAATGTTTACACCACAACACTAACATAAACACAATTCGTACGTATGTATACCAATACAAAATTAAAATTAAAGGTCAATGCACAGGAAAATGCATAGAAACATATGGATAATTATATTAACACAATATAATACTTTCTTAAGTTCGTTGGATACAGTTGCTGATAAAGATAATAGCAAATCTTAATCGCTTGACACAACACTGTTCAAGTGAGACCAACTTAACCCTAAATGATGTCAAGCATGTTAAAAGGGAAAATACAGGCTAATTAAAGTGAGAATGTATACCAACCAACCCATCCATCCATAGCCAGTTAAGTTTTACCTTGACAGTATCCATTGCACCGTAAATAACTCAAAAGTTATCTTTGCATTTTACTATGGCATTATTCTTCAACCACGTTCACCAATTCATATTCGACCAGAGATAAGTTGTTATCCTCTTTGACTTCAAATTTTGCAGGTTCAGTGACCTCAATACGCCCCCATTTGTCAACGGCAAGCCTCATTGATCCCTTAAACATGTCAATCTTTGCATTACGAAGAATCACTGTATTTCCAGCCTCCATCAACTCAACTGTACAGAAACAAAAACAGGCCACCTCATCACATTAATAGAACATAAATTGGTGCCTTATATATATATCAATATCCATATTACAACCAATCAACAGAAAACATATCAGAGGTAACTTTCACTGAAAGAAATCACCTGAAGCTCTACTCCATACAAACCTGACAAGAAGGCATTTCTTAATGTACAAATGCTTGTACATATGGAGTGTGAGCTCTCCAAATAAACTAAACCAATTACTCAAGATTTTGCTTGTCGAAGGACAACAGAATTATAATGAGAAAAGGGAATGAGATTAAGCAATGTAACATAAATATCTTGTCTATATGCATTACATTTTCATAATCCTGCTCCCATTTTCCTTTCTCTAATTGTTCCTGAAAAAGTCTATAGATGTCATTATCATTTTCTGACTCCCAAGGTCCTATATCAAGGAATACTAAATTTCACACTCAAGGATTTTTCTTTTTATTAAAAAAACCCTGATGTGTGAACACCGATAACTAACAAGAGTGTAAAAATATTCAAGAATATGGATCTGGGAAAGGACAAAACCAAAATGAAGGTGTTCATCATCAGGTTAGATACAGAGTAAACAATAAGTCGAAGTCCAAGTGTTTCAAAGCAGTAAATATTAATCTTGTACTAAAAAGCTGATGAAAGTGGCATTCCTGGTCATGCAATCCCATGATACGATAAATAACTGAAGAAAGTTCAATGAAAAGTTAGATCCGCATAACAATAATTAAATGAGTAAAAAGAGCATCAACTAAAAAATTTGTTAACAGTGGTTTGGATCTGGAACGTAAAATAAGACGCCAACTCTCATTCATGTCACCTTCAAAGCAACACTTTTCGTCACAGAACACATGAAATAGAACGAAGTTATTAACACTCTCCAATTACCATCATCACACTTTTATTCCCGCAATGAAATACATACAGTTTATCATAACATATTCATCCTTGATTACCCGAAAAGAATAACAGTGACAGGAATATAGCGAGTGTATGCTGGTTAATACCATTGCTGGTTAACAATAGGATAACTTAATCAAAACTCTTGAACAAAGTGTAAAGAACCACTTCAACCCAAAACCTTAAGGTGTTGAATAAGGGGTTTTTTTAATGATTTATAATATTCTCTAACACACCCTTTACTTGAAGGGTAAATTATTGCATAGATCCAATTTTTGGTTTACCTTATGTTTGTTTATTTAATCCCACAACAGGGGCGGTGAGGATCAAACTCGTGACTTTATGGTCACTTAAGCTCTGATATCATGTAAAGCGCTACTTCAATACAAAACCTTGAGATTGAGTAATGGCATTTTTAATAGTTTACATTATTCTGTAACACAAAGCTCAGTAAAGCAGAAACTAGTACA
This sequence comes from Gastrolobium villosum, assembly GCA_032173675.1. NCBI lineage: Eukaryota > Viridiplantae > Streptophyta > Magnoliopsida > Fabales > Fabaceae > Gastrolobium > Gastrolobium villosum. The sequence continues at coordinate 242,433 of JAVKPL010011275.1, forward strand.
TCAAAAAGTGAAAGAGAGTTCAGACGGATAATTCCAATTAAGTAGGATAACGATATCATATAATCCAACCGAAAAAACATTTAGGAATAAAGGCTTTTCTATTGAGTCAGCTATTTTATGATCACCATCGTAAACCCAGACACATTATTGAAAACGATACAACTTCCCAGCCTCACTTTCAAATTTCCATTCCCGAATGTAAATGAAACAGCAACCATAGGGTCAGAACCAACCAACTACAATCTCACAGAACCCGTACTAATGCAAGATCCTAATGAGAAAAACCCAAATGAAAAACTCAAAATTAATACCAATTAAACAATGCCCGCGTGAGAAGTTTTCAATTTTACAAATGGGAAAGTAAAATAACTTCAAAAGATTTATTTTATTTTTTTTGAAAAAAGAAAAGCAAAAGGAGGGGTGGGGTGGGTGAAAGTAAACCTTGTTCGTTGCGAGCAGTGAAGATGATGGTGCCGGTGTCATCTCCGATGAGGCATTCGGCGATGAGAGTGGGACGAAGGTTGTGGGAAGAAGAAGGTCGTCCTTTGTGCAAGACAGTGTTGGAGGACAAGACCTTAGCGACTAAGGTGTGACCATTGGTTCCTGGTTTCAGCTGTTCCACTTTGATGAACACTGGCTTTCTCTTTGCCGGTTTGTTCCCTTCTTGCTGATCCGACGCCATTGATAATCTGATTTCGATTCCAATCAACAACAACAAATCCCCCTCTCTCTCTCTCTTCTCTATCTCAACAAGACCTAGCTCACAGATTGATGGATTTTTTTCTCAGATTGCAAAACCATCCATTGCACCTGTTGGAAATGAAACGACACGTCGTTTCCATCGAATACTCAAACGTCACGTGACATACATTAAACAAGCGTTTCTAACATTACTGAGTTTTTTTTTTTTTCACCAAATCATAAATCGGAAATAATTTTCTTACAGTGGCGAGGCGACCACAGTGGTTGTACAACAGCGGCAACAATCATGGAGGTGTTCGTGTCGTGATCGTAATGGTAATGATAGAGAATGATCGAAGAAAACGTTGATGAAATTAGATATAAGATATTATTAATATGTACTTCTTGTAGATCATTAGTGTATGCATTGTATGGGTTTTATCAATCTCATGATACAAGGTAAAGAAGTTATCCAACCCAAAAGGTAAAGCTATGGGTCCACTACATTGAATGGTTTTATATATAAAAAGAAAATGTCGTAATGGTGATGAAAAGGTGTAGAGAATGATTGAAGAAAACGTTAATGAAACTAGATATAAAATGTCATTAATATGTACTTCTTGTAGATCATTGGTATATGTATTGTATATATTGTAATGCAGACTATATATTTTGCAGGGTACATGAGTCCAAAGATTCATTTTGACATGAGATTTTAGGAATTTACTTTCAAAGATTCATTTTGACATGAGATTTCAGGAATGTACTGACAATAACCCAGAAGTTACTTCTTAGATAGATCTAGTTCCAAAAGAGCAATGGTGCGTCTTATGGTGAGGAGGGACGCGAGTTTGGTTACATGACAACAAACCTATCTGAGTGTGTAAATAAGGTCCTAAGGGGTGCACGTAATCTTCCCATAATAGCATTGGTTAAACATACCTGCAGTAGACTTGTTGAATATTTTGACAAGAGACGTGAAAAAATCCAGAATAATATGGCAAAAGGTAGAAGAATTTCAAAGAAGGTTGAGGATGCGATTGCAAAAAATGATCAATTAACAGTGAGTCTCTGTGTGCGGGTTTATGATAGGGATTTGTAATTGTTCGAGGTTGAGCACGTCTATAATCAATCTACAGATGAAGTTGGTGATGTAATGAGGGTGGACTTGATCAATCGCAAATGTTGATGTGGGAAGTTCACGACTAAAAGTTATTCTTGCAGCCAAGTCTTAGAAGTGTGCAAGGCAAAGAACTTGAGCCACTACAATTATGTTGACCCTGTATTCTTCATTCCACATATTCCTCAGGTTTATGTTGCACACTCGTTTCCGATGGGCAATGAGTTGTTGATTCCATAAGGCAATGGCCCAACCTTTATCTCGAATGCAAATTTGGTTTGCGCACACGGAAGATCAAAGTCTTCAAGGATATAGAATGAGATGGATTGGGTAGAGTCTCAACCCTCAAGCAGTTATAATAGATATAGGCAGTGCAAGCAAATTAGTCATAACATACGTACATGTCCAATGAGGAATACACAGACTTGAATTGTCTTTTGCAATGAGGGTTGTAAAGAATTGTTCGTGTATTATTCATGTATTGTGATTTATAAGCCAATATAGTGTATGCAATTATTGTTTTTGAGTCCTTCATGAACAATTTCTTGTCGGATTAATAAATTGGGTTTAAGAACAAATGTGGTTAGTGAAAAACAAAAATTATGGATATATTGTGACAACCAAATAATGTTACTACCAATGTAACCCAATTTCCGTCAATCAACGGTTATCATTTTTCAAATCAAACTCATTAATTAATTATTAATTGGCAATAAATGATAATCGTTGATTGGCGGAAATCAACGGTTAACATATAGTAGTAACATTATTTGGTTGTCATAATATCCTATCCCTTGAAATGTTCATCTCTTTTGCAATAAGTGCATGTGAGCCACATGCAACTTTTGTCATACCAAATGAACAAGGCCCACAAAAGAATTGAACAAGTCCTACTACACGAGTACAAAAGAAATGAATCAAGTTTATGTATTTAAAAACACTAAAAAAGGTTTTGGTATGCCAAAAGCAACTTTAATGGCAATTTTCATAGATTTAAGGAATCATGTTAGCACATATGTAATTTCAGACCACAAATCCCTCCCCAAGTCACATTGACTAAATTCGTGTATGTTAAAACTCATTTGATAAAAAAAAAAAAAAAAACCCACGAAAACATATCCAACTGGCTCACATCACTGGTTTAATCGATTAACCATTATAGTGCCTTCAATTAACCTGTATGCAATGATGGATAGCCCAAATAATAGGAATGTCACCCTCCAGCACCCTCGCTTGATTGAAAGCTCGCGGGAACAATATATAGGTGATGACGTAGTGCAATATACGAGCATTAGTACTGAGCAACTCAGTAGTATAATGAAGAGTCTGCCCATGTCTGATATCAGGCCTCCCAGACTCCGCTACAGCATCACCCCGCACAAATTCAGGAAGTGAAACATTGTTATCCGTATAATACTCCACTGTGGTATAACCATCAAAGTCGTACCCTTATAGCTCCAACCATATCGGAGTCGTCATGACTATACCCACACCGCAGACGCGGGACCTCAACTCACCCTGTATGTAGCTGAGGTTATGGTAGAAGGCCCTCACCATAACATCTGAATATAGACACATGATCTCACCAAACACCCTCACATGTGCCCCCTCCAACACCGCTACTATGTCAAATCCATCCACCATAAAGAAATCTTGCATAAATGGGTCATGCTCATGTAATTTCGACTGACAAATGGGTCTACTGACAAAATCCCGCATAAATGCAGCATGCTCAAGTGGATCATCTTCAAACAAATGCCAACTGGGAGGTCCACGGACTCAGTGTCAGCCTCCCGTGGCCTTGAAGAAGAACCACGATTCTGTTGTTGCTTGTCCGTCTTTCGCCATCCGTGTTCTTACTAGAACGTCTGCGGGTAGCCATGATAAGGGAAAGAAACCTGCAATAACACATGATCATAAAATAAACAAACAAAAAAAAAACATAATAAAAAAAATTGAAAAATCAGAACTGAAATTCGTAAGAAAAAAATTTCCCAAAACCTATGAAACCTACACCCTAAACCATGTACATTGATCAAAACTTAAACTAAACATGCATCAAACCGAAAAATCAATGCAAAAAAATGACCTAATCAAACCAAACCACTTTCAATGTATCTAGGGTTCATGAATAAAAGAAAAAACCGAAACGAATTTGGAGAAATTGAACAACACATACCAATATGATAGGGTATATGCTTTGTTGTTTATGTTTGAACCCACAACATGATTTGGGGCAATTTGGGAGGTCTTAATCGATTAGGGTTGTGTTAAATAACCCCCACCCTCAAATGGTGTTTTTTAAAAAACAGCACTGACGTGATTATGGCTTAATCGATTAAATCACGCGTTTTCTGATTATTGCGTTTTTTCATTGTTTAATAGATTAAGGTCGAGGTTTAATCGATTAAACAGGAGTAAATTGGTGGAATGTTTTTGGGAATGTCAAAATGGTTATTATTTAATTGTTGGAGGTCAAAAAAACCACATAACAGATAACAAATGCACCGAATTAAAGTGCAATCAAATAGCTAGGACTGATAAAGGGGAGTAGAAAATATCCTCTTTTAATTTAAGGGTTTTATAAGAGTTGTGTTGTAGTAAAAGTGTTTGTGTTATGAGATTCGTTTTGAGTTTTTTTTTGCGGGCCCCACAAAATGTTTAACAAACACCTTCACAGATAAACCCTTAATTTAATAGTCGAAGATTGCATTACAATAGCAAACACCTACCCGTAAAGTAAAGGTTTCATGGGATCTCCATTAAAAGTGTGAATAAAAGATGGTAATATTACAGTAGAAAAGTTATACTTAAAAATCTTTTTTCTCATTTCTTATAATTATTATTATTATTATTGAATTAAAATTAAATCAATGTTTATAAAATAATATTATTGAAATATAAAATAGATAAATAAAGTAATACTTACAGAAGAATTGATAAATGAAAATAAAATGATATTTTTATAATTAGTAAAATATATTCTACAAAATGTAAACCAAATGCACCTGAACTTATTCTAGCTTTTGGATGAATGAGTTTCTATTTTGGCATTACATATAATTCGACTTGTGGATTAACACAATGTGTGTTGTTTTCGCACAATGCTTCATAAATCAGAAAGGAAAATTTTCTTTTCACCAAAATAAAGAAAGGAAAATTTTCAAAAAAATCTTGTGGTATTTCTTTGAATCTTTTATATCTTTATGGTTTTTTTTTTTATAATCAACGTGAGAATTAAATTCTCAAGTTGTCCACGTAGACCCATTTTTTAGAAAAAAATTATGTCCACACCCACGTTGGCACGGAAACAGGGTGTGTATTAAAAAATATAAAATTCTTTTTTAAATCACTTAATCTCGTGTAATTTCTTTCATCAACACCCCTCCTTAACACTATTACAATTTTAACTATGTATACGTATTCTATCCTTTTTAGAAGAAGAAAATAAAGTGATAAAAAAGAAAAATAAGACTAAATGTTATGAAAACTTTCAACACTTAATAAAAAACTAAAAAAACAAAATAGTAAAAATGTCAAATGTGTCCAAAAAAAAAAATGGGAGCTCCATGAAAAGTGTGAATAGAAGAGAAAATGGAATAAAAAAAAAACCAAATATATTAGAAATCACAACAGTGACGTAAAAGACTAAAAATAAAAAAAAATAAAAAAATTCCAAATGAAAAAATATATATGAAGACAAAAAATAGAAGAAAAAATAAAATAAAAAAGAAATAGAAGAAAAAATAAAATAAAAAAGAAATAGAATAAAAAGAAGTCACTTTTGAGTTTTCAATATATTTAGTTTTAATTTTTCTTTTCTTTTTTCTTTTTTGTCCTTGGTCTCTTTTATTTTTTATTTTTTGGTAAGCGGTCTCTTTTATTTTATTTTATTTAGACATGTTTGATTTTTTTTTTTCACCTTTTGGCATTTTTTTATTCTTAATTTCTCCTTTTTTAGCCTTATGTTACCCCATCTGCTAAAGATTTTCACAAAAAAATAAAAAATAGGAAAAAAATATATTAAAAATTCATAATTGTGATTTCTTTTAGTTCTATTTTTAACTTAATTTTTTCTTCTATTTTTTTATTCAATATATTGTTTTTCTTTTAAAATCTTTTTATTTATTTTTTATTTTATTATTTTCTATCATTATTGGGATTTTCAATATATAAACGGAAAAAATATTGAACACAAGTTAGTGTTATAGCAATATAAAAATCTAACCTCACCCAACTGCTTACACTTTTGAGTTGAATTGATTTTTGCCATGGTATCAGAGCATCCGACACGACTAAGTGGTCATGAATTTGATCCTCATCGCCCTAATTTTATTAATAAAAATAAATAAATATTTTAAAATTTCTTAACACAAGTAGACGGGATGTCATGCATCATCTACTCAAGTCTAATGAATTCTCATATGAAGGGTTATATTAGAGAATTCTAAAAAATCATTAGGGGCGTTTGGTACGGAGAAAACAAAATTTATCCTGGAATTATGATTTCCTTGAAAATGGTGGGAAAGAGACTTTTATGGGAAAGTGACAAAAAAGTTGTTTGGTAGACCAAAATTTTATTGGAAATATTGGGTTAATTTTTCCAGGTTAATGTTTGGTTGAAAGTAAAATATTAGTGGGAATGTAGACTGATTTTACAATAATACCCTCGGTTTTGAAGTTGTTCTACGGGTAAGGAGCCATGTTGAATCTCCTCAGCTTCGACTTGTTGTTGGGCGTTTTTTGCTGTCGTTGCTGCTCCATACTTGCTGACATTAGACCCCCAAAGATTTAATTTTTATGAACCCTTGGGGCAAAATAGAGAGATGGGCAATGAGGGGTAGAATGTGAAGAAATCTTCACAAACAGAAAACGAGACAAGGAAGAAGAGATATAGAAATAGAGGGAATAATATGAGGATGCTATTCTCTCGAAGAATATGGATGCCAATCTACAGAAGGAAGAGCTCCTTATGAAGAAATAATACGCAGCTCATCTGGTATACATTAATGGGTACGATAAATGAAAGGGTAAAAAGGTCCAAAAAATTATTAATAATTTGTCCAACAAACCGGATCCCATAAATACCACCTTTTTTTTTGGTATTTTCAGTTGGTATTTTGCTTCAGAATTTGTACTAAAATCAAAATCATGGATAACTTGGAATCATGGGAAAAAATATGTATCTCTTGTACCAAACATGGGTATATGACAATCCCACCAACACTTTTCCAGGATTCTAAAAAAATCACCCCTACCAAACAGCACTTTAGTGAAAACTTATACAAAAGCCTTAAGTTTATAGGTTGAATTGGTTCTTTTCAATTAGCAAACACATGGTTTAATTAAGAGTAAGGCTTAGTTTGCATATGATTTTATTTGAATGACTTGTGATGATAATTTTTGAAACTCAACTAAACTGTTTTGGATTTATTCTTATGAAAGTAAGCCTTTGACAGTGGATCTTTAAGCTATTTAAGAAAATGGTTGTATCTTGAACTGACGGGAAAATAGAGCAAAATGAATAGAAATAACTACTTACCTAATTTTATTTAGTGTAAGAGACGTTATTGCAAATTGGTCAATTAATTAGTTAATAGGCTCATTTTTGTTCCCTACAAGATTGGATATGAATGGCGATTGGCGATGCACCTCAGTCAGGCACATGCATGTTGTGAACACAATAAATTGACTTCCCTCAAGAGGGACTCTAAATTCTTAACTTGCTTTTTCTTTTCGGTAAATAAACAAATACTTTCGGTCAAATTTGAAAAATAAATTCAAAAAATATAACATGTTTAATATTATTGGATTAGGTGTCAAATTTCAAATTTGCTACCTCAAATTCTTAACATGTTTAATACTATTGGAGTTTTTCCTCTCTTTTTTTGTATGGATGATTTGACTCTCTATTTTGGCCTTGACTTTTTAGTGGTATGTGCGTTTTTTGTACTCATTTGATTTTCACATTTGCTTCGCTAAGAAATCAGGAATTGGGAAGTTTCAAAAGTCCACAGAAATTCATAATAATTGCGGAGAGATGACTTATGTTCTGGTGGAACACATCTATGTAGTTGTGTTCTCAGTTCTCACTTTGTTCATTGTTATATCAGCCATGCCAAAGGAATTCGAAATATAATTGCCAAATACCATCAAATTAGGGAAATCCTTCCATGTCTAGTTTAGGTTCCAATTTATTATTGAACTACTGGTTAACATTGACATTTGGATTGGCTTGATAATAAATGACAATATTCATACACTTAAACGGAACATTTTATTATTATTATTATTATTATTATTATTATTATTATTACGAGAGGCTCACATAAAAAGGAAGGGGGAACACCAAACACCGCTCCCACCACAAATCAGGGAGATTACTTCTGGTTAAAATAGAACATTCTAATTACCAAAAAAAAATAGAACATTCTAAAGTCTAATTACTTGTGGTTCAGTTGGCATTGTTTATTTTGAAGGAGACGACGCTGTTCCTAGTTTTTAATGGGTGGTCGGTTATCTTCATGGATTTTGGTCTATATCTAGATTTGTTACGAGTCTATGTGAAACCTTTCTTCTGTCCTCACCAAGTTCAATGAAATTTTGTATTTTCAAAAGAAAAAAAAAAAAAAAGAGAAGGGACTAATCAAGTCAAGTATAAAAGTTTATTTAACGACATCATCAAAAATTACATTTGACATTGTAATATTCCAAAAATATATATATATATACTGTTCATTGGTACTGATCACACGAACAGTACCGTGCAAAAATACCGCACAAGAATCGCCAAAATGCCGCAACAAATGCTAGGAAAGAAAAACAAGTATAAAATTCGTCACGAACAACATTATAATTAAAGAGAATTTGGGTGCTCACAGAATAAGATTATTTCAGTTAAAGACTATATATTCCTTTATATGTTTGTATGTATAAATCCACAAAGGTTTGAGTATGTTTGTATAGAGAAGTATTGAGATATATAGTCCCACATTAGTTGTATGATAATGTGAGACTATATATCTCAACAATTTATTATTTTAAATGACATAACTTATGTTATTTTGGTGTAATTTTTTACATTTTTTTCTCTTTCACATTTTTCTTCCTAATTTTTTAAAAAGAAAATATAAAAAATACCAAAAAAATGCATCAAAACCACGTGATTTTATAAAAAATGATACAAAGTTATTTATTTAAAATGATAAGTATTTTTCTCTTTTTTTTAACTTCAAAATAATAATAAATTATTTATGTCAATAACATCCTCTATATCTGGCTAGCACAATGAATATTACATTACTTCGTAAATCTAATTTTAAATATTAAAATATGAGATTATAGTGTAGCGTGTTATACAATAACAATAAATCAAATTCTAGTGTAGTGTATACGTGGAACAAATTGATTACATCATTACCTCTGAGAAGAAATTTTTCTATTTTATCACTATGCGTACACCAAATTATTGCGAACTCCTTACGCTCCTTAAAGTCTTTAATACTGATGCTCCATTTCATTTCAGAAATACTCGTACTAAAAAAAATTATTTTCTCAAAAAGTTAGCACAAACATAAAATCACGTGAATTTTTTTCCGGTAATATTGGGGTATTCAAACTATAATCATTCCGATCACTTTAATGGAAAATATTATTCTCTCGAACTAATATTTATAATAAGAAAATAATATCATAAATAATAAATATAATCCAGACCTTTATGAATTCTTTATTCAGACATACCCAAATCTTTGTGGCTTCTTATAAAGAAGCTTGTGATACACCATCCAAAAGTTAGCTCAAAAGGTGGAAGTGACCAAGATCTTATAAACTCCACATTAGTTGCTCATACAACCAATATGGGCCCCTCCCACGAGAGCCCTTTGGGCATGAAGCGTGGATTATGCACAGGCCCAATTTTTGGTTTACCTTTTGTGTTTTTTATTTTTTTAATTCCACTTTAAAAAACCTTGGATACATCACTCAAAAGTTAGCTCAAAGTGAGAGTGACCAAAGTCTTATAATCTCCAAATTAATTGCTCATACAACTAATGTGTAACTATATATATATATATATATATCAACACAAATATTGTTTCCAAAGATATATTCTTCTTTTATACCGGGCATGATAAGCTTATGCGTGGTTTCCGTGGCTGCCTTATTGGCTTGGTGCCTCAGAAAAATAAAGTTCATTGGTCAACACGTTTTGGACGGTAGTAGACTAGTAGCAGTTTAAAATAGACAACATGTTATCAAACTTAAAATGGCCAAAAGCAACGTATGTGTTTGGCACCAAGGAAGGAACCCAGTTAGCAGCCGCATTGATGATAATTTTCTTGTAAAAATGCTGAATACTTGTCTTATTTTCTTCTCTTTTCTTTTAAAAATTAGTTAAAAAAAAAAAACAACAACATGCAATTATTCATGGCCACGCACGCAAACGAGTGAAACGAGCAAGGTATGAAAGCGGAGGCTAAGCCTTGTCCTCGTTAAATGTGGGAAAGGGACACACATGTTAGTCACATGTTCAATGTTTGTGGGACCAACACCAAACTTTTCTTATTCAGTCGTGTCTTCTAAATACTCTCAGTCTCACGCCTATTCTTTCGTTGGACACGTCTTCATGGCTGCTTTCATGTGCTTAGTAAAACGGTACGGATAAAGATGAGTCAATTCAGAGAAATTCAAATTCTTCTTCTCAAGGAGCATAAAAGAATGAAGCCAATTCCGACGTGGAATTTTTTGTTTGGTGGACCCCGCAATTTGCCCAACTTCTGATGGTTGTTGTGTGACCGTGTGGGACACCCAACCCCACTTAATCTCAAATCATTATGATCTATTTTTTATATACATATATAAAAAAAATCACTTCTTAATTTATTACGAGTTTAGATGTTAATTTTTTTTTAAAAAACCAAAAAAATTTAAAATAATACATTTTTAATTAAAAACTTTACAAATATTAGATTTAAATGCAAAATAACTTTTAATTTTTAAAACCTAAATTTGAGAAGTTGAAGGTTAGAATAAGTTAGGCACCCATCTATGTTACATTCCGCCCACCTAATCTATTTTTGACTTATTTTGGACTAAACATATTTGATAAATAAGTCAGACTTTCAAAAGAAAGCTTATATATATAATTAAGCTGGCTATAAAAGCTTATTTCTTCTATTAGATTAGCTTATTTGTTATTTAGATATTTAATTAATATAATATATTGCTTTGACATAGATATACTAATTTTATGAAAAGTCTACCAATTAAAAACAATTAAAGTTTCTTGACCTGTAAACCAAATCACTTATTCCATCTCTATTTATCTAATTAAAAAGAAAGAAAAAATATATGTCCTTTTAAAGATATAACTTTTATTCATTGTAGATTCTAACCGTTGGTTTTCGTCAATCAACTATTATAATTTATTGGATCAAACTTATTAATTAATTAAAAATTCGCAATAAATTATAATAATTGATTGACGAAAATCAACAATTAGGATCTATTATATTCTTTAAAAGTACAAATATTTTTCCATTAAAAAAATATGCCTCGGTAAAAAAATTAACGGTTAAGAGAGAATAATGGAATTTGAAAAAAAAAAAAAAAACTACATAGGTGTTTTTTTTTTAAGTAGTGGAAAAAAAAACAGATAAAACAAACAAGTATTTTGGATTGGTAAGCTTTTGAAATGCGTTCGAAATTTTATGTATATATTTTTAAATTCGGGTCGTAAAATTTTTTTATGTCAAATAATTAGCCGCTGACATTTTGTTAACCGTACCTAAGCTAATATTATTGTTAAAATTAATCTATTTCCACGGCTAAATTAGAACATATTTTCGGTATTTCATTGTTTTAAATATTCTATGCATAATTAATTAATAGTAAACAAATAAATTACTTAATATTATTTAATCTACTTCGCGTTTATAAACTCACTTTTTACTACTTTGAATAAGGAAGTATCTAGTTTAAAGCAATGAAAAAATGCTCACAAGGCTGAAGCAACTGTAAGCGTTTGATGTCTCGTCTCATGCATATCAAATTATCAATCAATATTAATCCATAATAATTTGATCCGGCAAGGATCCCTGTGAATCTCTCCTTGCCCATGAGGTTTGTGTCAGTGTGAATAATGGCCATTGCTTTTGTCACTTATTAATGGAGCCTGTCTGTTTCTTGTTTGGATGGTTTTGATTAGTCTAACACAGCGCGTACTCTCGGTGGAGAACAGATAAATTATTATTGTGGTTCGGTAGCAAACAGGGATTGACTTTGCGTTTCTATGTTCTTACTTCCTTGTCAATGTAAATGCATCTTCATTGGTCTTAGCCAATACTCGTATACGTATACCAGACAATATAAATGGCCACGGAATAGACCTTGTCAGCTGGAGATTATTTTTGGTGGAGCAGGACCACCATTTCTTAGGTGGTTTCTTAGTGTAAATAGGAGGATAAAATTGGAAAAGAAAAAAAATAATAGGAATAAAAAGAGAAATAAAAAATTAATGATGTGAGAGGAACCACCAAAAGCAATGGTTCTGGAACATATTAAATATTTCCTATCACAGGATAATTTAATTTTACCAATAAAATATTAATTATATTTATAAAAAATTTCAATTCGGTTTTGATTATACAATTTCAAAATTTGAAAATTAATTTAATCTGATTAAGTTTGTTCTATTTTTAAATTTAATGAAATGGAATCAATTTTAATTCCTCAATAATTGAATCGAGTTTGTTTGTTCAGTAGTCAAGACGCGTGAAGTGTCAGTGTGCGCGTGTCTACCTCTCCCTATTGATGCTCCTTCCTTGAGAATAAAAGCCGCCGCAGATTCATTTGCCAATGGGCGAGAGTTTCCTATGCCCATAAATAATAGCAGTCGCCGTCCTTTCAAATCAGTACTCATGCCTCCTAATAATGCATTATTAAAATAATCCTATTTATTTTCATTAGATATAGATCTAACAAATCGAGTCACGCGGCGAGACCAGAAGATTCCGCCGACAACTTTGCTACGTACACTATCCTTCCTTATCTATCCCTATCCCGTTTAAGTATTTTAAATTTAAAAAATATAAAATACATTTGTTCAATTATGGCATTATTAAAGCTTATTACAGTTTCACCAATTAAGTGTGATGTTGATTTCTATTCTATTGCGGAGCCATCAAGAAAAAAGCTGCCCGGATTCCGACAAATCACTACCTAATCCGTTCAATAAAATTATCTTAATCCGGGAGGGAATCTTTTTCGGTGAAAAAATTGATTATATGATCCTTTTATTTAATCATAATTATTCATTGATAATGAGATAAAAAATATATATATATAATTTTTTAAACGAATGATAATAATCAATTACATGATCATTTTGACGTGAGAGAATCCATTCCCCACCACAAACCCCACTTTAACTACACAAATTAAAACGCTTACTGAAAGTTACTCCTACCAAGTATTAATTAATGAAATAAAAAATCAAAAAAGGAAAAGAGCAACAGGCGCGTGAGACACAGTGGATTGAAGTTGAACCCACGAAAAGATGAAAAAAAAGGTGCATCCGTCCGCAGCCGTAGGATAATGGGGATGATGATGCTCGATTGTCTGCTGTCTGGACAACCCACATGCCACGTAATTCGGGGATAGTATAGTAATTTGATCAACGTTCCGTAACAGAGCATAGCATAATCATAATCACAGTCAAATTCATCGCTGACTGTGTACCCTCTTTCTCTTTCTTGTTTGAATTTATAATTAATTCATAATTCATAATTCATGCCCCTCTTCACCTTCTATAAAAAACCCACTTGCTTCGTTCAATTCCTAGGCGTCTTTCCCCTTTCCTATTTTCTCTCTTCTTCTCATACTCTGCTAAAGGAATTGAACGAAAAAAAAAAAATTCAGTTACGTTAAAATTTAACGAAGTTACGTCTTATAACTTTGATGGCACCTAGGGATAAGACAGGTGGCGTTAAGGGGAACGGCAACCGTAACGGCGGCGTGAAAGAGGTGCATTTTCGGGGAGTGAGAAAACGACCGTGGGGGAGATACGCCGCCGAGATCAGAGATCCAGGAAAGAAGAGCCGCGTCTGGCTCGGCACATTCGACACGGCGGAAGAGGCAGCGCGAGCCTACGACGCCGCCGCACGCGAGTTCCGTGGCCCCAAGGCCAAGACCAACTTCCCTCTCCTTTCTGAGAATGTCAAGAACCAGAGCCCCAGCCAGAGCAGCACCGTTGAGTCCTCCAGCCGCGACCGCGACTCCGCCGCCGCCGTCGCTGATTCCTCGCCGCTTGACCTCAACTTGGCCCCCGCCGTTGCCGGCTCCGTTCGGTTCCCCTTCCAGCATCAGTTCCCTCCGCCCGCCATGGTATTTCCCGGCATGATGCCGGCGGCGAATCAGGTTTTGTACTTGGATGCTGTCCTACGCGCCGGCATGGTGGCTCCCAGTTCGTACCAACAACGCTTCGGGTTCAACCAACCTGCGTTGGCGAGTGAGTTCCACGGAGCCCAAAGCGACTCGGACTCATCCTCGGTGATCGATCTGAACCACCATGAAGGCAATCAGAAGGGTGGTAGAGGCTTGGATCTGGACCTTAACTACCCTCCTCCAGCTTGAACCAAAATCTGACCATTGGGTTTTATTTTTGTTTGCATATTTCCCTATTTTGAATTTCTCTTTAATTTTAGAGGTAGAGAAAATAACAGCATCTGATAAAGAAAAAATAAGAAGGAGGAGGTGCTGTGTGAATACGTAGGCGATTGTCTCATATTTTTTGCGACAGAGAAACCACCGGTTTCAATCTGTTGTTCCGTATTACGAAACGAAACTGTTCTCCGGTTAATTTTTTTTTTTTCTCTCTCGAGTACGTAAGATGTAATGTTTTGTTTTGCTGCCAGAATTTCGTGCAATGAAATTAACACGGATAGCTTGCTCTATTTTTTATTGTGTTCATATTTTGTCTTCATAATGTTTTTATTTGTTTTGGGTTACTTTGATGTTTGTGCCGGAGAGTTGCCGGAATCTGTTAGGAGGGGACAACGTGAGATGACGTGGGTGCAAGCGTACTTGGTGGTGGTAGTGATCGTTGTTGTTATGGTTGCTCGATTGATTGAGGGATGGGGGGATTGACCTGCCGCCACGTGACAGGTGGCTCTTGTCTCTTGGTGCGTGGGGTATAAGTAGAGGACAGGTGTCACTATCTTATTTCAGTCCCATCTTCCAAGTTAGTATACATGCAGTTTAGTACAAGAGAGGGGTCAGGGGCCAAAATCATAAAAAGGAAAAGAAAAAAAAAGAATGATAAATGGGATTGATATTACTTTTATTAAAAACATCTTTCTTTTGCGTAGATTTATAAAAAGAAAAAACAGAAATATAAATAAATAAATAAGAGATTTAATCATTTAAATAAAGGTTATATTTATAATTTATTTTTTCATATAACTTCGTTTGATCAAAATTAGAATAATCATTTTCATTTAATGTTATATTATAATTGTTAATTTAAATTTGATTAAATGATAAATGAAATGGTTATAAGAGAATATAAGGGAAAATAAATGGTAGTATATATGGTAGATTCACATATATATTACTTCTTTTTCTTTATTTTTAATTTTTTGTTTAATAATGCGTTGCTAAGTAAATGATAAACTTTAGAGTAAACATCATTTTTAGTCTATGAAATCCTTTCTAGTCCTTGACAATAAAAAAAGATCAAATTGGTCCCTAAAATGATGAAAAAATGATCAAGGAGTACTTATTACAATTGACAGATTTGATAATTTTATGGACCAATTTGATCCTTTTTTATTTTATTGCTAAAAAGAATTTTGTAAATATTGTCAGGGACCAAAAAGATGTTTACTCTAAACTTTATTCTTTCAACCTTTTTCTTTCGTTGTCATCATTAAAAGGATATTCCACAGAAATCCAAAATACATTCAATGAAATTATAACTTGCTTATGCTTCATTTTTTATTGGGTTGTATAAGAGTTATGTTATAGGAAAATTGATTGTGTAATGATATAGATAGATTCGTAATTTCTTTTTTGTGTGCTTTTTCTTTTAAAAATTTCTTTCAAAATATCGTGTGTGTGTGTCATGTTAAAGGATAAATGTAAACCCCTTTCTTATTATCTTTACTTATGCGCATGTATCATGTTATTCGCATTTCCCATGATTAAAAAAAGGAAAATACGTTAATGGCATAAATAATGGGTCCGCCCCTAAACGACGTCGTATTGGACTTGCTGCAAATAAGTTATTTGCAGTAACTGCAAAAAAATTAACCCTTAAAAAATTGACAAACTTTTTTTTAATATGGATATCAATTTTACACCATCCCAAAGTGGTTAATCTCTTATCTATGGGAGAGCATAAACCTCTTATCTATGGGAGAGCATAAACCCCTTATCTATTCCTTCTCTTTTTAATATATATATATAGGGAGAAAGGATTCATTTATAACCTTTTTTTACAAATTACACTAAGTGTGTCCGGTTAAACATAGTGTAATTTGTAAGAGTTTGTAAACAAAAAAGTTTATAAATATAATTCCACAAATATATATAAATATAACTTGGCCTGTTTAAATATTGGGAAAACTATCTATCATTTTAAAGGATATAAGCTTATATCATTTTAGATCATAACCGTTGATTTTGGTCCATAAACAGTTATAATTTATTGGATCAAAATTATTAATTAATTAATAATAAATTTGGCCCAATGAGTTTGACCCAATAGATTATAACCGTTGATTGACGGAAATCAACGGTTAAGATCTAAATTGATATAAGTTTCTATCCCTTAAAAGGATATATGTTTTTCCCGTATATAATTTGTAAATATAGGGGGGTTCTTTTTACACCAGAATAAGACTAATAAGTCTTACACTACATCTCAGCCGTTGATGGACGGAAATCATCGATTGGTATAATTAATGATTAATTAATTTGTATGACTTCCTTAATTATAATCACTGGATACACGAAAAACAACGGCTGGGATGTGGTGTAAAATGATTCTGATCTATATATATGGGGTAGGATACTTTGACACTTTTGTTGATTTAAAGAATTTGATACCAATTTTAACCGTTGATTTCATGAGTCTAACGATTATAATTTATTAGGACACATTTATTAATTAACTATTAAACCCAATAAATTATAACCGTTAGATTGACGAAAATTAATGGTTAAAATCTGGTGTTAAACTAAAAAATTTGACAGTAATATCAAAGGATCTTATATATATATATATATATGGGGTAAACATTTCTACACCAACTTTAGATAAACTTATCTACAGCTGCCATTTTTAACTATGTTATCCCGAGAGAACATAGTTATAACGTTAAAATTGCTCTTTTTTCTCTCTCCTCAGTTACTTTTCATAACTTTTTTGCTGACGTGAGAGAGAGAAAAGAGAAATTTTAACATTATAACTATGTTCTCTCACACACTGGTGTCAAAGGATCCTGTAATATATATATATATATATATATATATATATATATATATATATATATTGGTTTTTAACCAAAAGGGGAAAAAATTGTATGGTGCAAATCATTTACAATTTCTTAGTAAGATTTAGCATGTTGGATTGTTACAAGCACATATCGTGGTTTCCATTATTTAAATTGGTCAAAAAAACATTATGTTGAACATTATTGATGTATTTATAGTTATATTTATGCTTGCTCGCATTAAAGTAGCTCACAAAATATTGTTCGTTTGTTTAATAACGAGCTTGGCTTTGCATTTATGAGGCGTTTGGTACGGGAGAAATTTTTTTAAATCCGAGAATCCTGAATTATGTGATTATGCTGAGGAAACCAGTTTATCGGGAATGTTATCAAAATGTTATTTGGTTAGTAAAAATATTTATGTGAATATTAGGTTGATTTTGTAGATGCAATGTTTGATTGAGAGTAAAATATTATCGGAATTATCTATCAAATTTACAAAATTATCCTCCAAGGCATTAATATTCAGGGTCATGTTCATTGTGCAATTTATGAGCTCCCTCCCTCTCTCCTATTTTCAAAATTGGTG
Organism: Gastrolobium villosum; assembly: GCA_032173675.1. NCBI lineage: Eukaryota > Viridiplantae > Streptophyta > Magnoliopsida > Fabales > Fabaceae > Gastrolobium > Gastrolobium villosum. The sequence goes on from JAVKPL010011275.1 coordinate 260,317, forward strand.
GTGTTTCATTGTCCATTTTTACAGTGCGTGCATGCTCTTCGTTTGTAGTTGGCGACGACCGCTTCATCTCGGTGATTGATAGGCAGAGCGGTCCCTCTTCTGTTTGTTAGAAAAGTTGGATTTTAAGGACTCAGGGTCTCAGTTTGCTGGACCCTTTATCTTGTATTTTTGATTTTAGCTACTAGATGCCATCTTTCAAAGCTTGGTCTAGTGGGTTATTGGAGCCTTGGGACGATGCAACTCAAGGGTAAAACAGGACCAAAAAATATGTAAAATTTATCCAAGAACTTGGATTCTGAAAATACCACATAATTTGTGGTTTTTGTTGAAGGTATTTGGATTAATATTTTGCACTACAGCTAACTTGCCGTGGAAACTAGAATAATAGGATAAATTTTGGAATACTTCTACCAAACATAGATATATGACAATCCTTATTTCTCTTTTCCAGGATTCTAAAATAAACACTCCTACCAAACAAGCCTTAATGAAATTGATTCAATTGTGCTCGGAGCTATTATTTCTTAATCTTTGTGCACATAATATTACTGTCCACAAACAAGCATCTCCATAAGAAGTGCTCATATTGAAAAATGAAAACTCGAAAGCTAGACCAAAATCGAGATAAAGTTTGAAAATATATGAAGAAAATATTAATGCACTTTTCCAATTTGCACCTGCCGACTTCAAAGAGGCCCCCCAAAAAACTACATGTATGCATGTTTCACGATCAGTTGGGTACTAACCAAACATTTGATTTCTCATTCCTTTTAATTATATATTGGGCACCAATAAGTAGTCAAGTTGTTCTCTTCGTTTGGTACAGAAAACACTCGATATATTTTTCTCTTTTTTCTCACTTTGAATTTTCTTGGTTGAATGTGGTCCTGTGGTTTGAGTCTAGGCTGACAAGTTCTTCAAAAGTTGCAATCACAGGCTATTTTGTACGATTTTACACAATGAATTAGGAGACGTGTGCGGTGGAATATTTAGCCGAGTGGTGCTTCTTATGCTATTCCTTAATTTGGCCTTTTGTGATTTGGATGCAAAATTCGTTAGTTGAAGGGTTCAACTCATGTGAATCAGGCAGGCCTAAAAACAAGAACAAATGAAAAAGAAAAACAGTAGTTTATTTGTGTAATTGGGCAGACAACAATAATTACTATAAATGCGTTCACTTTTTTGGAAAGCAAATGTAAAGTATGAGATCGATGCATGGCATGGCATGGCATGTGTAGCCTTTCTCCGCAAGAATATAAAATAACATGATATGAACAAGTCATGCCTATGCAGGCTTTCTTTGCATCCAAATACATATTTATGGCATGTTTGTTACATAGTATAGGATAATGTCTGATAGTATAAGATCTTATAGTATAAGGTCTGATTGTATAAAATCTAATTGTATAAGATCTGATTGAATTTTAATACTATCCAGCGTTTGGCATGGTATTATATAAAATAATATATTATATAAGATAATATCATTTAGTATTTGGTAATGCACCGTATAATATTATATAGGATAATAAAAATATCCTTTAATAAAGAATTTATATAATTCTTCAAAAGATGTCATATGGTATTAATTTTTACAAAAATTTAATGATCAGTGTGTCCGAAACATAAATTAATTTTTATTAAAATAAAAATATCCAATATTTTAAAAATTAATATATTGAAAAATTAATTTTTATTTTAATATATTAATATTAAATAATATATTAATTTTTTAGAAATTATATTGGTCAACAATGTTAATACACCAATCAATCTCTTATCAGACTTTATTCCTCCCCTTAGGCCGGATTAAGTTATACGTCATTTTGATATATTAAGGGATTCTGCTATATAAGCTTATACTATACGATGGTCACACTAAACAACTGAAAATGTTATAACGTATAGTATAAGCTTATACTATCAAGCCTTATATGTCACACAAACAGGACCTTATGTAAAATGTAAAATAAAATAAAATAAAATAAAACTATAGAACTGTAAATTAAATACACATTTATGATATGAACAAGAATATGCTGTATTTGTTTTTTTATAAATATATATACATTTTATTAAACAAACATAAATTTCTTACATAATAAAATTGTAGCGTAAGAAGATTTATTTTTAATAATATATTTTTTGCAGTCCCCACCACGATCACAAGGAATGGATTTTTTTAATATAGACCGTGTAACATTTTTTGAAAAAAATTTCTTTCACTTAAATCCTTCTCTTTTTCTCAAATTCCTCCTCCATCCTTTTTATTTTTTTTCATTTTAGGATGAAGACTTTGAAAGCAGATCCATATAAAATGAGCTCAGGAGGAAGAGAGAGAGTACTGTTTGATTTACCAAAAAGAAAATAGATCAAGTACTATTTGCACAGTAAAAAAGGCTGAATATAAACTCAAGGGGCGAAAAGTGAGTTGTGCCCAAAAGAGTGAATTGTTCAGCCTGTAAGGTAACAGGTTCGACATGAGCAAATTTATACTGGTTCGGGATCACAGAGTATTGGGTGGAACTGAGATAAAAAAAGAGAGAAAAATTCGAATAAAAAGAAGATAGAAAAGAAAAATAAATAAATAATATAGGTGTCAATTTTTGAATGAAAGGACAATGGTGATACGGGAACATGTTGAAAGATTTCGTTCGACTTTTAGATAAAACACTTAGGGCCACTGATAAAAAAATTCGAGTTGTAAGTTACACGGACCCGAATTTTTGCTTTTAGGGCTAAAAATTAAATATTTGTTCTCTTTTCAAACATAATATATGAGAAGTTAAAATATAAATAATTAAATATTTATTTCTGTTTGAATTCTCTCTTTTTTAAGTTAAAAGCTACTTGTAAGCATAAATTAGGCCAAACATGTTTTGAGAAAAGTTCTTATAATTAAAAACTATTTTTTTATAATGAAGAAAAATGCTGAAAGCTAAAAATTTCTAGGAGGAAATTTTTTTAAGCTCTTATCTATTTTTCTTGAATTACGTGTTTTTTTTAAATGAAGAGTTATAAAGATAGATATAGAGATAATTTTCTTAAAATATGCGTTTTTAAGTAACTTTTAAACAATTTTTTTTTGTAATTACCATACAGCTTTTAACTTTTTTTTTAAGCTCTTTTTTTTAGCTTTAGCTTATAAGTAGCTTCTAACTTAAAAATAAAATGAACCAAACAGGCTTAGAGTAGTTTGTAAAAAAAAAATTGTAGAGAGATTCTTCCCCATAATTTAATACTAATTTCATATGCTAACTGTTACCACCAGGTATGCGCCAACAAGAATTTGAACTGCACTCTTGCTTATTATTTTTTTGTTTTGTTCATTTCGTTAACTTCCATCGAGGGAGAAAAAATGCATTCAGATTTAGAGGAGTTTCAATAGATACAAGACCTGAGGATATAAAGAAGCTCTATAAATTCTGTGTGGGAGAAAACTACTTCACATTAATGGAGAGGAAAAATGGAGATTTCTTACATTATACTTATGTTAAAAAAAATTCTTCAAATTTTGGGGGCGACCTCCCGGGTTCACCCTTGGTTACAAAAGAGATTAATCTCACCTAAATTGGTGGGATTTAGAAAAAACCAATCTGAATATATAAATTAAGGAAAATATAGTAATTTTATTTCAATCCAATATATAAAAAGTGGATCAGATTTATTTTTTATATTTATTTAATGGGTTCTATCTATTTTTTTATGTGTTATATAAGGTAATCTATTTATCTCATGCAATATAAAATATATATTCCTTATAAACTAAGTATTAATAATTTTTATTTTATAGAAAATAATTTTATCTATTACACATATATGAAAGTAGATAAGACTATGTGAAAAAAAGAAAATATGAATTACATAATATATATATACATAATATAATATGGGAAAGGTTATATTTACTACCTATTTTTCTTACTACTAAATCTTAACCATTGATTTCCGTCAATCTAACGATTATAATTTATTGGAAATTAAAATTAATTAATAAGTATGACCCAATAAATTATAACCGTTAGATTGACGAAAATCAACGGTTAAGATTTAGTAGTAAGAATAGTAAGAAAAATAAGTAATAAGTATAACCTCTCCCATATATAATATATATATATATAGGAAATAAAATTATTATGAAAAACACTAATCACATCAACTAATACTTATTAATTAAGAATGGCGCGTGAAGTATAAAGGTGTAGTAATTGAATGAAGGGCGCGGAGGCGGAAAGGTTATGTTGACGTTGATTGATGCATATACCATTTGGCTTGCACGTGTTACGCAACAAAGGCCCGACCCACTGATGGAACCGCGGCTGCTGCTTTGGTGGGACCCTTCCCCTGCTCCGACCCATTATAATGATGTATACACTCAACTTTTATTTATTTATTTCTCTTTTTAATTGCTCTAGATATGCTATTAATATGAACAATACATCCCTTAAAATAAAACAATTTTACTTTTTTATTTCAATAGTTATTTTTCATTTATTTAACGATAATATTTAATTAAATTAAATATATTAATTAATTATTAATTTATATTAAATTATAGTCATCAAATGTATAAAGATCAATAGCTGGATAAAAAATAAATTTTTTATTAAATCCTTTCCTTTATCAAAAAAAAGTCATTTCAATATATATATAGGGATTGCATTTTTTCATGCAACATGAGAGTAGCTTTTCTCCTACACATACAATCAAGTGAGCCCATTAGTTTAAATAAAAAAGAAAAATGAAAGAAAATATTAACACAGAAATCGAGCTCTCACTAACATGAGAGGAGGGCTATTCCTACTATATGAGATTTATTTATCTCATATATATATTGGGAAAATATTTTCTCTTGTTGCATGAGAATTTAACTCTCATGTTAGTGACTCTTCGATTTATGTGTAAAGCTTTTCTTTTCTTTTTTCTTCTTTAATAAATATGGGTCCACCACTAGTTGAGTCACAACATGAGAATTGAATTCTCATGCAACATGAGAAAATTAAATCTCATATATATTACTAAAACAACTAGAATAAAAAATTGGTTAATAAACAACTATTTTTTGGTAATAATAAACAAGTAATTATTTCATTATTAGGTAAATAGCAATCATTCTCCTTATCACCTGGCTGAAGTATGGGATTTGTGGGGCACGCTATGCCTGCGCCAACACTTTCCTCCATATTTTAACAGTTCATTTGGTGAATAAAAAAAAAAAGACAATTGTTGAATTCAATCAAGTGATTCGTGCTTTAGTTTGTCATTTTGATAAGGTACTGATTTCGATTTGATATGCCAACGTGCTACTTTATCATGAAATATCAACTAGTGGGGGAAAATAATTTAGGATTCTCTTTTGTTTTGTTTTTTTGGTATTATTCTCTTTCTTTCTTTATTTTTTTATATGAATAATTACGGATTTTGGTCTCTATTTGAGATCGTGCAAGTGATTATTGTCAGACAGCATTTATAAAGCGTATCAATTTATAATATAACATACAGATATACATATTTGACTCCCTGTGTTTAAATTTAACACTGCTCCAAATCATAAGTGTTCCTCATTACTATTGATGTGAATTATAAAGAATAAAACGAGCTGTTGATGTGGACTTTCTCTTCATATTCACAAACAATTCAACAAAATTGCACAATAATTTTAATTTTTTTTTTATTTTGAAAATTGATCCTAATTATTTCTTTGAGACAAGGGCTCTTGCGTGTCAGATATAATCCCCTAATGTGATATCCTACGGATTCAACATCATATTCACAAACAATTCAACAAAATTGCACATTAATTTTTATTTTTATTTCGTCTACGAGACTAATCCAGAATTCGGATGCACTTAATTTTTATGCACACATTTTTTCATTGTAAAAAATAATAAATGAAACTAATTAGTTGTGAAATAATAATAATAATAGATGAATGATGGACATAAAGAGAAAATAATAATATAAAATGATGTAAATAGTTGAGTAGGGTGTAGAGAAAGAGGGGAGAAAAGGGAGGCACGAGTCAAGGTGACGTGTCGGAGAGAGACACAGACAGCTACGCCGGCGGGTCTGAGATTAAATGTGGAAAGGAAAAGCAAATGGGGTGCATGGGTGGGACCCTATTGCTATTGGGTTCGGTTCCATTCCAGTTGCGTCAACTGATATAATATCGTATATTAAATGCATATGCCATCACCAAATTTATTATTTGAATAAGGCTGAAGATACCAACATTTTTATTATTATTATTATAATTGTTATGCTTTTTTATCTAATTGATGAAAGTATTTTATTTTAATAAAATAATAACTTTCTAATCACTTTTTAATAAAACTTTAAAATTAATTATAATTAAATGAGAGAAATTTACGCATTTAAAGTAATTTGTTAATAAGAAAATGAGTATAACTAGACCAAAAGCAACCACCATGAAAAAGAATGAAATGATAGAAAATTGGTTAACTGTGGGCGGCTGGTGTCTTTTTTATATTGAACTTTTAATTTTAATTATTTTTTGTTGTGAATTAAGGTGACACCTTTTTTGAAAGAGGAGAAAAGTTACAATATAAAATATATGAATATGGAGGCGGCAGCTTCCTTCGTGTCGCAGTCCTCTTAGTCTCCCACTCGGCGCGTTGAATATAAATACCTAAAAAAAGCAGTGGATTTGGAAGATTCTAGTTCCACCCTAATGAGTTATTTTCACGAAAGGAAAGGATAACTAGCAACGTCTATTTTTGGCTAAAGCACCATTTGAATGTTTTTGGATAAAAGAATTACTTGGTTAAAGTTAATTGAATAAGTTTTTTCAAAATAATGCAGTCAAATATATCACCTATGCTGATGGAGTTAGTCCCGTCACTGATACGATGAGACTCGTGCCACGTCAGCTGACGTGTTACGTAAGCAGTCTAATTACCGTAAAGCTTAGGAAGGTCATACCTTGTGACTCGGGTATCCAAATTAGATGATTTTTTTATTTCACATAACTTTTCGATATCTACGCAATGACACCTCATTTGACATATTTTATTTCCCACAAACATAATTTGAATTTGTAACAATTGTACCATAATCACAAGAACGTTTATCCAGAAGATCTTCAAACTATGTTTGTGGGAGATAAATATGTCAAATAAGATGTCATTGTGTAAATTTCGAAAATTTATGTGAAATCAAAAAAAAATATATGATTTGGATACCCGAGTCACAAGTTATGGCCTTCCGAAGCTTTACAGTAATTGGACTGCCTGCCTACGTGGCTCTGGCGTGGCACGAGTCCTATCAGTATCAGTTACGGGACTAGTCCCGTCAGAATATGTGACATGTTTGACTGTATTACTTTTTTTTTTTGGAGATACTTTGACTGTATTACTTTGAAAAAAACTTATCCAATCAACTTTAACCGGGTAATTCTTTTGTCCAAAGATTTTAAAATGATGTTTTTCCCTTTATTCTTTGAGCAAACTTTCTATACACTTTCGATAAGCAAGGAATTTTTTTGGAACATAACAATAAAATAAAGATGAAAATAAATAAAAAATTACCCATTTTAATAATGGGTATAACGAATTTGGTACATCCCTAATATTAAAAAAATTCCATATTGTTGATATATTTTGTAATCATTGACTAAATTATGTGTGTGTATTATTAAATTATTTACAATTATTTTCATTTAATATAATTTATTTAATAAAAGATAATTGCGTCAGCTGGCAGCATCAGAGCACTGTTACGGTCCGCGTGAAATGATTAATTAGATGGTAAAAGATTCAATTTCGGCCGCTTCTTTGAAAATCTATCAACACCTAGAGAGACCCCAATTAATTAAACGCGTGGAATTAAATTGATAGCTATATAATTGAGATTTTTGATAGCTATATAATTGTTTTGGAAAAAAAAAATTAGATTTTGGTAGGAGAAAAAGTTAGAAGGGTTTATGTTCTAACACATGACACAGTGAAATTTTGACATGGATGAGATGAAAAAAAAAAATTTTTCTGTAAAATTTTACAAAACATCATTAAAATTCATCTAATTAACTACCAAATATTTTTTTTATGTTTTTTCATATTTGGAGCAAATTTAAAGAAGGAAACACTCATTCTTTATGTTTTTTAAAAAAGGAAGGGTCAAATACTAAAATTTGATGACAATATTTAAAGAAGGACGAATCATAATATTTGAGTGCCTGAACTGAGTTAGGCACCTAGTACATGGTGCTGGTGTTGAGACAATGGATAAAACCTAAAAAACAATTATATGTTAAGAAACTAACATATCTATCCGCAGCTTAGTTAGTTATTTGCCATTGACATTGGTAAATAAGGCTCCAAATTCGGTAAATAATGCTTCTCTAACTTTTTCCAACTGCTTAATGCTGAACTTCTTTATCCCTAATTTTCTCATTGATAAATTCACAGATGCTTTAGAAATGAACAGAATAACAAGTTGAAGGACAAAATTGAATGAGAGGAGGTTCTTCTTTTCCCCTTTTTGGAGTTATCAGATATATTGCTTTCAATTCTACCATAAATTATTGGAGTTATGGCAAAAGCATCATTGTGTTACTATGCAAGTGTATAAGAACTTTAAACTACCTTTATTCTACTGTAGGTTAAATTTCTTAAAGGGAAATTTGTAATGTTTAATTTGCTATTGAGAAACAATCTGAAAACACATATGGTTGTTTTGTCATTCTCAGAATGATAGAATGATGCAAGTTTTATAACATAATAATAAACAAGAGAAAAAAAAAATTGAAGGTGAGAGGAAAAAAATCTCGTGATGTAATATAAAAAAAGTAATTCCCATGTTTAATTTGCTATTAAGAAACAATCTGACAACACATATGGATGTTTTGTCATTCTCAGAATGATAGAATGATGCAAGTTTTATAACATACAAAGGCCGAGACCAAAATAACATTCCAAAGAATAACATAGCTTAAGGTGCAACTTTGGCTCAGTTATGGTGGCTTGTTTAATTATCATTGTCCTGAATATGACTGTTGTGACTTGTGAAGAGTATTAAGAAGTAGTCTCAAAATTGATAGTTCATATCTTGGGAATTAAGGGGATATGCATCATGTCCAATGTGCCTGATTAAGTTTTAAGTTCTCTGCATCCCACCTTTTGTTAAACATGTGAAATGTTATTCTGCATCACATCTATCTTATGATTTTATTAATTTACTCAGTTGATTTGGCTTCGTCACAGGAATGCTAACCGGATTTTCTGAATATTGATGGTTGTTATTATCAAAGTACACGCGATTCTTTGAATAATGTTGTCTGGCTTTAATACATATTTTGTTGCTGCTGTGGACAAATTCTTGGATAGAAATATGAGAGCTTAATTAGCTTTGCACCTCAAGTTTCCTATCCTTTCATACTTGGTCACTTTAATGGATAAGAATTATGCAGCAAGTAGTGAATATGCAAGTAAGTAACGACTGGGAAAGTTTTATGGGCTTGAGGAAATAATTTAATCGAGTTTGTAAGTGCTGTATTGTGTTTTAGTAGTAACGTGTCTGAAGATATTGAAAATCTGAAAGAGAGAATTGTGTAAGGACAGGAATTAACGCCACAATTTAGAAATTCTGAAACTTTTATTATTAGAGTGAGATTTGTAAAGAAACAATTTAACCTAAAATCTGAAAGTTAGGGTAGGATCTGTTTGATTGTGTTCTGATTTTTTTGTTTTTAAAATTGTTTTGTAAAATAGTTATAAAAACAGTTATTTTATTATATTTTTTTTCTTTTTAAAATTTCCAAAACAGAAAACAAAAACAACTCAGATATATTCTTAAATTTGATCTAAAAACAAAAAATAGTAATAGCTTTTCAAAACATTTTTTAAAGTATCAACGATTTTTTATTTCGTTGTTCTGAAAATTAAAAAACTATTTTTAAAAATCACAATCAAAGAGAGAGGCTTTCCACCATCACTTGAAAGTATGGTTGGATCCCCTGTTTGGGAGTCAAAAAAAATGAAATGGGAGGATAATGGAGGGTCAATGAGATATTTTTACCATTTTACCCTCTCTTTTTTTAAAATTAATATAATTATTATACTTTACAAATTAAATTTAATTTAAAATTTCTAAAAAAAGTTAATCATTTAATTTTTATTAAAAATTACTTTCTCTCTCTAAAAATTATTTTCTCTCTCTAAAATGATAATACATAAATTATTGTTCTAATTTAATGGGAAGGGTAGAAAAGTAATTTTAAACATTTTACCTCTTAAACCCCTTGAATTGGGGGAACTTAAATTTCATGAAGAAGGGGGATTTTGGAGGGTTTAGTAAAAACCCCCAAAACCTTTCCCTCATTCTTTTTAACTCACAAACAAGGGAAGGGCTTCCTAAAACCCTCCCTTTCCTTTCCTTCCCCTCCAAAATTCATCTCCCAAACAGACCCTTAATATTTTGAGTTGAATTGGTTTGCTACAAGATTCCAGAAAGTAATTTATGAGATTATTAATTAAGGGTTGGCCGGGAATCATCTTTATTATCTATGAATATTGACTGAACATATGCACAAATCAGAGATTTAAAATCTTATAGATTAATACGACCAAATCAGCATCACCTTTTGATGAGCTCAGTAGTTTTTAGTAACAATGACTTGGGATTTTTTCAGGGATAAAAATCTAAGATACAAGAAGGAAAGATTTCAATTTAGACACGTTTAAGCTATGTAGCACCGATACTGACACGGGACACGTGACACGATACGACACGACACTCCGACACGTTAATTCTAAAAAATATTAGATTTCGACACGTTAGGACACGTTTTGATATTAAATAATATTTTTAATTTATGTAGTGTATATTATATTTAATATTCAATAATTTAACAAAAAAATAATATAAATTTATAAAATTCATGAATTTTGCAAAGAAAGATAAGATATCTTAAATATTTATATTAAACTCAATAAAATAGTAATCGTAATCCAACGAATCTAATAATTGGAACTAAAAGCACAACGCGTGACACAACCTTTAAACCTTTTTTGAATTTCTATAACGCGTGTTGGAGTGTCGAGAAGTGTCGGAGTATCCGAGAGTGTCGGGAAGTGTCGGACACGATACGCCAAGATTTTTGAAGTGTCGGTGCTTCATAGCGTTTAAGTGACACAAAAAACTCAAAGGTGGTATGAGAGCTGAGCAGGTGGGGGTAAGAGTATGTGTTCGATCCTCCCCAGTATTATCTTTGGGAGGGGTTTAAAACCTTAATTCTGAACTAGTCCCGAATTAAACTAGTCGCGAAGCGATGAACCGATTAGAATATTTTCAAAAAAAGAAAAGAAAACTCCAAGCAAAGTTGCTAGCAAATATATTTTAGTATTCATCAAGATGAAACATAAGAAAGAATCCCCCAAACTAGACCGAGTAACAATACCCTTGCTCAATTACAGCCATTGTAAGTTGGGATAGCTGATTCATAGCGATAAATTTCCGATTACACCTGTAAAAATTGGTGTCCTGTTATATACACTGCATCCCATACAAAATTGATGCAAAGCGATTCTTTTATATTAAAAGTTGGCAGTTGAATTTCCCAGCCTAAGAATAGTAACTTGTATATCTAGAATTGAATGGCTTTGCACATTAATTAATGTAAAGTATCAATATATATATATATATATAATATATATATATATATATATATATATATATATAATATATTATATCCAATTCCATTTTGTGTTCTTTTTAGGCTGTCAAGTGGTAATCACCAACTTTTTCCCCCAATTAGGTAATCTTTTCTGCATATGGTGTGTTCTTTTATGAGAAAAGCCTATTATCCAATAACAAGAAAAAAGGCAAAAAGGAGGATCAATAAAAATTGAGGATGCAATGAAGCAAGAATTAATCATCCAGTAATTGAGTCTAAAGAAAGCTGAATGATAATTCATTATAGGACATTTGAGGAATGTCTGTTCAGATACATGTTCATGACATATGATGAGACAAACAACCATGATCTGCAAGTGACGCATCAAACAAACAACTTTTGAATTCAAGGCGCTGTGGAAATGAAAAACACATGAATGGTCCCTCTTTTCCTTTTAATAGTACTTTTTATATTAATTATCATGGAAAGGAATGGTTGATCACAAGAATATATATATATAAAATAATATATATATATATATAATAAAATATATATAACAAACTCGCATAAATTAAGTCGAGCCAACGAAATACCAACTTGTTAAAATATCTTGAGAGATTAAGATGTCTACAATGGGTTTAGAATCTAAAAGCAATTTGAGTCTTAATAAATCTTTACTTTATTGAAGCAAATTAAGTAAGAACCCGCTTTCACTTTGAATTCAAATCTCGCAGAAATTTGTGTACGGGCCCACCGAATCTGCTGGTGGGGATCCAGTATGTTTTAACTTTCAGGATACCAATCCGCAGCCTACCCAGCCGGCAGTGCGGCTTCCTTTAATATATATATATATATATATATATATATGGGATAAATATTTCTCAAGCAACTTGTGATAAGTTTATCTCCAGTTAGCCTCAAAACTACGTCGTTTTGATTAATGAAGGGTTTTTATGTAATTTTAGATGAATTAATCTAAAACATATATATATATATATAATATATATATATATATATATATATATATATATATATATATATATACTAGATAAACTTATCTCCTGCGTGAAATGTTTTTCCCTATATATATATATATATATATATATATATATATATATATATATATATATGGGTTTAGTGAGTCTATAGTGAGATGTACATATATGTATAGTTATAATGTTAAAATTGCTCTCTTTTTTCTCTCCTCATTTACTTTTCAGAACTTTTTTGCTCACGTGAAGAGAGATAAAAGAGCAACTTTAACATTATAACTATGTTCTCCCGGGAGAACATAGTCAAAAATGGCAGCCGTAGTCCGTAGATAAGCTTATCTAGAGTTGCTGTAGAAATACTTTTGCCGATATATATATATATATATATATATATGGGGCAGGATATTCTTATACCGGTATAAGAATTACAAATCTTACACTCAATCTTAACCATTGATCCACCTATATCCAATGACTCACATTACAAAAAAATTGAGCCCTTAGATATAAATGAGATTAACGGACAAGATTAAGAGTGTAACTCGCTGGTGTAAAATGTTCGGTCATACACTCTTGATTAGTGTATGACCGGTCAGACATAATGTGATTTATAAGAGTTTGTAAACAAAAAGTTTGTAAATGCAAATAACTTATTTGTATTCAAGAAAAAAATTATGGATACAAATGGTGGCACTTAGGTTTGAACATGTGACTTTCATGTAAATTACCAAAACCCCTCACCATTAGACCAATCCTAGTGACATTATATAATTATTACTATTTTATTCTTATTGTTCCTATTACGTGATTTGTTATCATTTTATCAATTCAAAATTAATGGCAATTAATTTTTCTCATTTTTTTACCATTAATTTAAAATTAATCCAACGATAATCAATAAAGTAGTAAGGCTAAAATGGTAATAAGTATATATATATATAGAAAAAATGTGTCATTTTTTTTAAATGATGTAAAGTTGTGACATTTTAAGAGAGAGAAAAAGATAGATAAAGAAGGAGAGAGAATTGACAAAAAAATAAAGGTGTGAATCCCACTTCTTTATGAGAGTGAAATGATATAAGTTATGTCATTTAAAAGATAAATATTTTTTCTTATATATATATATATATATATATATATATATATATATATGTGTGTGTGTGTGTGATAGAGAGAGAATAACTTCATTTGTCGTATGAGAAGTTATTTTAATGGGTTTATCATTAATCATTTAACATAACCACAAAAAATTTCCTACACACACAAAATTTTGTGGGGCCCGCAACAAAAAAAAAATTTTGGCACGCAAAACGAATATCTATAACATAACACAATCACTTTTCCTACAACATAACTCTTATAAAACTCTATTTTTATTTTAGCAAACACAATAAATATGGGACTATCAGGAAAGAGAAAATAAAATCAAAATCAAAAGTGCAATTATCGAGGTCGCAATTGGAAAAAGGGTTTTATATTTCTGATGCAACATAATTCTCAGGTCGCAGAGACAAAAAAGTACGTGGGACCTGTATATTGAAAAATTTATATGTAGGACCAATGTTAGCACAGAAATCGAAAGGTATGTAGGAAAATTCAAATTTTCATATTAAATGAGAATTATAAAACCCTTGAAAAAAAACTTCTTTAAAAATAGAAAAGTGTTTTTTACTATATATATATAAATTCTCATGCAACTTAAAAGCATTTTTCCCTATATATTTGGAGGGGAATCTTATATAACATAATAGTGTTTTGTCTCAAACAGACCAACAAAAACTGTGATATTCTTTTTTTCTTTTTTAAAGCCGATAGGCTCACATGTTTTCTTTATACTGCATGCGACACAAAGTCACAAACTCTGCTGAAACAATAGTTCCAGGGTTTTATAATTCTGATGTTGAAGGGGAATTGAAATCTCATGTTATATAGATAAAAAGCACGTGGGACTCATGTGTTAAAAAAAAATTATATGTAGCACCCATGTCAGCATGGAAATTAAAGGGTGTGTAAGAAAATTATAATTCTCATGTTGAATGAGAATTATAAAACCCATAATTTTATCACTTATATATGTATATCAGAAAAATATAATCCCAAAACGACGTTGTTTTGGGATTGAAAAAATAAAAATTTATACTTATAATAACCCTGAAATAAATTAAAATTTAAAAAATACCACTATTTTTGCCCCAAAATGACGCCGTATTAGGCTTACAACAAATAACTTATCTACAGAAAAAGCGAACCATATATATTTATATATGAGGTAGGATCCCTTGACACCTCATCTAATAGCTATTAGATCAAAAAAGATCAATGGTGTCACATGCTTGCAAATCAGAGTCATTGATTTTTTTTGATCTAACGTCTATCAGATGAGGTGTCAAAGTATCATATATATATATATATATATATAATGTAAATATTTATACAACCACTTTAGAGAAGGTTATCTACAGCTATCCCAAAAACTAAGTCATTTTGATTAATGGATGATGTTTCTGTAATTTTAGGTGAATTAATGAAGGGTGTTTTCGTAATTTTTTTTATCATATACATTTTACTGAAACACTCTTTAATAATTCACTTAAAATTACAAAAACACCATTCATTAATCAAAACGACGTAATTTTTGGGATATCTGTAGATAACATTATCTAAATTGGCTGTAAAAATATTTTTTCATATATATATATATATATATATATATATATATATATATATAGTAAAAGTGTTTGTCATTTGAAATTACATAAAATAATGTTATTTTGAGAGAGATAAAGACATGATGAATTTTTTTATTTAAATTTAAAATAAAAAAAATCACCCACGTTCTTACCCCATGATTTCCATTTATACTTTTCGAGAAGGTACTCAATTTCAAACTTTGATCAAAAGACAAAAGTTATACTTTAGAACCTGGCAAACATATGTGCAATATCGAATTTGACTCATGTAATTTTAAAATAAATTATTTGTTTTTTTCAATTAAAACTTTGAGATGATTTTATGGTGTGGTTAAGCTTTGATTCTATATTATTGTGATGTAAGTAATTTTAATGAACTACTTGTTTATACTATTGATTTTAATTATTTTTACAATTAGTCCTTTCTAATTGAGACTATTCGATGCAGCTAATAACGAATAATATTTTAGATATAACTTAATTTAACTTATGCATTTTAAATCCTTATAATAATTAACTAAAAAAAATCTGATCTAGCAGATTTTAAAATCCTTTAATAATTTAATTAGCAAGCATATGAAATGAGAAATATGTTTTATGGGTTTTATAATTCTTATTTAACATGAGAATTCAAATTTTTCTACACACCATTCGATTTCCGTGCTGATGTGGGTCCTACACATAATTTTTTCTAACATATGAGTCCCACATGTTTTTTATCTATACCTCTTATAAAACCCATGTTTTATTGTAACGAATCATGCAGGTATGACTAAAATAAAAACACAAGATAATATAATTTTTAAAAAGTGGATTTTAATTATGAATTTTGATTATTTGTATAAAATGAAACGCTCAAAATTCTGACAAGATATTATATATAAAAATGTAAAAACAGAAAGCGACAAGTAAGGCAAGTGGATGTTTTCCACATTCCATCCAACGAAGGTAAAGACCGAGTCAACAACTAAACCCAACTATGATCATGATGCATTGATCCTCATCACGACATGTCATGAAATGATATAACATGCGTACATGATGCATGACGTCGGCATACAAAATATGAGTATAATGAAGATGCATATCATGATGCATGATGTGAAAAAATACGAACCACCATGCTCCACTTGGTTTCTACTTTTCTATTCATTAATAGAAAAAGGAATCAAAGCAAATTCAAAAAGAACGGCGTCGTTCACACCTGCTCCCCTAAGCCAATGAATGTTTAAAACGACATCGGTGCGCCGCCGCAGTCAATGATAATCATGGACATCAAACGGCGCCACCCATAAGTACGACAAAACAACAGTGACAGCAACAACGACAAGAACGAGGGGGAGAGAGAGAACGACCAAAGACCAACACTTTTTTTTTTTTTCTCTTTCTATCTCTGCACTTTGTTTTTGTCGTAAAAGAAAAAAAACAAAAGGTGTTGGGTGGTGTTCTTTGTTTGCGTGTGGTAATGTTCGAATAAGAGAGAGAGAGAGAGAGAGAGAGCACCGTGACGTCTCTGCTGCCGACAGATTCGCTCGTGATGGGGCTTCTCGCCAGAAACACGCCACGTTTTCCTCCCTCCAACTCCTTTTGTGGGACCCACCATGAATTCGTGTATCACTACGCCACCGCCCCCCTAATGTATTATTAAAAAAGTGTGTTACGTGAATTGTTGAAAGCAAGAGGGGGACCACATGGAAGAAGGGTCAAATCAGTGACAGTATTGACAGAGATGAGAGAGGATGGTGTGAAATGACGGCCGGCTGGGCACAGGTGGAGCAGGTGGCAGTGTTGTGTGTAGCAAATCAGTGACTGATGAAGAACGATGATAATGATGATGACGACGATTGCCTCGTAACATTGTCCACTCACGTTTTTCCTTTTTGTGTTAATTTTATGGATTCGTTTTTTATAATATCAACTAGATAGATTAAATAATATGACGTCGTTTTAGTAAAAAAAAAAATTAAGTTAATTTTGTAATTATAATTTATTTTAGGTATAATAACATGATTCATTATAATTTTTAATGTTGTAGGAGCGCTTCTAGATAACTCATATATATTTACTTAATAATAAAATAAAATAATAGAAATTATTCTTGTTTACGGAAAAAAGTTTAGTATTTTTTTTTAGAGTTAACAAATCATAATTATTTTTTTTTAATATTTTTGCAAATCATAATAATATGTTGGGATCGAATAGATTTTGATACTTCTTTAATAAAAATTGGATATAATGGTAGTTCAAAAGGAAATTATAAACTATATATTTTAATAATATAGTTATAATATTAAAATTATTTATTTGTTTCAAAAAATATGTTAATTAATGTGTTATGCTGCTATTAATCAGATATACATATGACAGTACTGAATTTTCTTATCAAAATTACGTATTCTCAAAATTTAAAAGAAGGTTATAATTTTAAAATATATTATGTTTTATAAATAAATTTTTTAAATTAAATCTTATCATTAATATTTAGTGTAATTTATAGAAAAAAATTATAAATATAATTTCCTACAATTTAAAATAGGGTTTTAGTTTTGTTCTTTAACATTACATAACAAAGTTTTCTACACACATAATATTTTGTGGAGCTCAAACTTTTTAAAACAAAAAAATAATTAAAAATTAAAGCTCGCGAAACAAATCTCGATAACATTACAAAATCACTTTTTCTACGACATAACTCTTATAAAACCCTTTAAAATATCCATATAAAAAATATTAACCTAGTTACCTAGAGAGAGAATAAGGGGTGTTTGCGTGTGTGGGGTGGTGGGTGGTTTGCACTTTTGCAGTATTGCGTCTTTTTGTGACTGAACTGTGTGCTCATAATAGTTTTCTGACATTTGGGTTTGAAAGCGTCACATTCTTGCCATAATAATATCACTGCCTCACCTCACAAAAACCCAAGCCAACACCCTCCATACTACACACACCCATTATTATTCTAATAATACTTTTTTTTTTTGTAATAAAACTTATTTTACGAGTTATTCGAATAATACGTGTTTTAACTTAATCATTTTCATTCATATTTTTATTAAATAAAATGAGAGATTAATCAGATAACAGATATAAATACAATAATATTGTTGAATTTAAGAGAATTATAAAAATGCAACAAAAATCCAAATATTCGTAATAGTTAACAATATAATAATTTTACAAAATATTAAAAAAGAAAAAGTATTTGTCATGTTAAATGATATAAAGTTATGATTAAAAAAAATATCCACTTTCTCTCGATATAATAAATTTACAATATATTAAAGAATGCTTTTGAATTTTACGGTAAAAATATGTTTCAGGTCACTTGAATAAAAATAAATAAATTATTAGTTCCAGCTTCACAGAACCTACTAGTCCTAGAAAAGACAAATGAATTGTCTCTTGTTAAAGCCAAGAAAGTGCTAATACTTTGAAATAATTTTATAATGGTATTTAGCTAACTTTTTTAAATATACTTTCAATTTAAAAAGTTATATTATTATATGTGAACTTCAACAGTAATTAAAAATATAAACGCGATGTACCAAAAAAATATTAATATTGTTATATTTGTAAGGTAATTAATCAAACATTTCTGTCTTTAATATTATAAAAATATGATAATAAATGTACTTTAGATTGGTTAAATAAATAAATTATTTACTACATTAAAAATACAAAATATTTTTTAATACAAACTTATTTAAATAATAATAAAAAGTAATTAAAAAAATGCTTCTTAAGAAATATTCTAACGGCACTCAACAAAAGTTAAATCAATTTTTTTTTTTTTGGAAAACAAGTTAAAACATTTTAGGGTTTTAGGTTTATTATGTTGTAGGAAAAATAATTGTGTAATGTTATATTACATATATACAAACATGAGTGGAGTCTACAAAAGAAATTAGAAATTTTTTTCATCTCCAATGAAAAAACTATTTCCCATCATTTTATGGTGCAAAAAGGGCAGTGAGGACGGCTACCTTTTCCCCCGCAAAGGAACAATCAATGCCCTTCAACAGCATCACTCCTTCATTTAATCATTTCCCTCCGTCACACTCATATACGCTGAAATATTGTGTTCACTGTTTGACCCACATAAATGCAAATGCAAACTTCATACATAGTTGTGTAAATTTCCCTTGATGTGTTGATGACGTAAACTAGCCGTTTTACATTTTTGTTGAAATTCATTAGATTTTAAGTAATTTTGTTAAATTCAGAACAAGAATTCATACTTATAATTGAAAACGCATGATAAATCTGTTTATTCCTAATGAAAATTACAAGGAAATCTATTTAAAGATTTTAACACAATCATACAAAAATTATAAAACCCTTAAAGATTTTACACAATAAAATTTCAGATGGAAAATTATTTTAATGATGACCTGTTAAAGAATAGCTTTTTTACAATAAGAAATGTAAAATAAATTGAACATTTAAACAATTTAACAGAATTGATAACTATGTTTTATTGTGTGATGAGTTTGTTGTCGTATTTTAAAAAAAATCGCAAACTTTATAGGGTTTATCATCTATCATTTGACATGACCAGAAAAACTTTCCTACACTCACAAAAATGGCACGCAAAACGCTTATAAAACCCAACTTTATATATATAAAAAAACAAACATAAATTACAGATATATGGTTCTTATTAATGTCAAAGAAGGCAGAAAGGGGATTATAAACAACTAATAATAACGGAATCCAATTGTTGGCCACAAAGGAGTTGGGGGCAAAAGAAAAAACAAAGTAGAGAATAACAGTGTTAAGACCATTCCAAACAACAGTTACTCCTGTTTGGTAACAATAACTCAGGCACAATGAAAATTCTGAAAAGCTGAATAAAAAATAAACTCACTAATTTGGACAGATTATCTCTTCCTTCACCAAATGGTCCAAATCTTTTCATTAAACTATGAATTTCTCTTACTTGTTTTTCAAGTGTCTGACTGAAATGAAAATGGAAAACAGAACAGCGTAAGATAAGGTTGTAATAATATTTTTAGGGCTTTACTTCTCTCATGCTATAGAAAAAATATTATCTTATGTTATGAGATAAATTAAGTGGGATTTACCAATTTTTTAAAAAAAGAAAGAGAAACAAGAGAGAGACACATCTTTTTATGTGATTGTGACATGAGAGATATATCTTATGTAATATTAGAGTATAATTTCCCATATTTTTATACATGAAATTTCTTATTTAACTTTATATTGTTAAATCGTTTTAAAAATTAAGTAATATCAATTAAAAAACATTCCTTAAATTCCTGTACAAACCAATAGTTTTTCAAGACGTATAAGTAATAAATAAAAGTGGAGGGTAATTTGAAATCTAGAAAATGAACCATGATGGACACAGAGAAACACAACTTTTTAAAAACGGAATATTAACAATGCGCACGCGCCTGATTCCTCAAAATAGTAGTTCGGCATAACGTATCAACTTTCACACACGTACTTTCTTTCATTCAATTAAATTAATAAACTAATTATTTCGCTAATTGTGCTGCTTATCCAAAACGCAGAAGCACAAAATGCGAGGTTCCATTAATATATAGTGGACCCATCCCCCACACACATTATTACTCTCAGTCTCGCCACCACCCATTGGGATATAAAAATTATTGTCCTCTCTCTAATACAGGACATAATGAAATACGGTTTAGATAATTGTAAGATATTATAATATTAAATATATAATTATTATAATTGTTTAACACATTTTATATTTACCTGTCTATAATATACTATTTGACTTGAATAAATAAAGATTATTTAACATATATCTCCTTTCCCCCTTACAAATCTCTTTTATTGTGATAGCCTTTTAATACATATGAAAACTAATGATTAATATGTTTGTGTATATGCTAACTTTAGGAAGTACTTTTTAAGAAAAAAATATTAATTTTATAACATTATTTACACAATCTCTTTTATTGTGATAGCCTTTTAATACATATGAAAACTAATGATTAATATGTTTGTGTATATGATAACTTTAGGAAGTACTTTTTAAGAAAAAAATATTAATTTTAGAACATTATTTACACAATTGTCAATACATCGTTCTTACACTAGATAACAAAATATACAAATATAAATATGTAAAGATAATGTATTAATCGTAGTGTTTTAATAACAAAACAATTTGTTTCAAAATTATAGGGTCAGTTACGTGTAACTTACATTCAAATCCAAATATGCCATATATATATATATATATATATATATATATATATATATATATATATATATATTCTTACCATCAAAATTTTATACTACAAACTTACTATCTATCTAATCACCATTAAATCAAAAAAGATAGAAGGCTAGAAAGTTTTTTTGAAAAAAAGAGAAATGCTAGATCCGATGGTGATTAAATAGGTAATGAGTTAGTAATAAAAAATTTTTAATAGTAAAAACATTTCTCGTCCTGAAAAAAAAAAAAACTAGTTAAATAGCCCCTTACATAATAACTAAGGCGTACAATTTTAATTATATGAATTTAGAAAGGAAAAAAAATTTTTGTTAATGAACAATATCTCACCTCATAAAAAAAAATTCGAAACTAGTTAAAAAGCCCTTTATACAATAACTAAGTCTCTGGTACAATTTTAATTATATGAATCTATAAATATTGAATTCCAAAAATATTTATAAACTATAAGTGAAGCACGAGTCTGATTCTCTAGATAGAAGCTAATCTAAAAAAATACCAAGTATAAAAAACGATATACAAGTACGTAGTTTTAAAGTGCAGAAAGAAACACGCGCTTTGGATGGCGAATGGGTCTAAAAGAGGTCGAAAGCATACGGCTGCTAAAATGATAAGAACCAGATCTTTGACTAGAAAAGGAATGCCATCATACTGATACCCACACGCTCGCTTCGCAGTTCCCGCTCCCCCCACCAGAAAACCCAACAAAAGCAGTCCCCACCCCCTTAACATAGCGCGTGGAAACCACTCGCAGCTTTCTTTTTCTCAGGTGGTCCCAATCGAATCAACGGTTGTCAATCCGTCGTCGGTTGTCTACCACGCCGCCCAACATTCCAAAAGCAAAAGCACCAAACCACAATAGATTTCGAACCAGATAAGGTGTTCGTTCGTTCACAACCATTTTTATCTCAAACTATCATTATTATTATTTATGGGTCGTCTAACAAATAAAGCTATAGCTTAATATATAAATCGGGTACGATCCGCACATAATACAATTTATTAAAGGACAATTCTAGCTAAATGGAACAAAACTCGTAGCAACAATAATACGGGAAAAATAAATAAAATAAATGTATATACAATATCATAGATTTTTTCATTTATCTGAAATGTTAGATAGACTCATCATCCCACAGACAGAGATAGTAAGATACACTACTCCACCCTCTATGAAAACGAACAACGCTAATAAACGAAACATAATCATGACGAGAGGGGAAAAACTGGGTACATTAATTAGATAAAAAACGACGTCGTGCTAAGCCTAACAAACATGATCTCATTTTATAGTACTCATAGCCACAAGGGTGGAGGTTCGTTCAAGTCGATGGGAATCCCACGCCGAATGAGACCCAGAAACGACGCCGTCGGGGAACTCTCCGCCATCTGCGCTCCACCGCCAACAGCAACAGCGCCGTCGATGCGCCTGTGACTGGCCACCGCAGCAGGCGGAGGCTGAGGTGGAGGACCAGCGGCGTGAAGAAACTCACTGAGGACGAGGCTGCGGGAAGGGACGGAGGGCCAGCGGTGATCGGAGGAAGGGACGTTGAGGTCGAGGCAGAGGCCGGCGGCGGTAACCGGCGCCGGAGGAAAATTTGTTTTAGCTTTGGCACCGCGGAGGGAACGAGCGGCGCCGTCGTAAGCAAGGGCAGCCTCCTCAGGTGTATCAAATGTACCCAACCAAACACGAGTCTTCTTCCAAGGATCGCGTATCTCAGCTGCGTAGCGTCCCCATGGTCGCTTCCTAACCCCTCTGTAATGTCCCTCGCGAGAAGCCGAAGAAGAAGAAGACGCCATTAACATCAAAGAAACAAAGAAGAAAAAAAAAAAAACCGAAGCGGTTTAGTTTGGAGATACTGAGATAGAAAGAAAAGTGAAGAAGTGAGTGTGTGTATATAAAAAGCAGAGGGACCCACATAACCTCCCGTAATTGTCGGCTGGCCGGCACGACCCTTAACTTTCTCACTTTCTCTCTTTTTGTTTGCCTTTTGGTTTTTTTTATACACAAACGCAACCTGCGAACCGAAAAATTTGGATAAAATGGCGAGAGCCGTTGATTTTGATCAGACGGCTGTGATGTGAGGGTTGGAGAAAGAAAGAAAGTTTGTGGGACCCCATTCAATAGGAGAGAGCCGCCGCCTGATAAGACGTGTGGGCTGGGCAGGGGGAGCTATCATGTGAGTGGGCCCCACTGACGTAAGCCCTACTGATGTTGTTGTACGGCGTTTTGCTGAACGGCGCCTGACATTTTTTTTTATTTTTTTTTAATTAATTAAGTAATTGATAATTTATATTTTTTTGGGGATTGAGATTGAATAATATAAATAGTGTTATTATTGGAGGGGGAGGATGTAATAAAGATTTAAAGAGATTTATGGGAATTTGAGTTGACGTATGAAAGGGAAAGGGTGGGTGAGGATATGATGAGAATGGATCAGGGTACGGTTGATGAGGTGGCTCATTGTGATTGGATGGAAGGATGGGGGGTTGGGGTTGGTGCAGTGACAGAGACTCCCACGTGGAAGGGTGTCTGAGTAGCAGGGAACAGGTGAAGTTGGGCCACACACAGAGAAAAGAGAAAGATGGGCTGGTTGGCGTGTTTGACCCTGTTGGCCTCTGTGTACACTCCAATCCTTTACTATTCTTCTTTATAGAGAAAGAGAGAGAGAAAGAAAGGACCAAATTTCAAGTTTTTTAAAAAGAAAATTTGAAAAAGTGTGAGTGGTGAAAGACGGGTGGGGGATTCAGAGTGACTGCAGCTACCAGAGAAAGGCACAGTATATATATTATGCCTACAGATACGGATGTAATAATGGTCACGTGAACTCTATTTACTTTTCTTTTATTTATTTATTTTTTTTAAAAAAAACTATGCGTATTTGGAAAAGTAATTGGTAATTCATGAATGATACTAATGTGAAAATAAAACAAAATTCCTAATAAAATGCTTTATCAAGTTATCGGCACTCGGTTTGGTTTATTTGTTTGGAACATCTCTGTTGATTCTCTCCCTGCATGAGGACAAGTGTGTTATAATAGTAATTTTTTTTTTTTTTCTAGTTGTGTTTTCAAACTTGCCTTTTGGTTTCACTCTGTATGGTCTATGATGATGATATGATAGGACGGCCACTTTTTATTTATTCCATTTTGTTTTCTCCGTTGGATAGTTTGATTACTGTTTAGTTTGTTGTGTCTAACTTCAATAATCAACTCGCCTGCATCTGCTTGGAAGGTAGGGAGATAGAGCTTGTAATTAATCAAACTTTGATTACTCTGAAATAATTATGGTTGTATTAGCTTGTTTTTTTTTGGTAAAAGTATTAGCTTGTTTTATTTTCGGTATTTTTGTTACAAAAAATATTTATCCATCACACCCGTAAAAATAAGAGTAAATATATTTTTGAGTCCTTGACAAAAAACACGGTCTCCATTTTAGTCTCTTACAAAAAAAAATTAATATAAAAATAAATAAATTTCACAAACATTAGTCTCTTCTTCTCTATTTCTTGGGATCTCGATACTATTTTTTTTTAAGGAACTAAAGTGGGACCATATTTTTTGTTCGGAACCCAAAAGGGTATTAACTCTAAAAATAAATAAATTTTATAAAAAAAAATTCTGTCTTCCTTTCACAATAATGTCCACTCATTTTTTTATTTATTTTTGTTAAATACGTCCACTCATTTTTTCATTTTTTATTTTGTTAAATACGTCCAATCATTTTTATATAAAATGTGACAGGAAAATATTTTTTTGTAGTTAAAGCAAAAAAAAAAAAATTCCTTTATTTATATATTATTCATTTAAAAGGCATAATGTTTTATTTCTAATTTTAGAACATCTGTATTTTCACCTCTAAAATGTCAATTTCAAATTTTGACTTCGAGTTAGCAAATCACTTGACAATTAGAATTTTTTAGTTAAGAACTTTTATTTAGATAAATGAGAAGTCTCTACTCATTTATTTAATTCAATAACCAATTTTAAATCATGGTTATGCTACATTATTTATCAAAATAAGTTGTCTTTTGTTTTTCGAACCATTTAGTTTATCTTGTCAAAGTATATTCGATGTCTTCCCTGAAAATTAATTAAATTAATTTTCAGATACACATGAAACTAATATGTATGTACGAACAGTGGCTTTGGCGTTCTGTTTGGATGATCAAGTTGATGGTGTCGCCGACATCCTTGGATGATAAAAATGCCACACATCAATCCATCCTCATCTCCACGTGTCTTGTCAATCTTTAATCATGGTGGGGGATGATGGCGGCCGACGACGGTGGCTGGTCACTGTTTGTGCTTCGCTTCTCGTGTGTGGCAGTTTCCATCATCAATGATCCAGGACTAATTTGAAAATTTAAAAACTTGTTAAGATTTGTTTTCCAAAAAAAAAAAAAAAAAAAAAACTTGTTAAGATTAAAAAAAAGGACTACATCTAAATTATAAAAATTAAAAACGGACTTCCAGGTTGGTTCAAAGGATCACTCGTTGTTTCTTTTTTTTTTTGATAAACTGTTTACTTTACCTATAGGGCCAAGGAGTGTTCTGACTTCGTAGTACCAAATTAACAATTTCATAAGCCGTAAGGCCCAACGTCGAAATGAGCAAATACCTTACATGAGCATAGGTCATGGATATCAACTATTTTAAATTTAGATAGTCAAAAGATGGGTTAGATTTGACATCTGGCTTAAATTGTAGTTCCTTAGCCTAATCTACTTTAATTTTGGCTTTTGGATAACTGTAATCCAATCCCACCAATATTAGTTTGGTTAGCTTGCTTCATGTATGACATTGGTTTAGGACTTTAGGTTAAACTATATTGTATATCCATAAGCCCAATTGTGAACTAACTGATCAAGAAATCCAGGCCAGAATGGGTTTTAAATGGTTTTGGTTTTATGAAGGTTTTGTGAGTTAATTGTTTTCCTTACCCACTTTAGTTCAGAAACCAATTTTCAACTGATGCCATTTAGCAATTTGGTTATTTTTCCTTTATCAACGCATAAACAAGCATACTGTCCTTCGGAATGATCCGCAAGTTAAAACATAAAAACAGGATATAAAAGAAAAAACTCTGCCTTAAACCTCACTTTTCTTCTATATAGAACATTATGATTTCTATCTGCATTTCAACTTTTAAACTGCTATAAATTCTTTCCTAATAGATGAAAAAAAGAATCTGTATAGAAGTTTAAACATAGAGGGGGTAATAAAAACATAAACATGGTAATGTACAAAATTTACTGATTTACAAATTAGGAGGGTTCTCAGCTTGTAAGAAGTGATTCAATGGGCTCAAGGAACTTTGTCAATATTTCGGGAAGCACACTATTGGGTACAGCCATCAGAAGATCATATTACCCTGCCATGCAAGCCACATGAATAGGACTCTTCAATTAAAAAAATGCTGGGATAGTCTTCGAAAGATACCAGAATAATGGGATGTTATCATGAAACTCATGAAAGCAAGATAGGCCCATTCTCCGCAGCAGTGTGAGCATTGCCATAATTATTATGCCTTGTCATCTGGATGTCACGTGAAAACTGGGTCCTTGCTTTTGCATATGGAGCTGCCCTCGCTACAAAAGAAAACCAAGAGTATAAATTTTAATTCATGATAATTTCTTAATGCTTAGCAAGGTTAACTGCGGGAATTTAACCATTTCCCCTAATACAACCCAGTTTGGAGAAACAAATTTCTCTAGAGTTGAGTTGATATCCTGGGAGAATAGTGTCAATGTTTTTCCACATTCAAGAGTTAAGTAAATTCTGGGGTACTTGACTCACATAATATGCATGTTTATTTTTTTGGGATAAAACAAAGGGTTGTACAGAGAGTGAATAAATCTTTTCTCTGCCACATTTTTTCTCTCTTCTCTAAAGTGTAATGTTTCTATTCGTAGGATGCACTGAATCTAAGTACTACAATAGCACCAAAGATTTATTCCTAATTATGGTTCCATATTTCCATATAAAACGCTGGCCTTGTACCCATATATATATATATATATATATATATATATGGGATAGGGGCAAACAGGTGTAAGCTCAACCCAATAACATTTGCAGCGTATTAATATAACTGTAACCCACAAATATTAAAATCCTTACCCGCAATTTGCTGAGCCCGTAGGATATTCTGGCGCCTTTTCCACCAGCAAACTGAACAGACAATAAGTAGTAGAAATGTAAAAAAAGCACCTAACCCAATACCAATTTTAGCACCGGCAGAAAGGTGAGGTCCGCATGTAGGTAATCCAGGTATACCACACAGACCTGCATTATCAGTAAAACTGCAGCCATCCACAAACGTAGATTTAGCATTGAGAAATAGCATATAGATATGGTTATCCTCTCATTGCATATAAATATTCTTTGTTTATTGAAGTGTTTAATCATTGACAACATACTTGAAGCTAGCTCTGTGCAAAAGTCTTCCTCCTAGAGTTGCTGGGACCCTTCCAGACAGGAAGTTGCCATTAAGGTTCCTGCATGAAGACATTTTAAAACAGACTTCTTGTCTTCTTATTTGTCTTATGGCTAAGTTAAACACTAAGGAAATCTTACAGTCTTTGTAACAACGTCAATTGTCCAAGGCTTTCAGGAATTGATCCATTGAAAAAGTTGTAGGACAGGTCACTGCATGTGTACATGGCATTCAGCAATGATATCACCATGATAGCCAAAGCAATAATTCACAACTTTCAGTAATCTAAGAGTGAAGCTAATCTCAAGTGGTTAAATCAAAGCATGAAGATGGTGAGTCATCTAAGTTCTACTAGTCACTGAAGTACAAATTGAACATTGCCAAGTTGTACAACTTGATCGACCTTTAATTATTTAGAACTAAAGCAATATTGATCACAAATATTAACCTTAATAAGATATATGACTCCTTTTCTTTGTGAACTTTTTATGTAAATTTATCCCTTAGCTTTTACAAATCAAAGTTCAAATTGTTAGGTGAAGGTCACATTGAAGGTTTTATATCATACTTCTCTAACATGCCCCCTCACACAAGAGCACATCGAACTTAAAAGGTGGATAATACACAGGCTCACGTACCTGTACTAAGAATTAGTAAAGAATGAGGAGCTGCGAGGATCAAACTCATGACCATTTTGTCATATAGGCTCTGATATAATGTTAAGCAATCAATTAAACTCACAAGCTTAAGTGGTTAGGTCATATTAATGGTTTTTATATCATATTACATAAAACATATTAAGTAAGTGGAAAAGTTTCCCTTATATTTTTATTTTGTTTTTTATTTTAGAGGCGTTACTATGATATATAGTTTTGGAAAGACACATGCACTCAATCCAATTAGGAAATACGAAGATCAGGGAGTAACAAATATATCTTGCAGAAAAACTACTTTAGGGGCATTCAAAACCAAAAGGATCCAATCAAAACTGAATAAATCAAAAAATTAAATTGGATTGAATCGGTTTTTAGATCCAAATTTGTAAAGCAATCTAATCCAAACCGAATCAAAATTCTATACATATATTTTTAAAATAATATTTCACCTAAGAAATTTCCACATTATCGATACTTATTTAGAACATTCTTATTATTCTTCCAGCCAAACTTAATTCCCTTTCTTGGATTTGAACATATATTGTAAGATTGACAATTAACTTAGAACTTGGATTTGTGTTTTGATGTATTTTGATGAATTAATTTAGTCTTGTATTTGATGTCTTTTCATGAAATTATTTTTCTGTATTTTGATGAATTTATATTAAAAAGATTCAAACAAAAGTCTGAAAAACCAATCCAACTGAAACTGATTTAGATTGAATTTACAATTTGAACCAAACCGATTGAATGATATATTAAGAAAATCAATTAGATGTATCAGTTATTCTTTTCCCTTAAAACAGATCCAAATTCCGCAAACACCCCTAACTACATATACAACTATACAAGTTCATGTTTCATATATCTTGTCCCTTAGATCTTGCTAATGCTTTAAAATTTTAGGATTTCATACTTTCTTATCCCCCTAAAACCAGGGGTTAGTTCACATAAAGAATTGAAGACAGGATTGGAGCAGACATCATTTCCCAACACACCTGTGCTGAGGATGAGAATCACATGCATTGTACAATATATTTTATGAACATCAAAATGATGAAAATAAGGGGGAGGGATAAGGCCTAATATGAGGTTGATGTATTAACATCGTTGACGTGTAATTCTAAAATATTAATATATTATTTTAATATTAATATATTAAAATAAAAATTAATTTTTAAATATATTAATTTTAAAAATATTGAATATTCTTATTTTTATAAAAATTTATGTTTTGGACACTGATCAATAAATTTTTATAAAAATTAATATCATATGACATTTTTTGAAGAACTATATAAATTCTTTATTAAAGGATATTTTTATTAAAAATATTTATTTTTATCCTAAATAGTATTATACAGTGCATTACCAAATACTAGATGATATTATCTTGTATAATATATAATTTTAGAAGTCACTTACAGCACTTTCAAGCTAGTTATTGTTCCAAGTGCGGACGGAATAGCCCCATGAATGCTGTTTCCACTTAGGTTTCTGTGATGAACAAGTAAAATAAGCATAACGAATAGGCAAATTAACGTACTTTTTTTCTTTCTATTTCTTAGGGAATAGTGAACAAAAAAAGGAAAACTAAAAAGGTCAGACAAATTATTCAAATATCAGTACTTATGCCTACAGAAGTAGGATTTTATTTTATTATCAATATACCAAACATTATTCATATATCCATACATTGACATAAATATTAATGTTCGCCTGAAAGGAAACTATTTACAACTCACAGGATTTGTAGATTATGCAGTCTGGATATGTCATTCGGCAAGAAACCCTTCAGACCTTGATTGTCAAGACCACTGTTCATCAACAGATACATCACCGAGTAAGCAATATATTGAGATTAAATATTCAATACAGCTTTCACATCAAAAGACACTGATTTTTACCCTAGTGGCACCAATATCTTTGCTAAGTGCAGGGTGGAGTTATAAGTGGGTTTTGAATACAATCAGGGCCCAAAGAAATTTGAGAAAGGGGAGGGTCAATATAAGGGCTACTCCCTCAAATAAGGAAAATAAAAAGGTTGATTTCAGAAAGCATGCAAAACTTAAACTTCCCAAATGAGTGAAAAAATATGTTTATAGCCAAAGGCTTCAAACTTTTAACAAGAGAAAGACAGATTTAAATGCTACCACGCAATCAAATATACAACAGAAGTCTTAGAATAAGGATAATAAGAAATTACAGTCCATCAATGACCCATTTGCCGCTACTTTTGTCTAATTGGCAATCTGCTCCGATCCATGGATGTTGTTGAGGAACACATGGATCACCATTCCATCCAAACCTGGGAGGAAGCCCCAAAGCCTTCTTTAATGTTTGTAAAGCCCTAACTAGAGTAAAAGAACAATGATCAACTAGCAAAATTTTGCATGCATTTAGATTACCAAAAATCACATTTGCTGCCGTTAATAGCAATAAAATCAGAGGACAAGTAAATGTAACAGTATCATAAAGTAACCAATCAATACTAAGCCTGAACGTCACCTCTGATAGGAAGAGGAAGCAGAGCAACAAAGCAATCAGTTAAGGAAAAATGCCGAAACAAAGAGACCTAAGAAGTATGATAGTGCATGTAAAAGTAGCAAGTACCAGCACAAAACTGATTCCATGTTGTATTCATAAAGAGCCATAGACCCAAATAATAGAGTATCTTGAGTTGTGTTATTTAATAAGAGAAAATAGAAGCCAGAAATTGTATAATTCTGCATCACTAATAAGTTCCTGAGAATGTCAATAATATGTTATTGCTCATTTGCCAAAAACTTAAAACAAATACAGATTGCGTGTATATGGTGAGTCTTATGAAATCATTATACTCTCCTCCAAATTCAACCGACATTTCATTTGATTATATAATAAATATCACACATCACTAGGACAAAAATTCATGTTGTAACCAAAAAAAAAATCATGTTAGAAAAATAAGAGAGGTTATACTTAATAAGTTATAACCTTTCTTTTTTACAACCATTTTCTTTATTGTTGGATCAAAATCAAAATCAAATCAACAGTTATAAAATAACATCAAGTAAGAGCCATTGATTTGATTTTGATCTAACAATAACAAAGTGGTTATAAGAAAAAAAAGCTTATAAGTATAATATACCTTAGAAAAATATAACATTAGTAGGGATTGACATATATACCTTCATCTGATAAAGTATTTGACTCAACCATTATAACCTCCAATATCTCAATGGCATTGATTATGGCAAGACTACCCTCTTTTGGATTCAAAGTTATTGTCAAAGTCCTCCCATTAACAGTAACAGTTGTATTAAGCACAAGGGCGGTATAAGGACCCCCACTCAATTTCACAATGTCAACATCTTTAAAAGCAACATCACCATTTATCATAATGTCGAAGACCCTTTGACCTATTCCAGTCACTGAATTATCAATCTCTGCAAAATGTAACCAAATAGAATAGTTTTTGTTGGGATCCACATCCAATGTATATGTTAAATCAGGCTGGCTACTAGTACTAACAAGTGCTGATCGATAAAGAGTTTCTGGATAAAAGTTTGGTGGAAGTGAAGCCTGTTTGATTCTAGTTTCAACAGATCTAGGTCTATCAGAATCCTGACCGAAAGTTTTAGTATGCTGCCAAAATCTGTCCCCACCCAGGGGATCCGCACCATAATCCACGCCAAATTTTGACTGCCCAAAACCACAACTAAGTCTTTTAACTGTCCTAAGTATTATCCCTTGACTCCATCCAGGCGCAAAATAATAAGCCTTATCATCAATTTGAAGAATCTCAATTGAAAGGATTGCTGGATCTCCATGACCCGTGCTATGGAAACAGATTGAGACAGAACTATCCATAAGAAACACTTGGGCTTGGGTAAATGCTTGATCATCCTGATCGGTCCAACCTGATTTCAAAGAATATATTTGAGTGCCTTGAATAGAGATGTCAAATAGAGGTTCATCGGTAGCTCTAGCTTGTGCAACAAGTGCAAAAAAGATCCTGACTGAGTAGTGCCCCTTTGGCACTCCATTAATGTGGTAGCAATTTGAAGGACCTTCAGACAAGGGAAAATAGCGAAGAGTTGTGAGAGGAGGGGAAATGTAGCTTGTTTTAGATGCGTTAGCAGGTACGCCTCCGGTGTATCCAAAGTCTTTATACCAAAGGGTAGTGGTTGGTTTTGTTTGAACATTCTGACGAGCCCCACAGCTTATGCGCATAGCAAACGGCCCTACAATGAATGTGAAGTTTCAGATATTTGAAACAAATCAAAGGGATAAAATATAAAAGATATCAAAATTACCAAAATCCTAATCCTTTGGTATTTGCAATCAATCACACCGGTTTCGTTAACACTAAAACTCAGCCAATAAAATAGCAACAACAATGCAGCAAGCTCTTGCTGTAAATTTCAACATGCATTTTGTAGATTGTTGTCAATATATAACGCACACACACAGCATAATTTCATCACATCCCTGAGAAGATGTTCAATTAAATGCAACGGTTCGTGCAATAGGTCCCCAAAAAAGCAAGTATTATGAACCATGATAAGCTGGCACAGAGCGAACTCAAGAAATTTCAATACGGTACCTGTTCATATTGAGAATGGTGTGTATAACAAAAAAGGGGATAAACTTAGTTTTTGTTCAAGAGTTTGACAAGCTGAGTACTTCTTAATATTCTTAAAATCAAAGTTTTCTACTAAAGAGAAGTGTCTTCCGTGAGACATGCAAACTTGATTAACCCTTCACTATGAGTAAAATACTAAGTTGTAGAGATTACTTAATTGATGTTATCGTATTTTCCTGTTCTTTTTTTTAAAATTCAGTGGCCTTATCTTTTTTAAACCCAAAAAAATTTAAAAAAAAGAGAGAATCTATTAAGCAATTTCTGAGGCGCCAGATGGAGTCACATATACCCCAACATTACTCAGATTCAAGCATGAATTCCACCGTGCACGCATTTTTCCTTAATAACTAAATTGAAAGCAAAATTAAAGTGAAATTTCAAACAAATCCAAACTCAAAATCGTTTTGCATGAATCTACTTATCAACTCCAATGTAGATGAATACGAGAAAATAGCATCACCACCACCAAAACGAAGCTTACCTCGTTGAGCTGCTCGCGCAGTAAAAGCAAAGCAGAGGAAAAGCATCCATAGCAGAAGAAATCTAAACATTGTTGTATTTGGCATCTTTGCTTTT
Source organism: Gastrolobium villosum (assembly GCA_032173675.1). Lineage (NCBI taxonomy): Eukaryota > Viridiplantae > Streptophyta > Magnoliopsida > Fabales > Fabaceae > Gastrolobium > Gastrolobium villosum. The sequence goes on from JAVKPL010011275.1 coordinate 294,158, forward strand.
TCTTTTTCTTCTTCTTCTACTTCTTCTTCTTCTCTCTCTCACATCCCTGCTTTTCTAGAGAGAGAGAGAGAGAATGCTTGGACGCGTCTGCACTTTGCAGTAACAGTAACACTCCACCGTTGGGAATTTAACTACTCTAATAATAAATCTTCTTTGATTAGTTGACTCGTGAACAATGGACGGGGACAGCTGTCACCGTGCTGCTGAGCCTTATCACAACCGGTGCAGGTGCGCACCAACTCCACCGTACATCTCTTAATGATTATTGTTCAAAGATTAAAGATGATATAATGTGGATTATTATTGAATCTAAATGGATATGGTTTTGTTGTGGGTCCCGCTTTTTAACGGCTATGATGTGAGGTAGGAGAGAGTGAGCGTAGGTTACACCGAGTAGCATGGACCACAGTATTTCTACTTGGTGGATAAATAATGTGGTTAAGAAAATATTGTGACACTAATTTCAAGGGTGTAATTGCTGATTGGAGGTGGATTTTGCTTTTTTAGGTTGTGAAGATGACAAAAGCAACCAGAAAAAGAGAGTGAGAGGGAATAATAAGTTCACGGGAAAGATTAAATTCAATGTTGCTTAACTGAAATTACACGATTGACCTTGTGAAGTAATAAATAGGATTGCATGATGTTATTTTTGGATCAACCGGTGGATAATATAATGGCCGTGTTTGACTTTTGAGATGGTTCGGTATGTATTTGCGCTATCAACGAGGGCGTCACCAGCGTATGCAACGCATGAAGAGATGGGTCAAGATTTGAAGGAAACATCTTCCATCATGTTGGACTTGGAATTACTTCCTATTTTTTTTTAAGTATTTTATAAGAGTTATGTTGTAGGAAAAATGATTGTGTTATATTATAGAGATTCGTTTTGTATGCAGGAGTTTTTTTTTACTACGCGCCCCACAAAATATTATGAGTATAAGAAAATTTTTATTGTCATATTAAATGATAGATAATAAACCCTTTTTATAATTATGTTTTCAAATCAAATAATGAAGTAAAACTTCAGCGGGTAGTCTAACAAAGTCTTTATTAATTAGAATGGTCATTCCATTAAGGTTTTGTTTGGGAGTTGATTTTATTTATTTATTTTGGATTTTTACTGAAATTGTGAGGAGGGAAATATTAAAAATTACTTAACTACCCTTAGCATTAAAATGTAAAAACTACATAAATGTGAATCATTGTTAAACGTGACATTATTGTCTCAAATACCAACAAAATTTATCGATAAAAATATTTCGTCAAAAATAGTGATGAAATTTTTGATGAAAATCACATACGTCAAAAAAATTTCGTCAAAACTAAAGACGAAACAAGATTTTGTCATAATCACTGACATGATTTTTTTACGGGAAAGAATTCAGTCAAAACTATTGACGAATCTAAATTCCGTTGAAACTTTCAACGAAAATATTTTCGTCCAAAATTTGACAAAACACATCTCTACCGAAAAGTTTCGACGTAAAACAATTACGTCTAAATTTTTTACGAAAAATATTTCCATCAAAATTTGAGACTAAAAACATTTATGCAAAAGAATTTGACAAATTTTTTTGTCAAAATTCTTTATAGAATCTAAATTTCATCAAAATATTTCATAAAAAAACATATTCATCGAATTTTTTGACGAAAAATATTTCCATCAAAATTTTCTATGCAACACATTTCCATCGAAAAAATTTTCTGGAAAAAAATTACATCAAAATTCTTTACAAAATTTACATTCCGTCAAAAGTTTTCGACGAAAATATTTTCGCTAAACTTTTTGACAAAAAATTTATGTCGAATATTTAAGGAAACACATTTTCATCGAAAATTTTCGATGGAAAATATTTTCGTCAAAAGTTTTGATAAAAAATATTTTCATCAAAATTTTCAACGGAACACATTTATGTCAAAAAATCTCAACAGAAAATTTTTCCGTAAATAAACTTGACGAAAATTATTTCGATTAAAATGTTTGACGGAAAAAATATTCTGTCAAAATTCTGTACAGAATCTAAATTTCGTCGAAAGTTTCGAATGAAACATTTCCCTCAAAATATTTGACAAAACAATTTCCGACAAAATTTTCTTCAGAACACATTTCTATCGAAATTTTGAACGAAAAACATTCCGTCAAAATTTTTGACGAAATATTTTTTTTCGTTTAAAGCATTTCATGGAGGAAATCATTTTCGTCAAAACTTTTGCCAGAAACTAAATTTCGATAGAAAATTTATTTTTGTAAAAATTTTCATGTGAGAAAATTTTCCGTCGCTTTTCGACGAAGAGTATTCTGACGAAAAAAAATTTGTGACAATTTTTGTAGCTTCCAGCGTAGAAATTTCATAAGAAATATTATCTTTTTTAATATTGTGAAAAGTACATAAATAATTTTGTTAGAAAATTTAAATTTAATTTAGATTGTAAAATATAATAATTATATTAATTTTAAAAATGGGTATAATGTGAGGGAATACCCTCCAATTTAAATGATCCCCTTCCTTTCTTTTCCCCTCCAAACTCCCAAACAAAGCCTAAGAGATTAAATTGTGACTATTTTTATAAATTCAATTTGCAACACAAAGAAGGATGTTGTGTACGAAAGCAAGTGTGGATTAAGCAAGGATTATGTCTTAACTATGTGCGGTCCATAACAAAAGTTGATCGAGGGAAGTTGAAATCCCAACTTACATCTTGTTTAATTGTTTCTAATTGTCTTTCTCATTAGATTTTATTATTTTATTTTTTATGTTACTTTCTTGACGATATTTATAATCCTCTTTTTCAAAAGCATTTGAATCAATCAAATATAATCAATCTTGTAATATAGGGGTGGACATAGTATTTGTGGGATGATACTCTGCTTTTCACTTTATTACTTGAGCGACAGTTGCACTTGTCGGAGCCACATTGCTTGTATACTGAGACATTTGGGAATACTATTTGAAGATGTTTTAAAGGAAAATATTAAAGGAACAAAAATGGTTCCAATATACAAGGTGTTAGTTATTTTATGTGATAGTAAGATGAATTTCACATAATCGATATGTATTTGAGAAAATTACTTTGTGTAAGCAGTTGAGAACATTACTTGCAGTCTTTTAAGTCCATTATGAATTTGATTTATTTATCATGCTATGTAGTTATGAAAAGATTGTTAGACAGGTCGCTTCAAAATTCAAAGGATGAATTGAGTTTTATAAAATCTTTTCGCAAAATGTCTTCTTTTATTTTGAAAAAATATTTCTTCAATCTTGATTTAGCACAATTAATTCTAAGTAAAAAGATAAGTGTGTGATCAATAGATGAACTAGTAAGCAAGCAAACACAATCAAATAAAGCAATTTAATGATTGAAATAAAGAGTTAAAGGTTAGAGAAATTACAAACTAGATGTATCATGGTTCGATCACCACAACTTGTGACCTACACCCAGATTGAAGTTGATCGATCAAATGTTTCACTAACAGTCATATTTCACGGGTGCTTGACAAACCTTTACAATCTACCAAATTTACGGGTATTTGACAACCTTACACTTTACTCCGAATCTCTCTAGGTATTTGACTACCTTTCCAACTTAATGGGTTCCGCAACCCTTTCAACTCAAGTTTACAAGAAGGAATTGTTTAATAATGGCTAAGTACTCTCAAAGTACAAATGATACAACTTGAAGCCATATTGGTAGTGATGAATTTTAAGAATAAAGCTCAAAGGTATTAAATGATCAAGGGGATGAATCAGTGAATGAAATAAGAGTAGGTGCAATGAAATCAATCAATTAAAGTTCAATGACAAATGGAATAGTGATTACAAATAGTTAGAGTATATATGAGTTTTCCCCAAAATACAGTCGTTACAAGGCCTAATGGCTAGTAAGGATTCAAATCCTTTTTGAGGGATTTGAATCCCTTCCTGATAGCAGCAAATAATGTAGTCCAATTTGGTCTAACTTGGATTCTAATGCCTCCAAACTTTCGCAAAAGCATGTTCTTGACTTGGGAAAAAGTATTTCAACGTTCTAAGACATGTTATGCACATTTTCCATGGATTTCTAAATTATTTTCAAGAATTTAAAAGTTCTGAATTACGCAATTTGAAATCCATGTTCACTTTCACTTTATTCATGCAATTTTGATCACCTACCTTTAAATTTGAGTCTAAGTCCTATAAATATACTACTTGTGGGCTGTTGGACTTAGGTTCTTCCATTATAGCTTGAATCCTTTGAGCTTTGTCAATTATCTTGATGGACTTCACACATATTGACTTGGATGATTGTCCTTTTAGACTTCTTTTTAATTGTTACAAGTTGTAATGCTTTGAAGTCTTCTTTACATGCGTGTTTGTTATCATCAAAACTCTTGCATTTTATATTCTTCATCTTGAGTGCATTAACTCCATAAAAATTTCATGCTTAAGCAATATCTGTATATATTTTGTTTTTTGAAAAAAAATCAATATAAATTGGTTATAAGACAAAATCATTTAAGAATCAATTTAGAGGTTAAAAATTGGTTGTTTAGCGGGTTTTAAACAATTTTAATTTGTTTCTAAATCTGAACCAGTCAGCAAAAAATAAATTCATTTCAATAAAAAAAATTGTTTGGTTCATAAAATCATCCCATATTAATAACACCATGCTTTTTTTTATAACAATAGCACCATGCTTACCCTACATAAAATTTGATATCTTACTTCAAAGCTTTCCAAACAAGAAACTGAATTTGCTTCAAATAACAACTGCTATCAATCTACCAAAAAAAAACAAATGTTATCAAAATAAAAGAAATATAAATAAAAAAAGGGTATATAAGCATGCTAGTAGAACGGTCTTTATAAGGCCCAAACCTAGTTGGATGCATCTTACTCGTTAAAATCAAAATTGAACCCTAACCCGATTCGCATGAACCCTAACTATCAAATATCTTCATCTCTATGAATGCTCTAATTCAAAACAAAATTTGTGACTCACAAACCCTTCACCACCATCCGAATGTACGAAACCTGAGAATTTTCTTCGTTGTAATCCCTTAATCACAAAACACCATATTACAAATCCTGTATCCCCATCCAAAATTATAAAATCTCTTATTCAAAACAATATTTGTGACTCACGAATCATGAGCCATTTTCATTTGTATATTTCTCTACAAAATTCAATCATCAGTTGCGGTTCTTTCGACATTAACTCCTACAAATGAAGAAGGCAAGTTTTTCTTTACACCTTTTATTTTGTGTTCGTGACATCGTAATTTGGTTAGGTCCTTCTTCGTTCTTCATCGATTTGGTCTTTCTTGGTTTTATTAGTGTGTTCTTCATTTGGGTATTTCTTCTTTGATTTGAAATGTATTGTATTCTTTGTTTTAATCCTTTATTTTCATCTCTCATAATGCTTTCCAATTAGAAATGAGATTAATGCAGTGTTGGTCGAGTGTAAATGTATGCTTATACCCTTGTGCACATATAAAAGGAAAATTTTAGAAGGGGTATGTACAAGAATGTTTCTTCCACATTAAATATGATTGGTATATTTGTTGTTAATACTGGAATCATAAAATTTATTTGAAATTAAAATTTTGCTTACTTGATGGGATGATGAAGATATGACATTTTTGTGTTTATTTTACTAGTGAGATGGATGACTTGTGCAAGAAAAATCTCGAGAATGTTGATGATTACAAGACAATGTTTAAGAGATAATATATAGGAATTTCCTTACTTTTAGATGAGGAGTCATGCTATATGTTCCAATTAAAAGTGTTTGGTTGAATACTTAATGCATATTGTTTTGTTTTTTTATTATTTAATCAAATCAAATAGTGGGTTGTTCGTGTTTGTGAAATGGAGATGGATAACATATATAATTTTAAGATTCTATCCATATTATTAATTAATTATTTTGCATTTAATCAATGTATTATATTGAATTTATTATCTTGAAAGAAAAAATTGGTTCATTTATCCTATAAATTACCTAATGTAAACCACATGTCATGTTTGATTTTAGTAGGAGGATCCATATTTAAAAATCTTGGCCAAGATTAAGAGAGAGCCTTCTTCCTACTGATCAGTATTTTTCACGGTATCTCTTACATGGAAAGAGCTGCAAGAAGTACCTCTAATGCACCATCCTTTATTAAAAAAATCACATATAATTTTGGGATGTCTGTTTCCATCCTTAACCTCAACACCAAGAGATAGACTTCTAGTCCTCATATAAAGAAAAGTTAATCAATAAAACATATTAGTTAGATACTACGTGCGAACCAATTTAAACGTATTGATAAAGGACAATAAGCTGCTTATAAAACAGACAATGTACTGTGTCATAAAACTTTGGTCATATTATAAGTAAGTTTTTTTAAAAAAAATATTAAACTAAAATGACCATACCTTGGTGTTATTTGTTTCACGTCATCCCTTGATCCAATCTCTGGCTGCATGATTTTGTTATTATAATTTTGATCACCATAAATATTTTCAACAATACTAACTCTTTATAGGAAGCAGTAACCAGTATCACTGGATAACCTGGTTACCCCATAATTTATATCCTTAACACCATATAAATAAGACTTTGTTACTGCAATTTGGTTTGCTGCATATCCAAAGGTTTTTCATTACAAAAAGAATCCAACATTTTCCACATCAACATCAACATCTATGTAACATCCCGGGCGCTGACGAGGGCGAAGAGTGATCGCCGATGCGTAAGGGCATAGACAAGGAGCGGCTCCTGGCAAGCTTCCAGCGGCAGGGGTACATGAATGAATCAAATCAACATCTAAAATAGAGGAATTTTAGAAACTGTGCCAGTATGGGACGGTACAATTGAGGATAGCTTTTAAGAATTATTTGGTACTATCTATACTAAAAGATGCATCTACTTTTCGGTAACCCATAATAGAAGAACTCCATAGTTAAGCATGCTTGACTTGTAGTAATCCTGGGATGGGTGACCTCATGGGAAATTTTACCAGAAAGTGTGCGAGTGAGGACAAAACACGCTGAAAAGTCTCATGTTAGTGTGTGGGGATATTCATTGATCCTTGGAGCGGTCGAGCGTTACAATCTAAACATGAAATGACAATTCATCCAAAATCAAGAAAATCTGGATTTTGCAAAAGATGGCAAAAGTCAAGGATTAGATGTTAACATTGAAAGTGCTAGATCCCTCATACAGAAGAAAACCTTTGGAGGACACAATAAACCAAGTTATAGTAACAAAGCTTAATTATGAGGTGTTAAGGATATTAATTCTAGGACCACCCAATCATATAGTGATTCTGGAAAATATGTGGCTATTGACCTCTCATAGATAGATCACTTTGTTGAGGATGTAGATGGTGATGTGAATTCTAGGAACAAAATCATGCTGCCAAAGATAAAGTTAAAAGATGATGTCAACCGAATAACAATGAGACATGATCATTCTTGTTCAATATGTTTTTTTAGATTTACTTATAATATAACCAAAGTTTAATTACACGATATGCTATCTGATTCAGAGGTAGCTTTTCGCCCCTTAACAATGTGTTTAAATTGGTTCACATGTAATATTTAACTATTACGTTTTACTGATTAGCTCTTCTTTATAGAAGGACTGGAAGTCCGTCTCCCAATGTTGAGATTAAAGATTGAAACAAATACACCAAAAGTATATGTGGTTTTTTTGTTGCTAAAGGATAGTGCATGAGGGTGTTCCTTGTAGCTTTCTTTGCTAAAATAATGTCAATAATGCTAACCATGAGGCTGAAGGGGACTTAGTCATGGAACGCCACAAGAGAGAATCGAAATAGGAAGAAGCCATATTATATAACTTATTTGGTCAAGATGTTCAAGAATCTCCTCTCCAAACATAATTATCATAAAGAATATACTGTCACAAGTGTTAGGGAAAATGCCGAGAGATCGATGAAGGTTAGTACTCTAATTCATTAACTACTTCATTTGAAAGCATGCATTTATATTTTTTTGAATTTCCTTTGAAAATGAACATGCAGAATGAGCAAGAAGCAAGTCTAAGATGACATTTATCTCAAGAAAAATATTTTTTTTTGTAGGGATAACCTTTTCCCAAAGAATAGATTTGCATTTAATGTAACAAACAATTATTTCAACTCCAATTGCTTGGTTGCATACTTAATGTATATTTTTTTTATCAAATAGTAGATTATTTATGCTTGCTTTTGAAATAAAATAAATGATATTTCTAGTTTCATGATTCTTTGCATATTGATCATTTATTATTTTACTTTTATTCAATGTGTTATATTATATTTATCATTTTGAGGGAAGAAGCTAATTTCTTTTAACAGATAATATTTTGTATAATATTATTATGCTTTAGCGAATTCATATTTTAAAGGCATGACCAAGGTTAAGAGAGGGACTTTTACTCACTAGTTACCAAGATGAAATTTGAATTTGAGAAGCAGAGGATGACAACACAAGATGCACAATGCTCGTGTCAATGAAACATCTAGATGGAGCAAAGCCAACAGAATTATTGTATCAAAGGTATTACTTATTTTATATGATAATATATGAGTTATGGAAGTTAATTTGTATAAGAAGTTGGAGTATATTATGCATGATTCTTTAAGTTATCTATGAGTTTGATATATTTATGCAATTATCACATTATTTCATGCTATAATAACCTATGATGATGCTTGGTTTTTGAAAGAACCCATTACAAGAAAAAAATCAGTTGTATCAGTTTGAAATTGCTTTCAAATTGATTTTGAGTTGCTTAACAAAAAACAAATTGTTAAAAAAATGATGTTAAAATCATTAAGAGGGAATAATCTATGTTAGTGAAATTAATTCGACGATACACACAGTTTCATGAAATGCACACAAGAATTTGAAACATGCAATAACTCAAAGTTAAAATGTACCGTACGAAAATATATGAATGTAACAAGAAAAAATATGAGCTCGATGTTAAACATTGTGTCGTTAAGATAATATTGTCCTCTCTATGGTCATAAGATTCGTGGACAATTGTCTTTCAGGATAGAACAAATAATTCCTACTATTGTGACGTCATTTTCATATTGAATAGCTCAATCGAACTCAACCTATGCGTGATTAATCACAGTACACTAGAAGAATGCAAATGCAATAGGAAAAAACTCTCCTTAAAATTGTGATTGACTATCTATTTATTGAAAATACATGGTCGTGATTGAAACAACACCCATTCAAGGATGAATTAACACGTCCGTTATGGTGAATCAACACATATGTTAGGATGAAGCAACACATCCTTTCGGCAATGAAATGACACATCTTTTCAAATCAAACTTCTTATTCATAAAAATAATTTTTAAAACTAATTTCAATAATCCCCCACATAAATAAGAAGTTCAACTATCGAGACCATATGCATAAAAGACTCAAATGCAATGTGCAATTGATCAATAAGGAACAATTCAATTGGGTTCGGTGGACTCAATGCCTTATAAGTGGACCTAGTTAGACCTATCGAATTTACTCGGTCAATCGATAGATGCAATGCCTTGTAACCGTCAACCTTGTGTGTAAACCAAGACAATATGAAACACGCGATTATTCCTCAAACATGGTTGGTCCTCTATTTGTGTCCATCTTGACCTTGGACACCTCCTGGTTCTGCATGTGTGTTAGAGAATACAGGATTGCATTATTCTCATAGAAGTGACCCTCACTTCACACCTACATAGGTGATTTTTGGTGTGTATCCCAACATACACCGTCTGAACACATCAAAATAAGAAATCATTAAAAGCCTACTTGATTACCCTTTACTTATGCACTGCCTTGTTTAGGAATAAGTATGAGTTTCGAAAAACTCGACAGTGCTTTTTCGTCAATCATCACTTGGTTTTTTCTTTGAACCTAGTTCGTGGGATCTCCACTGTTCTAGGTAGAGTGTCCGCAATGATCAAGTTTTTAATGGCCTTAAACCCATTCCTTTCGACAAACCATACATCGACTCTCTAGTTACACTTCTAGTTAACAGATATGTAATAATACCACTAGAGAGTAATTGTCTCACGATATCATGTCTTCAATATAGACATATAGACTTGCCATCATACATAACATTCCTTGCAATTCCAACTGCTACCTTATTATCACAGTGGATGCACATAGCAAACACAAATTTCAGCCAATTCAAAATACCCTCAATGAAGTCACAAAGCCACTTGGCTACCCCACCAACTCTATCTAAGGCAATAAGCTTTTGCTTCAATGGTTGACCTTGTAATATATGCTTGCTTGGATGATTTCTAAGACACAACACCCCCACCAAGTGTGTACACATATCCACTTGTGGATTTGGTGTTATTAGAATCGGTGATTCAATTTGCATTATAATCGACATTCACCATTATTAGATACATATCCAATGAAACACAACCCACTATCTTTGGTCAGATCTTAACCTTTTTTGGTTTCGGAATCGCGACATTTGCCAAACACTCTAATACTTTAAGATAATTCAAGGCATACTTTCTACCTTTCCATATTTCATAGAAGATGTTCATTATCTTCTCATGGGAGTACTCCATTGGTTATATAATTTGTTGTTAAAATGACTTTTCCCCACAAATTTTGTGGTAAACCAGATGTCTACAATATCATTTCTTTTCATTAAAATTCATTTCAAATAACAGATACTCACAGAAAAGCATAATATGTTACAAATTAAAGAAAGAAAAGAAATGATAGATTAAAAATGGTAATTCAGAATGTTATTTAGCAATCACTGCCAGGCCCAAGTTACGCATCTAAATGGACATGGGCTACAGCCACATAATACATCATAGAATATAATTAAATAAAAATTGAATTAGGGTTATCATAAAGGTGACACGTAGATGAAAGTAGTGGAGGTGGGGTCTACCTTTCCAAGCAGGATTCCGATGTACACGTCAGTTGAACATCCTTTGTTTCCTTGTTCTGATGTGTGATTTGGCCTGAGGATGCTGTCTCCGCCTCTACGTTAAAAACCCCCTTCAATTGCAATTGGAATTGGGGTTCCATTGCCTGGCCGCAACAACCTTGTTCTCTCTCTGCTCTCAATGTCTCTCCCAAATTCTCCCATAGCCTCCCATGATGAAATCGATCCATCCCTTCAAGAAGAAGAGGAGGAGATAGAAGACCCTGAGGAAGAAGAAGTGGAGGAAGAGGAAGAGGGGGAGGAAGAGGAAGAGGAAGAAGAAGAAGAAGAAGAAGAAGAAGAAGAGGAGGAGGAGGAGGAAGAGGAAGAGGAGGAGGAAGAGGTAAAAGTGAAGGAGGAGATAGGATTGGAAGAAGAAGAGGAGGAGGATGTAGAAGAAGAGTTGGAGGAGGTAGAAGAGGAGGAGGAGGAGGAGGTAGAAGAAGAGATGGAGGAGGAGGAGGTAGAAGAAGAGATGGAGGAGGTAGAAGTAGAAGAAGAGATGGAGGAGGTAGAAGTAGAAGAAGAGATGGAGGAGGTAGAAGTGGAAGAAGAGGAGGATGAGGTAGAAGAAGAAGCAGCAGCAGTAGAAGAGGAGGTAGAAGAAGAACCAGTGGAGGAGGAGGTAGAAGAAGAAGAGGAAGTGAAGGAGGAGGACAAAAGGGCAGTGACAGATTCTCCACCCAATGTGGATAACAATCGCAAAGGTTTTTCAATTCATAAATTAATTATGAATTTTGTTCTTTAGTTTATCCCCTTATGTATAGTTCTTCTGTTTTGCTTAAATTTTGTAACTTGGTTTTGCTACTGTATTGCTCACCCACTATCTGGTGTTTGCTTACATGCAGTTTATATGGTTTTTGTGAGGTCATGTGTTTAATGCCATGTTGATGTTGTTCTTTGTACTTTTATTTTTATTTTTTATTGAACTGTTTATTTGGGGATAGAGGGAGAAGGAAACAATGGGGACTAGCGAGGAATGATATGCTACCTTGGAGTAAATCTTGTGGCCGTGGGGTTTGGTTTTTATTAGGAGATTCTAGAGAGTAGAGACATCTCTGCAGTTAATCTATTTCAATGGGAACCTTCAAATTCTCGCCATGTTACTTATTCATGGACACTGCCAGAGCTTTATAGCATCAGTTGCCCCTTTTTTTTTTAACTGGCGCTTAACTAGAATTGTACTGATTCCCTATTAACCTAGTTGCAATGTTGTCATTGGCATTTGGTGATGCAGCAAGCCCCAAAATTTCCGTGTTACCATGCAGATTGTATGATATTCGAGCAAGTCAGCCATTTGAAAAACAGTAAAGAAGACATTAAACTCACATACAAATAGTGAACACAAAGAGAAAGCGATAATGGGAAAACAAGAGAGGTTAGAGGTAAAACACTGATGAAAATTACATGACTGAGGATTTCAGCCAAGTCTGATGACTTGAAGAAGCATGAGGTCAGAGAGCACCCTATCTTGAAAGCCCAGATTCAGTGTACTATGTCAGAAATGAGTGTGTTCTGCAGTATTTTCTTCTAATTTACTGCTATATTTTGACAGAGGGAACTGTGAGACCATTTTCAGCTAGCACACATGTGGTAGTGGCTACATTGTGTATATAACAACAGCCAAGCCTTACCCTACTTGGCATGGTTGTCAAACATGCGAGTGAACTCGTAGAGTATGAGTTTACAATTCTAGGTAGGGAAATCAAGTTAACATGCTTGAAAACTTGTTTCTTTGTAAACTCGGGTAGACTCATTTATTGCCCAGAATCATGAGTTTGAGGTTGATTGGACGAGTCTACAACGAAGTGGTGATTTGTCCCTAAACATGCCCAAAATGACACTATTTCACTATTTTTCAAAAAACCCAAAAAGCAGATTTCACGACAGATGAATGATAGGGCTTGTGTTGCATGAAACCTCAAAGCTGCACGAACTCGGCTCCATAACGGCATCCAACATTCTGGCTTGAACCCAGCCAATGCAGGTGGTGAATGAAGCTACAACGATTCTCAGTTGCACAGCTCCTAGCTTGAACAAAGTCACAATCCAACAGGGGTGGACGAACCCCATAGCTCACTGTGAGTCTGCAACTAACCCAGTAGGCTGATGAGGTAAACCTAGCTCCAACAAGGCGAACCTAGTGCCCATCATTATCTTCACTCTTCAGTAGTTTTGAACCTTGTGATTTTTTAATTTGTCCATCAATTTTGAACTTGTCATGCTTTGCTTGTGTGCTGAGCTACAAATCCATCTTGGTAATTGTGGTTTGCTTTACTATGAAGTTGGGATGTTGAATATTTATTATGCATCTTGGTATTTAATATGCATATGGTTGGTGAATAATGCCAGACTTTTCAAGTGTGAACTTTTTTATGTTGCCTCTGTCATGAAATAAATTAGTCTTCTTAAACTCTTTATGGTGTGTAACTATCAATTAATGGCTGTTTTAGAGGGGTTTCTTTGTTGGATATGCAGCGAGACTGGTGAGCATTGCTAGTTTATTAGCCTCTGACTTGTTCTTGTACTTTTTTATTTGTTGAGATGGATTTCTGAATTGCTTGAGGAAATCCTCAGCATGATTGATTATATATACATGATTTAAAATATCTAATATTAAAAATGATGGGACCTAGCAGGATCCTAAGAAAATCTGGAAGGTGGTTGGTTTGGGGGAGCAAACTCATAATTAGTTAGATGGTTGTGATGAAAAGAAGAAGTGTTTTATGAATAAACTTCTTATACATTACTTGAAAGATCCAGGGAGGTACAATTTATATTGAGTACAAAGAACAATGCTAATAAATAAGAACAAAAAACTAAGAGGCATACAGAGGACTAAGAGACATATTTACAATAACAAGAGAGCCTAATAAATAAAGGAACAGATAACAAGAAAGAAATAAATGAATTCTAGAATATTCTACACTCCCCCTCAAGTTGGGAGATATATATTGATCATTCCCAACTTGCTGATCAAATCCTCAAAGGTCGGCTTAAGTAATCCTTTGGTGAGAATATCTGCCGTTTGTTCCTTGGTAGGTATATATGATAAGCATACACTACCGTCTTCTAATTTTTCTTTAATAAAGTGACGATCGACTTCCACATGTTTTGTTCTGTCATGATGAACAGGATTTTGAGCAATGCTGATAGCAGCTTTATTATCACAATATAATCTGATAGGTAGGGAATAAGAGATCTTCAACTCTTCCAGAAGTCTTCTTAACCAAATTCCTTCACAAATACCATGGGCTAAAGCCCGAAATTCCGCTTCTGCACTACTTCTTGCAACAACAGTTTGTTTCTTACTTCTCCAGGTCACAAGATTTCCCCAGACATAAGTACAATAACCTGAAGTAGATCTTCGGTCCACTGCAGAACCAGCCCAGTCTGCATCTGTATAAATTTCAACCATCCTTTTGTTCCCCTTTTTAAAGAGAATTCCTCGACCAGGGGTGTTCTTGAGGTACTTGAGAATTCTATAAACAGCACTGAGGTGTTTTTCCTTAGGAGAATGCATGAATTGGCTAACCATGCTTACAGCAAAAGCAATATCAGGACGAGTATGAGACAAATAGATTAATTTTCCCACCAGTCTCTGGTACTGCTCCTTATCGACATCTTCCCCGTCTTCAACTCCCATTTTGATATTAGCTTCAATTGGAGTCTCTGCTGGCTTGCACCCAAGCATACCTGTTTCTTGCAACAAATCTAGAATGTATTTTTTCTGAGTTAAGGAAACTCCTTTCTTACTTCGAGCAACTTCCATGCCAAGGAAGTATTTGAGAGATCCAAGATCTTTTAGTTCAAATTGGTCAGCTAAACATTTTTTTAAAGAGGCTATCTCCTCGGTATCATTACCAGTGACAATTATATCATCAACATAGACAATGAGGATAGCAATTCTTCCTTTATCAGAGTGTTTAAAGAATAAAGTATGATCAGTCTGAGCTTGGGTGAACCCTTTTCCCTTAACAGCTTGAGTAAATTTCCCAAACCATTCTCTGGGAGATTGTTTAAGTCCATAGAGAGACTTCTGCAACTTGCACACAGATCCATCCCCTTTTTCAAAACCAGGAGGTGGATCCATGTAAACTTCCTCATGTAGATCACCATTCAAGAAGGCATTCTTGACATCTAATTGTTGCAATGGCCAATCAAGGTTGGCGGCAAGAGATAGCAGAACGCGGATAGTGTTAAGCTTGGCAACAGGAGCAAATGTCTCCTGATAATCTATCCCATGAGTCTGAGTAAATCCCTTAGCAACTAATCTGGCCTTATACCTATTGATGCTGTTGTCTGCATTAAATTTTATTGTAAACACCCACTTGCAACCAACAGTTTTCTTTCCTTTAGGTAATGTCACAAAATCCCATGTTTCATTTTTTATAAGTGCATCCATTTCTTCTAATACGGCATTCCTCCATTTTGGATCATCAAGTGCTTCTTGGATATTTTTGGGTATCCTGGTACTATCTAACATAGTATTGAAAGCACGAAAACCTGGAGATAACTTCTCATATGAGATATAATGGGAAATAGGATGAGCAGTGCAAGATCTAGTACCTTTCCGAAGAGCAATGGGCATATCAATGTTGGCTGTACTAGAGCATTCAAGTGGGTTACTAGAGCAAGGACTCGGGTCAGGATCCTGGCAGTCTAGAGTCTCTTGATGTATTTTGCGCCTGCTGTAGAATTTTCCCCATTTACCAGGAGGATCACAAGTACCGGGAGGATCATTAGACTCAGGTATAGTTGCTCCCCCTATTTCCTTCCCAATAACTCCCCCTGTTTCCAAAGGCCAAGGTAAGACAACAGCTTCATTTGGTTTCCCAGGCTTATCTTCATCCATATCAGTAGACTCCCCCTGAAGAGAAGTCGGGGAAAAAAAGGATTGTGTCTCATAAAAGGTAACATCCATGGAAACAAAGACCTTACGGAGAGAAGGTGAATAACACTTATAGCCTTTTTGATTAGGGGAATATCCTATGAAGACACATCTAATAGATTTAGGGTCAAGTTTGGACCTTTGATGTGGAGGAATGTGAACAAAGACCACAGAGCCAAATATTTTGGGAGGAAGAGAAGAAAAAGCACAAAAGGAAGGAAAAGATTTAGTAAGATAAGACAAAGGAGAATGGAAATTTAGTACCCGAGAAGGCATCCGATTAATGAGATAAGAAGCTGTCAAGATGGCTTCCCCCCATAGATATTTAGGGACATGCATCGTAAATAAGAGAGCTCGAGCAACTTCAATTAGATGTCTATTTTTCCTTTCAGCCACCCCATTTTGTTGAGGGGTATTAGGACAAGAACTTTGATGAATAATTCCATGTTGGTTTAGGTAATCTCCAAGAACAGAATTAAAAAATTCTGTGCCATTATCTGTTCGCAGAACTTTGATAGGAGTCTGAAATTGAGTTTGAATCATAGCATGAAAGTTTTTAAAAGTGGATGCAGCATCAGACTTGTCTTTTAAGAGATATACCCAACATACCCTAGAATGATCATCAATGAAAGTAATAAACCAACGAGCACCCGAAACATTTTTTTCACGAGCAGGTCCCCAAATATCACTATGAATTAATGTAAAGGGAGAAGATTCATGATATTTCTTGGGAGAATAAGAGACACGAGAATGCTTTGCAAGTTGACAAAAATCACAAAGAAAGGAACTTGGCTTTTTATTGATAAATAAGTTAGGGAATAACTTCTGAAGATAAACAAAATTTGGGTGCCCTAACCTACGATGCCATAACAAAACATCATTACAATCATCTGATAAACATAGAGTGTGGTTTGAAAAAATCCTCCTTTCACAAAGATCCTCCTCCAAAAAGTAGAGCCCTTCTTCTTCTCTAGCACTGCCAATCATCATCCCCGAGTCCTGCTCCTGAAAGATACAAGTATTTGCAGAAAACTTAGCAACACAATGCAACTCAGCAGTAAGTTTACTAATAGAGATGAGGTTACAAGTAAGGGAGGGAACATGAAGGACAGAATTCAAAATAATATGCTCAGAGAGTTTAATGGATCCCTTGCCCGCAATAGTGGAGAAACTTCCATCAGCTGTTCTTATTCGTGACGGGTGATAGTAAGGGATATAGGAAGAAAATAAGGTTGCATTACCTGTCATGTGATCAGAGGCTCCTGAATCAAGGATCCAACGATTACTATGTTCAACATGGAATGCCATACCTTTTTGAGCAACATGACTAGTTGCCTCAGCAGGTTGAGACATCAATTTCTGAAATTGCTCATACTGAGCCTTAGAGAGGAAAAAACCATCGGAATTTGAAGGGACATGGGACCCTTCTCCCTTATCTTCAGAAGATACTTGATTAGCACGATTCTTGTTCTGTCCTTTTGGTTTCCAGTTTGGTGGTTTGCCATGAATTTCCCAACATTTTTCACGGGTGTGACCACCCTTATTACAATGAGAACACCAACGATCAGAACGTTTTGAATCCCCAGAAGGACGAGCAGTATTCTTTGCTATAAGGGCAGACCCATCAGAAGACTTAGGATCCTTATCACCCAACATTACCTTTCGACGAAGCTCCTCCCTTCGTACCTCAGAAAAGGCAGTGGCAATGGAAGGTAATGGTTTTTGCCCCAAAATTCTTCCACGAACATCATCCAGATCAGAATTGAGGCCAGCAAGAAAATCATAGAGACGCCTTTTCTCTATATAATTTTTAAATATTGCATTAGCATCTAAACCTTGAAGGTCTGCTTTATCATAAAGATCCAACTCTTGCCACAATGTTTTTAAAGCAAGGAAGTACTCAGTAACAGTCTTCCCCCCTTGGCGTAAATCTTTCACCTTGGTGTTGAATTCAAAAGCCTGAGAGGCATTGCCCAGGTCAGAGTAGTATTCTTTAACAGCTTCCCAAATTTCTTGAGCCGTATCAAGGAATAAATAAGTTTGACTGATATCTGGTTCCATAGAATTGGTCAGCCATGTCATGACCAAAGCATTTTCAGTCACCCAAGCATCATAGCCAGGTTCATGTTGTGCTGGTTGAACCTTTTTTCCATCCAGATACCCCATCTTCCCTTTAGCCTGGATGAACAACTTAACAGATTGGCACCATTGCACATAGTTCCTACCGTTTAAACGGTGATTGGTGATCTGCATTGCTGGGTTGTCTCCAGAAAACGAAGAAATGGGAAGGGGTGAGGTTCCGGTAGAAATTCCAGATGAACTTTCAACATTTTCAGTGTCCATGGCTTCCTAACAACAATACCCAGAAAAAAAGTTCCTCCAAATATGGTTTTGACCCTCAAAACATGAAGAGGGAAGGCAGACGATCAGAACGAGGTATGACTCGCCGGAAAAAAATGGCAGGATGGCGGCGCGTGGACCACACGCGCCGGCGAGGCTGACGGACGGTGGCGGCGCGTGACGGCGTTTCCGGCGACGGGTCTTTTGTTGGCTGGCTCGGAATTTCGTTCTGGATCTAGTGGTAGCCTTGGTTTTGTAGTTGGAGGTGTCTAGGTGAGGGTTCTGACTTTGGCAGAAGCAAAAATACAAAAAAGGAAAGGAAGGAAGGCATAAAAGGAAATTAGAACGGGGAAGAGACTGGATTATAACCAGCTCTTGATACCATGATGAAAAGAAGAAGTGTTTTATGAATAAACTTCTTATACATTACTTGAAAGATCCAGGGAGGTACAATTTATATTGAGTACAAAGAACAATGCTAATAAATAAGAACAAAAAACTAAGAGGCATACAGAAGACTAAGAGACATATTTATATTAACAAGAGAGCCTAATAAATAAAGGAACAGATAACAAGAAAGAAATAAATGAATTCTAGAATATTCTACAGGTTGGTTGTTTGCTTAGTTAGTTACAGTTAGAGTCAGTCAAGGAGTTAGATGATTAGGCAGTTACTAGAGTCCTAGCTTAAATAGCAGAAGGAAGGTTAGAAGGGATTCATTTAGGGGGCTGTGATTTTAGAATTGAGCTGAGGCTCTTGAAAAGGGTGAAACCTTGAAAGGAGATCTCTCTCCTTGTTCATCTCAATAATATCATTTCTCTTTCAATCTCTTCGCCCCTTATCTGTCTATTTCCTTTCTTGTTGTGGGTTTGTAATTGTTAGAAACAATGATCAATACCATAAACAATGTACAATAATGTCTTTCAACAGTGTAAAGTACTGTGTTCTACTCTGTATCAATGATGTAGAATATTGAGTAAATAAGGAAAGTGTAAAAGTAGTGTCTAGGTTTGTTGAACCTCTTTTATTATATAAATCACCACTCCATCGACTGGTTTATGTGCTGAACACTGCCAGTTCAGTAACTTGTTGCTTTGAGTTGACGTTACTCTTTTTGTCCAATCTTTCATAATTTGTCTTGTGGGAGGTAATACAATTCCCTCTATTGTCTTTATGAAACGATTTAGAGAAGAGGATTCATTTCTTTTTCCTTTCTACTTTTAATTTCTTGATTTAGCTTTAATCTTCTATAGTAGATTCCAGCCAACATATGGGGTCTGAGGAGCAAGAGGAGAACGTGGGGCCAGTTTCATCCATTGTAGAAAAACCTGAACAAGTGTCACAATCTACGTTGCATGACATGGAAAAGAATGATGCCATGGTCATAGCATCTGTTCCTTCATATGATGGTGGCCAGAATTATAGGAACGAAATCAAGCAGCCGGGAGTAGAATTAAAGGATGATGTCAAACAAATGACATCAAGGTCTGGTCATTTTAATTCATGATGTTCTTTTACATTTACCGATAATTTTCCCGAAGTTTAATTACAAAGCATGCTTTCTCTTTCAGAAGTAGCTTCTTGTCCTTTAACAATGTGTTTGGGTACACATGGAGTTTCTAACTATTATGTTTTACTGTATAAATCCTCCTTGTAGGAGGACTAGAAGTCTGTCTCCTGGTGCTGAGATTGAAGATCAAAACAAACGGCCAAAAATTATATGTGATTTTTTTGCCAAAGGTTGGTGTATAAGAGGAAGTTCCTGTAGTTTTCTTCATATAAAAGATACTGTGAATAATTTTGACCAGCAGGCTGAAGGAGACTTAGTAACTGCACATCAAAAGAGAGAATTGAAATCGGAAGAAGGTATATCATATAACTTATTTGGCCAAGCTGTTCAGGAATCTGCTCTCTAAACATATTTCTCATAAAATATTATCTTGTCACAGGTGTTAGGGAAAATGTTGAGAGATCGAGGATGGTTAGTACTCCGTTTCCATTTACTACTTCACTTGAAAGCATATATTTGCATTCTTCTGAATTTCCTTTGAAAATGAGCCTGCAGAATGAGCAAGAAGCAAACCCAAGTTGGCATCTATCTCAAGAAAAACAGAAGTTTCCAGAGAATAGATTTGCATTTAACGCATCAAACAATTATCTCAGCCCAAATCTCTCTTCGTATTCAACCCGTGCTGAGGGAATGGCCACCATTCGAAACAAACATATGCACAAAGGATATACTTCTGCAGTTTTGAGTCATTCACCGAATTCCCCAAATGTTACTCAATTTCCAGCTCCAAGCATGTCACTGTCCCACCGGATTTTTACCCAATCAGGATGTTCATTGCCTTTTAGTTCCTCTCTAGGCGCAACTACTTTAGATTCTCAAAAGCTTTTGAACAGTGACAAAGAATATCATGCCCCTATGTCCACTTTCTCTGGTTCAGAACGGGAAGATTTGCCGCTAGTTAGTTCATCCAGGGTTCCACTGCATTCTAGTGGATATAAATCAAAAATCCGTACTTATAATTGGGAACCTTCTGTACCATTTAAACCATCATTTTTTATTACTTCTATGAGTGTATCATCCCCTGGAGATCTTTATGATCCTCTTCGTGATAGCATTGAGATACCTAATATAGGAGATGGGTCTTTGAAAGCTTCCCTTTTAATTCAAGGATCATCTATCCAGGCTTCACCACAGGTGCGGACATATGGTGATTCTGCTGTAGTTGGGAAACACAAGTCTGATCTTAATGATGCCAAAAGTTCTGTATCTTCTCATAATAGATTATATGAAAATGAGCCAAACAAAAGTTGCGTTCCTCGTGAAAAAGATTGTCTTGCAACTGAAACAGAGATAACATCAGGAACTTATGTAAACTATCTAGATGGTAAAGTGGGCGTCGGACAAGATTTTACAAAAACAGAGAAAGAGCGTGATGCTAGATATCATGGCCAAGGATCAGGGCACAAAAAGAAGAGGGTAGATAAGGATAAGAAAATTCATGAAATGGATGTTGACTTTCAGACGGATGGCAACGTGCAGAAAGAACCGAAGACATTAAGAAATTTCCGAGCGTGTCTTGTTGATTTGGTGAAAGAGTTGTTAAAACCATTTTGGCATGAGGGTCGTCTCAGCAAGGATGCACATGTTATGATAGTTAAAAAATCAGTTGACAAGGTTGTTAGCACCCTAGAGCCCCAGCAGATTCCAACCACCATAGATGCTGCTAGGCAATATGTTTCTTCATGTCGGGGGAAAATTGCAAAGCTGGTCAACGTAAGTGTCTTTTTTTGTTTTCCTTTATGGAAGTGATTGTGATTTGTCCTCCATTTGACAAAAGCATATTTTGTCTGCAGGGATATGTCAATAAATATGGCAAATCTTGATATGCTAGCCCAAACACCTTTTGTGGACAGTTTCTGATCAGTTTGGCTGATCCAAATTCATTATAACTTCCATCTGAGGCTATCTGTTTCATAGTCAAGGTTGATTTGGAATGTTTTGAATTCTCTTTCAACATGTTTGCTTCATGTTTGACCGGTGCTTTTTCTTGCTTGTTCCTTTCCGGTGTAAACTTGCATGAATCACATGGTTTATAACTTCCGGATATCTTATTTTCATTAATGATATATCAACCATGTTTGCATAATTAAGGTTGGTTCTTTACAAACATCTATTATGATTCTCTAGCGCCTGAAAATAATGGCCAGCAACTAGGAAAGACTGGTAGGGTTCATGCTGTTTCTTTGTTTTCATGTGTCTGAAAATCTGGAAATTATTGTAAATATTATTGGTATCCCGCACTGTAGAGTTGGGTTATAGAAGTTGCAATATGTCGGGCAGGATTTTTAATGTCCCAGTTGTCAACCTCAGCATTTGTATTTATTCTGTTTCATCTGGGTTTCTTGTTTTGTTTATTATTGACTATGGGAAAATTTTGCAAAACAGCTGCTAGTTGAAGGTTCCTAGTATTTTTATCATCTCGAAACATGATGTGTAGTCCTGTTATTCTGTTTATCATTTTTATTAGCTGTGAGTTTTAGGCTTTTTGACCCTTTTGCCCTTCATTAATTAATTAATAATCATTTTGCCCCTCATTCAAAACTATCTACCAATCTGCCGCTCTTTAATCGATTAACTTGAACGGTCAAAACTGGCAAAAATGGTTGACTTGAAGATTTAATCGATTAAATCTTCAAGTTAATCTGTTGCCTGTTGGGTGATTTAATCGATTAACTTGAAGATTTAATCGATTAAATCTTCAAGTCAACCATTTTTGCCAATTTTGACCATTTAATCGATTAAATCTTCAAGTTAATCGATTAAAGAGGAGCAGATTGGTAGATAGTTTTGAATGAGGGGCAAAATGATTATTAATTAATTAACGAAGGGTAAAATGGTCAAATAGCCGTGAGTTTTAGCTTCCTATCTTTGTGGATGTCATATTTGTGTTTGCTCATCAATGCCAACCCGTGTTTGCTCATGGTCACTAGCAAAGCCAATTTTTTGCTTTTTAACAAAAAAAAAAAAAAGTCAATTTTTTTCCCTAGAAGTACCAAGTTCATTTACACTTCTCTATTTCTTGCTAGTTTGTGATGAATTATGTGCTCAGATTGCTTCTTTTTAAATGTCTTAAATTTTGTTCAAATTTTTTCCTTAAATTTGGAAATTTCTAGTCAACATTTTCATTTTGTCCCCGCATAAAACAGTTTGTCTCTCTATATATAAAAACTACATGGCACAGTTGAGGCACAAGAAGAAAAATCGTTAACAGCTAGTACCTAATTTTAGGAATATATCCCGAGACAAATTTGAGGGAAAAATGAAAGCGAGGCTGTTTATGATGAATTTTAATTCTCTTTCTTTTGGAATATAAAGGAAAACAGAAACAGAACTACACAAAGTTAAAATTGGCCGATTCAAGGCCTTTACAATCCTCTAACAAAAGTCCCTACACCCATCTGGAGGAGCATTAAACCAATGAGTTTCCTTGCTATCATCAATCCTGAGCTTAGCCATCCAATCAGCAGCCTGATTACCTTCTCTATAAGTGTGTATATAATATTCACATGAATTTTAGCGCTTATGTGCTCAAGATTACCTGAATTTTAATTCTCTAGTTCCAATGTAAAACAAAAGATCAAACTTGTTCATTCTGTTAGGGTAATACTGCAGTCACCTTTAGCGCTTATGTGCTCAAGATTCAATCGAAACAAAGGTAAAGAAAAAACCAGCCTAGACCAGAAAAGAAAAAAGATGATGGGATCTTGTTTCCTTAGAGACTCAGAATGCACCAGTGTTGGAGCTTTTCTTAGCAATACCCAACATGTACAATCCCCAGACCTCACCATTATATGCATCTTAAATTTGTATTTGAACATCGTACCCAAAAAAAAAAATTGTATTTGAACATATCGAGATTTTTAGCTAAGGGCCGACCCAGTTCAAATACTCACTTCATGAGTGCCTGGGGAAGGGAATACTTTAGGCAGTCTTTCCCCTGCTTTTTGCAGAGAGATTGATTCGAACCCACGACCTGACACACTATGGCAAGCAAGCTTACCGCTGAACCAAGCCGGCCCTTCGATATCGAGATCTTTAGCTGACAAAGAAAAATAAATCAATAGCAAACCATATGAGAAATGATCGGCAAGTTAAGCAAATAGAATATTGTATATAGCTTTGACTAACCAAATAAAATGCAAATGATAAAAAGGTCCATAGTGAAGGTTTAATATTTTGATCATTTGATGCTATTGCTGCAGTGGCTGACGTTGAAATGAAGTGTGACACTTGTATTTTGTTCAGACACTAATTAGCAAGAAAAGCTAGATTCCTGATGACATTTTCTGGTTTTGCAAGAAAGAAGTGCATAGAGAATAATAGGCCTTGTGTCAGTATATTTTGAAATTTTCTCGTGGAACAGTTTGTGCTTTTACAGCCCCTGGTTTAATGGTTCCGCATTCTTGGCATGGTCATAGAAAAGACTTCATTTTCTGGCCAAACCCTGTCCTTGTCACGGTGCTTTCCTTGTTTGTATGTTTGCTTGCTCTGTCAAGTTTTTCATGATGTTTCCTAGTGCTGCTTGTTTTCCCACTTGACACCTTACTACTGCTATGAGTTGCTATTAATGAGCTTAAGGAACTGGGTGGATTTGTGATCAAAGGCTGATTTGTTTGAAATGCAAGTGCTTGTGGTTGAAGTTGACCATTGAAAATAAGCTGATCAGCAGGTGTGATCTTGATTGGATTGATAGCAGAATTTAAGTTTGATTTGGAGTTGGTAAATTCAAATTCTGGGTCATGCTTGCTTACCTCATAGTATTTAGCCTGGTTAGGAGATGGGAGCTTTGGTTGCTGGTCTTGAATAGAAACAAGGCCACTAAAAGAGAATGAGTCCATTGAAATGTTATCAGTCACAACATTCGAGATAAGCTTGTTTTCTTGCTGGGTATCCATTGATTTATGACCAAAATAGTTATGGGGATTGAAAACTTATATATGCAGAAAACTAGCGGAAGTTTGGACCACTTTTTAATTCAGTTGGATTGTGTTTTGCCGACTTCTAAGTTGTTCGTTCTCTATTTTATCTTATTCCTTATTATTGTTCACTTTGTGAAAGAGGGTGTAAGCCCATAGGCATATTTAAATATATTTTTTTTTTGTGTAACCTGGAGGGTATCCCCATTCAACCTCTTCTGGTCACATTGTTCTTGAAGTATGACCCGAATGTTACCCCTTCATTGGAACAACGAGTGCATTGAACTTCGCTATTGGAGGAAGGATGAGACTAATTCTCTTTCGAGGAGAGAGACACATCCTCTGGCCCCCAAAGATTTTTCAAGAATTTACTTGAGACAAGATTTGAACCATGACCCAAGCATATTTAATTCTAGGGGGTACTTTTTGAGAAATCAAGTTACATGCTGGATCAAGAAAATATTGATAAATCGATTAACCAATAACATAATTTAGTCATCCATTATCATTTATCAATTCTCTTTGATGGCAACATTTTATGAACTGAGCATGTGTATGAAGTTTGTCATCTTTAGTCCGGGTTGTCACATCTACCATTCGGCCCATACGTATTCATAGAGGAGTCTTCATATTGGTGGATATTAACAAGGTAGAGTGATATATAATATAGTTATCCATTTCTTAAGGTCATTGTCAAATCTCAATCAGCTTATATGACAAACAGTTATATCTTAATTTTTTTTGTCTTTGTTGTGAGTGTCTCCCTTGTGCTTACATGATACATTCCCACCTATAGCTTGCTCCAGTGGCTGATCCTACGAGGATGGTAAGTGTTACATAGTATATTAATAGTGGACAAGTGATTTGTTATTTCTTTTTGCGGTGAAATTATCATAGTTATTTTACCAAAAAAAAAAATTATCATAGTTAATGCATTTCACTATCGTCTTCTTCTATTCTGGTTTTTATTTAACCTTGCAATTACATCATCGATTGTGGTTGGACCAAGGTTGTAGTTACTTAAAATTGTATTTACACCACTCGTTTCACCATAGGGACGGTTGTGGTTGGACACAAACCCAAGGACTCATTGAAATGTTCCGTTAATTTTTGTTTTGTAACTAGTATATACTTGGCTTTCATTAAGGGGCACAAGTTCAACTCTGGCCCTTTCTAAGATTAAGAAATAACCAAAATTTCAAAATTATACATGTTTTTAATCACGAGTAAATATGCATATTTTTTTACAGGTCGAAAAGTGGAGCGGTTCAATGAGAAATAATGTGTAGAAGTATGTTAATAGCAACAAAGGGAAATGGAAAATTCAGATGGCTCTTTGGAATTTCTCACTATGAAAATGTGAATTTTCTCCTTATTTATAATTTGAGGACTTGAAAATTGAAACAACCTTCAATGAACAATCCAGTAAATTACACCTTATGGCTTATACTGTCAATAGATTAAAACTAATATCGTAAGTTGTTGGATGGTATGTGTAATAATTGATGCCAAAGTGACTATGTTCTTCAACAATCAAATTAAAACTTCTTTTCGTGGTTGGGTTGAGTTATGCTTTTGAAAATTCTGAAAATCAATGCAATTGTAAATAGTTAGGTTCAGTTGATTTTAATTGGATTCATTGAGTTCACATTTTTATAAATTCTCAAAAATATAAACAGGAAAAGAAAAAGATTTCCATCGTTGTTGGAGGTGGCTAATAGGGTTGGTGATGGAGAATTGTTTACAATTAAAAAAAAATAAAAAATCGAAGAAAGATTTGATTGGATTCATTGGGCTAGGTTGAAATTTTAAAGCGTTTAACCCAACTCAATTAAGTTGGGTTAGAGGCTTTAGACGTATCAAACGTATAGCCATGGAAAGTACTTAGAGGGTTTTGACTCTTCAACGTTACCAAGGATATTTCTTCATTTATAATTCACCCTCCTAGCAACTTTGTTTTTTTTTTTTTGGTGAAGCAAGCAACTTTGTTTTCTTTTTTATTTTTCGTAACACATTCATTTGTTTGTTTAGATTAGAATATATTTTATAAGCCTGCCTTTGAGGTGCGGGTTTCTTGATGATGGTCATTGGTCATCTTAATTTCATTGTGACTTGTGGTTATTTGTTACTTGTTACCTTTGTAAGGCTGGTAATGATGTGGTCCGTTTAATATAGTGGGATTACTTTATATTGGCTCATTTAAATTTTTGATTTCCTTCAATTTAACTATAATAATTAATTAAAAATCAATTAATGGGTGTAACATGGTAAATTATCATTTTTAAATTGATGAAAATCAATTATTCAAATGGGACATCGTATTAAATTTTTTGATATTAATAATGTTTTAAAATTCGGCCTGGTCATTGACTCGATTGAGATACTGAGTCATTGGTTCGATCAATATGTTATTAGTTCAATCAATTTAATAAATTTATATTAAATTATATAATAAATGTATTATAAGATGCATTTTGACAAATAATTAAAGATAGCCTATTAAGTTTACAAAAAAAAAAAGGTAGCCTATTAATAAGTAATAACACTACTCACTCCTTTGAGCTGGGTTCAATTTCGTCGACACTACCCTCTCATGCCTTACTAATGAGGTGTGTGTTTTTTATTTAGTAAAGAATAATGAGGTCTTTAAGGACATCAATATTCTCCTTTGATAGGTAAGCTCCTTCAAGTCGATGATAATTCACTGAGAAATTGGGTTTCTTGGTCCACATAGGTTTTGGCCTTTCTGGTAAAATACGTGTTGGGGGCTCTTTTGATAATTCAATGAACCTGGATCTAGTGTGGAATAATAATAATTAAAACAAGTTGTTAGTTGTGTATATTAATTTATTAAAACAATACATTATTATTTTATATGCATTTTTTGTACTATATAGTTATTTTACATTTGAAATAATAATGTGGTAGTTGTCGACTAGATCTAGACTGAGTCTTTTTTTAAACATTTTTTTGTCCCTAATAAAAAATATAATCTTTATTTTATTCTTCTATAAAAAAAATAGTCACGAGATTCCTAAAAAATGGTGACATTTAGTTGAAATCGTAATCTCACAAAAATTTAAAATGACTCATATTAATCCTTCGAACGGGCTAAAATAGATTCATTTTCAATTTTGTAGGGACCAAACAACTAGTTTTTTATAATTAAAAGATTAAAGCGATTATTGTATTTTTTTTGTTAGGAATTCAAAAATAACAAAGATATTTTTACTTTCTCTCTATTAAACTATGCATGCATGCCCTACTTTTCGCTATCAATTGTTTTCTCTCGTTTTTTAGAGTGGAAATATTCTAACCACCAAAAATTCTTACTACTAATTTACTACCTATTACATCATTATTGGATCAAAGAGAGAGTATTAAAAAGATTTTGAAGAAAGAGAAAATGTTAATCTAATGGTGATTAGATAGGTAGTAAGTTGGTAGTGTAAAATTTTGATAGTAAGAATATTCTTCCTTTGTTTTTAATATTATGCTTTTTCATAGATAGATTCTAGTTGAACTTTAAAAAATAAAAAAAAAAACCGTAAAAAGGATGACTCTTATTGTTTATCTACTTTAAAAATTACTATGATTGTTGGAAAAAAAATTACTCAATTAAAGTTGATTGAATAAATTCTTTCAAATTAATACATTCAAATACGTAATTGGTATTGACGGGATTGATGTCATGTTAGTTCCATATAGACAGTCTCGTAACTATAAAATTCTGGAAGACTATAATTTTTGATTCGGGTATCCAAATCAGATAATTTTGTTATATAACTTTTCGAGATCTACGCAATGACACATCATTTGACATATTTTATCTCCCATAAACATAGTTTGAATTTGTAATAAAGGTATAATTACAAAAGCATTTAAATCCATAAGCTCCCGAGTTCTTTTCGAACCAACACATGAGTGATTTTATTTAATTTTTTTTCTTATTTTTCATCTATCAAAAAATAACAAATAATGGCAATGATTTCCTCTTCATCAACGCGCACAGGCAACAATGGATGACAACGTTTTTTCTTATGAAAAACCTTAAATACTGATCTTGTTGTTGAAAAAATCGCCACCTAAGAGGCTAACCATGGGAAAACTAGTCCAAGAAAGCGATAGTGTTGGTTTGGAAAGAAATCTGAGATTTCTTGGTTTAAATGCTCTAGTGATTGTGGAATTATTGTTGTAAATTCAAACTATGTTTGTTGAAGATAAAATATGTCAAATAAAGTGTCATTGCGTAGATATAAAAAAGTTATGTAAAATCAAAAAGAAAAAAGAAATTTACCTAATTTGGATACTCGAGACAAAAGTTATGATCTTTTCAAAATTTTATGGTGAGAAAACTACCTACGTGGCACTGATATGGTATCAATCCTATTAGAATCATTAACAGGACTAATCTCATTAGTATTAATGACATATTTAACTATATTAGTTTGGAAAAACTTACCAATCAACTTTAATTAAGTAATTCTTTTGCCAACGGGGTGTTTTATCCACTTTAAACGTCATTTACTCATTTATGATCTAGAGGAGAATTCATCCAGCAAATTGTTTAGCGGGACTAGCGGTCCAATAGTCATATGCTACTTCTTTCGGATTTGTTAGTACCTTAGGCCCCATGTCTTCTCTGTGGGCGATTACAACGATACATTATTGCTACTTAATCATTCCAAAAAGTAAAGCGTGGATATGTAGGTTTTTTATTTATTTTAAATATGGTAAAAAAATATTGCATGATATTTTATCTTGGACAACTAATTATCCTTATGATATCATTTTTCGCTTCTAATGGAAGACTTTTCTTTTCTCGAAATCTAGATCCTTCCTTTGAGGGATTCATGGCATCTGGATCTAGGGTCATATCTCAATCCACACCATGACACGATTAATCTTGAGCATAGGAACAAAGAGTGGGGTCCACGAGCAATTCCAGTCCATATCCATAACTGGAGCCCACATTGCTCTGAATAATGGGACAAACGACAAGCTAATTATATGTTTTTATCTGTACACCTGTAGGGCAACCCACGACCCACTAACCTCTCTCCCATCTCGCAAAGATATTATTATATCGTGGGTCCTACATTTACTCATTCTTCATCCTTATCCATCTCCACTTCATCCAATTCTCACTCTTACTCTTTCCACTCCCTTTTGTTTTCACTATTGCCACTCCCCATCACATAAAAAAAACAAAAATAAGATGCACTCGGAAGCAGCAAAACACTTCATCCCACTTAAGATATTTTAAGCATCACTGGTGATCACCCTCTATATATACACTTCACAAAACACTTTAAAAAACCCTCCTTAGTTTTCATTAAAAGAGAAAGACTTGCAAGATGGTTCTTCTAGAGAAACTCTGGGATGATGTTGTTGCTGGTCCTCAACCTGAGCGTGGCCTTGACAAGCTTAGGAAGCTCAATACCAACTTCAAAGGTACCTTTATTATAATAATGTATAAATTCCTTACTAGAATATATTTACACATATTTATGCATATGATCATGTTATATTTATGGTTGTAGATGAAGGAGAAGGTAGCAAGTTCCAGAGGAACTTGTCCATGCCGACGACACCGACAACCCCGTTGACCCCGACGACACCGATATCGGCGCGTAAAGTTGACAACGTTTGGAGGAGCGTGTTCCATCCTGGGAGTAACTCTGCCACAAAGACCATTGGTGCTCAGATGTTTGACAAACCACTGCCTAACAGTCCTACTGTCTATGATTGGTATGTGTTATTATTGCTGCAGTGGTTCTTGGCTATAACTCATCAACCACTTTGCATGCACACATAATCACAAGTTGATTATATTATGCCATAAGACAAATAATGTTAAAATTAAGCTACATAGTGTTCCTCTTTCTTTTTATACTATGAGAAAAATGATACTTACTAGACTTTCATTTTTTTAAAATAAAAAAAAAAGTTATGGTACTTATGGGATAAATTTTCGGTGTTGCACCTAGATTCAGTATATCTTATCGATGAGAGCATACACCTCAGATTAGAGAAAAAATTTGACAGAAAAAAATAAATTTTGACTGAGATGTCATATTTTTATTAGTGGGGTACCTGAATCTTTGGTGTACTATATGAGATCTAACTTGCTGGTCACTGGATGATGATGAACGATTGAATCACTCAAATAAGTTCGATGTTTTTTTTTTTTTTTTTTTTTTTTAGTTTTAATGTTAATTTTGGTTGTAAAAGTTGTCACTCTAGTATGTTTATTAAACCAAGGGTTTATCATCTATCCTAGTAACATGTTTAAAACAAATTAAACCAATTGAATCTTTAAACCAATTGTAACATTTAACAAACAGATAATTGGTGTTGTCATTCACGTGCTTGTGATCTGCGCGTGGGATGTATTTTGGTTCAATGCACAGGTGCTGGCGTGCTATGTATGCGATTGGGGGTGATATGAGCCATTTGATCTTTTGCGAATCATCAATCAACGGCTAATTTTATGATTATTTTAATCTAACGTCCGTTTATGAATGTGATTGCAGGCTCTACAGCGGGGAAACAAGGAGCAAGCACCGCTGAGTGACGGCGAAGTCCCCGTTAGTTTCATGTAAATAGTGTCCGCTTTTGTTGATCATATGCCACGTGTCTGCATCTATCTCTCCGCGTCTTGTTTTGATTTGGCTGTTGTTGACTGAATTAGCGTGTTTCGTTTTGAGAACAAGTGAATGTAAAAATGCTTAATAATTAGTATGCTCTGTTTCGTATTCAAGTTTTGTAAACCAGATCTGCCATGAACCTTGGTCATGGGTTAATCTATTGTGTTCCTTTTTAAAAATATATATATAATAACTATGTTATATAATATGTAATCTTCGTGGTGAGATAAGTATCATGTATATGTTATAGATTGCATGGTACGAAATTCGTGGCTGTCCTAATCATCCTAATTTAATATATAGTAATAATTCTAGTTTTTAGGTAAGTGGCCCCTCTTGGTTTAGTAAATGACATAACGGGGGGAGAGAGTAATCTTATCCATACTTTGAATATCGTAATTTAAGTTCAGCAAATTGATGTGATCGAAACCTTGACGTCTTTGTTTTACTATTTCTCTTTTATTATTATTTTTTAAAAAGGAATTCCATATCCTTTCATTTCTCGTGTTTTTGTTTATAAGTGGACCAACCATTGCTGAAGTTAAGGGAAAAGGCTATAAGAAAGCTTATCAGATGATTCGTATCCGAGACTTTTGTGATAAACATCGAATAGAAACGGTGGTGGTTGAAATTACAAACCCTGATGGTTGCCTTTGGAGTAGGACCCTTGTTTTAAAAATATAATTACGATATACTCCATCTTTGTTCGTTTGTATAAGTCTTATGAGATATTAATTTCTGTTACTTTCGAGCTTGTAACATGATAAACATATCCACCTTCATGATCTTCTGTAACATGATAAACGTATCCACCTTTTCTTCAGGGAGGTGTTTGTGAAATTTATGTTGACAATCTTATATTCTTATGTTTGCTACAAGAAAGAGGAAATTTTTTTCTCGGGATTCTGGTTTATATACAATTTTTTCAATCAAAATTATCATCAATAAGGTGGTATTTTAGAAATTTCACAAAATGAGAAAATAGACACATATTTCTCGAACAAAAATACCCTTGTTAAATTTTTTCTCCCTGATACCATTCTTCGGTGGTGAGTACTTGATGTGGCACATGAGGGAGGGATCCTTTGGCTTTGGTTTTGGCTCCGACCAGAAACTTGCGAAGCAGGTTGAAAAGAAGTTCTATGAATCAGCGCTCAACTTGGATATGATTTGTGTTTATGGGGTACACTCATCTCACAGCAAATGAGGCAGCTTGATTATGGTGTTGATATTGTGGTGGGCACACCCGGTCAGATTATTGACCTTCTCAACAAAGGTTCTTTAAACTTGAAGGTTGTTTAGTCTTTTGTTACCTTTTCTTCATCTGGATGCAATAGTTCGATGAATCACGGTAATGGAGGAATATTTGCTTCAAGTTTGCGAGATTAATTTTGTAAAATGACCCACATTACCAGTAACATTTTACAATTAATCAAATATAATATTTGTAAAATAGATCCAATATTTTTGAAAATATTTTGACTTAGCATATAGTTCTTTTTGTAATATTTTTGAAAAATTCACTTTCGTAACGTATTGCTAAGAATCGTGATTTTTGAAAAAAAAAATAAAAATTCTCGGTCCAGTTGGAGAAAAAAATATAATGAACAGTTAACAATGATCAAGCACTTTATTGATTTATATTGATAATACTGTTCACACAATATCAATCTTCACAAAAAGATGAAATCTTTTTGAATGTTCAACCAGTTCCAACTTGTGCAAACTCATGCACGATCATAAGAACTGGGATTCGATTATTTTGTTGACGGATTGCAACTTGGGCCACTGCCCATTTTATAGAGGAGTATATTGAAAGGAAATTTTTTTCAATACCACTGTTGTAGATACATTTTACCATTAAGAATGTACTACATCAGCTACATAATATTGTATCGAAGAGAGAGAAAAAAAAATGTTTTATATTAGGGTTTTGTTATCTTCTTTTATGGTATCTTACGTTGTAGAGAGAAACTGAGTGGGTCCCACCATTATAAGAAAAAGGAAAAATTATAAAAAAATACTGCGAAAAAGCGTTCATATTGAAAGGATACAGAGAGTAATATTTCCCTTTATATTTTATCTTATCAATAAAACATAATATAAAATACACTATTATATCCAATTTTCGGTGCGACCGTAATACTCAACAAGCATTCATATTGAAAGGATAACTAGAGCAAAACCTAGAGCATTTGTTGTCTACAAGGGTGCTACATTAGCTTTTCTCTGGTGGGGTGTCAACAAGTTGTGCTATACATTATTTAAAAACTCATTTAATACTTAATTACTCATAATAAGCAATTTACCACATGTATATAAATTTATTTTATATTTTTTATACTACTTATAATAATCCTTTCTCATCAATTTATTTTATCCCATTTTATTGGTTTAACAAACTTTTTGAATGATTTTGTTCTATATTATGCTGTTTGGATATATATTGAAAAAAATGGAATTATTAGTGTTATTGATTGTATATTCTGTTTGGATACATTTTTGTTGTCTTATTTTGTTTAAACAGACTAACAGGCTAAAATAGACAAAATTATATTAATGTAACAGACTGACACATTTAAATACAAACTTAATCTTTTAACACCCATTAATTTTTTATTTAGAAACTTTATTAGGTTTCTATCTAGAAATTGAAACATGATTGAGAATAGCTATCAATAGATTAGCTTTTCTCTGGTGGGGTGTCAACAAGTTGTATTATACATTATTTATTTACTATTCACTGATAAGCAATTTACGACATGAGTTAAAGAAAAAAAATAAAGAGTAATAAATATGTATTTATTAGTTAAAATCACAAAAATATTGGATACTTACTTTTTAATGATTAGACATATTTAATTAAAGGAAAAAATATTTGTCATCTTGAATCATTTCAAGAGAGAGAAAAACGTAAATTAAATTTTTTTAATTTAAAATTTAAATTAAAAAAATCACTCACTTTACCTCCATAATTTTTATTATTTGTGTCTTTTTGCACTTAAAATAATTTAACTCTATATCATTTATTTAAGATGATAAACAACAAATCCTAACAAATATTTTTTTTCAAATTTTTTTCTGCAGTTCTTTGATCCAATGATGATTACATAAGCCCAATACGACATCGTTTTGGGACGAAAATCATGATATTTTTGTTATTTTAATTTATTTCAGAGTTATAATAATCTTTATATTTATAATTTTTTAATATTTCAATATCAAAATAACGTCATTTTGGATATAAATATATTTTTCCCTTCCTGGTTAATGCCTTCATCTTGTTTTTTTGTTTTATAACAATGCTTTCATTTTAATTATTTAAGCAAAGTAGCCATTGAGTTTATCCTCTTGCTGGAATATGTATTCAGCGGTGTCATTACAATAAAAAAAATGTCTAATGAAGAATAAATACATAAACTGGCGGCGTGTTTTGCAGAACTTAGAGAAAGAATCCAATCCAACTATTCAGATCACAGTTATTTTATTCCCTTGGGTTGGTTATACGATGAAATGATACCATAAGATGAAAGGCATGTCCCTTTGCTCTTACTATTTCTTCTTCTACCTTCAACTTTGAATTGATGCTCATCCCAGACACAGACCCAGATTCCTTCAAACTTTTCTCTTCGTAGTATAATAATGGGTATGTCAGAAACCGTTGATTTTGCTCGGAATTTTGCAGTTATGGTCAGAGTTCGTGGTCCTGTGAGTCTCTCTCTCTCTCTCTCTCTCTTTCCCTTTATGGACAAACCGGTTACTGTAATCACGGGTCACTCAGTTTTCAATATTTCTGTTGTTTCCCCCTTACTTTCAGGACCCAAAAGGGATGAAGATGAGAAGACACGCTTTTCATCAATACCGGTTAGTAAAACCATCCGTAATCTAATTTTGTTTGTTTCTCAAAGTTTCTTTTTTGCATTCATGGATGTGGTTTTCTCCTACTGGGTATGTGTAGTTCTGGAGAAACAACTCTTTCAGCTTCAGGGTTGCTTGTGCCTGATACCCTTTATGACACTCAAGTAGCTAGGCATCACTTTGGTGATAACCGTGAAGGTAGGGTATTGGTTGTGACCGTTGCATCAATTGTTGAGCCTTTTCTATCCCCTCAACATAGAGAGAATATTCCTCAGGTTGGTACTCATGGATTTATTAGTAAGTGTAGTTGGCTAACTTTCTTGGCTTTTATAATTATTAAAGGAGTTTTGTGTAAATGTGTTTTAAATTTGCTTTTTATTCTTTTCAGGGTAGGCCTAACTTGATTTCTGGTGTTCGGATTGATGTTATGACAGAGAAAACCAATGAAGAACCTAATCAAGGAACTCCTTGTTGGCTTGTGGCACAGCTTTTGTCATTTGTGGGCATTTTAATTCTTTTTACGTTTCTCTATGTTGTCTTCTTGGCAATTAATAATATGGTGCACCTGATACTTTATAATTTTAATTGACTGATTCAGTTTTATAACATGTTCATCACTGTGAAATGGCATGTGTTTAGTTAATGAGACTCATTAAAGTACATGACTAGCTTAGTCTAATGTCATTTAATTCCTGACTTCGTTTCCGGATTGTAAATGGATTTCTCATGATTTCTTAAGTGTTTGACACAGTCGTTCATTTCTTAGATTGTTGTGAACTTTCAGTTCATGGCATCATATGTTTTTGGACAAGAATCTAGTCTTAGGGCTCATACAGTGACCTCTGCAGTTAAATTTAATGGTTTGTTATTGACAGTTTGTAACATTTGTTTCTTGACAACCTGGGAATTTATTGTTTGGTACTTATTTTTAAATCATTATTTGTTGGTTCAATGCTAATCAGGTTTATGCATTATGCAGGTTGATATTCCTCCTTCAGCCCTTTGTCTCCAGTCGCTTATCGAAGCATCTTTGGGCTTGCCAGAGCATGAATGGGAGGTTGGTTGGTCTTTGGCATCTTACAATAATGATTCTCAACCTTCTAAGGATTTATTTCAAACTCAGGTTAGCCCTGTTTATTCTTCATAAATATACTTTCTCCTTTTGCTATAAACTAGTTTACTTTAAAAATTTGTACATTCAGAGACATCCCTGTTCAATAACAACACAGGAAGTATGATCCAAATGCCTTAAAAAAATGTATTTCTGCGTTCCTAGTTTTGATAATATGACTTGTATGTCACTTTGTATTATGTCTATCTAAATAAAATAGTTAAGCTCTGGAATTAAATCGTAGTGTGTGTATGCGTGTCACTTCTGGAGGAAAAAGTCAACATAAACTCCTGTAAAGTATTGCTCGTTGGTCTGCAAGCCTGATGGCACCATAATCTGAATTTTTATTCTAGGACATGAGATCAAAGAATGATAATCCTTCCATGACTTTAGGTATTTGCTGAAAACTTTTGAAACTTTTATCTGTAGTGGACTACAAAGATATCGCTTAGTTAAACTTAGAAATAGATTACAAGAATTCCACAATATCTCGAATTGTCTGGTAAAATCTATTTTCCTGCTATTTTTTATTTGCTCAAAAGTTTTTTGCATGTAGCCTTGTAGTGGTAACCTGAATTAAATTGGGTTTAGTGAAATAGTCTGCAGATTGTTTGTCAAAGATGAAAAGGGAAAACAAAAAGTGAACCTAGGTGGTATGTACTTTGAACACAATCGTTACTCAGGCCCTACTTTGTCATATTTCTTGTACACCTGCATTTTTTTTCTTTATTTTTCCTCCTTCATATCCCCTCTGAAGTGCTTGATAAATTATTTAAATTTTATATTAATGGATTATTATGACTAAGGAAAGGGTTAGAAAGCTATGCCTTGACAAATATGTTTAATGGACATAATATCTTTTAGGGGAATGTTAACTTGGATTAATCACGTAATCTCTACATTAAGATTCATGGGTATTTTGGATTCACCTTTGTTAGAAATGTGTATTATTATGTAAATGTCTTGGTTCATTGTATCATGCAAATAGTAATTAGAAAAATTGTATCTTTGAATTCATTACATTTATTATATAATGAAATACACGGTTTCAGCATATGCTTCCCTTCTCTTTCTCCCTCTATGTCTCTCAACATGGTATCATAGCCTCTATGGCCAAGCAGTTTAGTGGTCTCGTTTTTTCTAAATAAAAGTTGAATTACATGCACTAGGTAAAGTGCACTATGCATTGTTCACACTTCAAGCAAAAATATTCTTGTGTGAGAAGGCGTGTTGGATGTTTATTCGTGAGTCTTTACCTGAGAGCTTAAGCATTTAAGATAGTTGGTTCTTGGTAACGTTAGTCGTTATTTGCGATGTTTGTTTATCTTTTATAAAATAATTATTGGTGCAACTGCAAATATCATTTTGTTCATGTATAAATGGATTTGCACTTACATCTAAAAAATTGGTTTCTATACACTTTTGGTCTTCTACTTATAACTCATTAACATTTAATTCTTCTTCTTCTTCTTGATGGTATAAATTGCCTTTTGGAACAACATCTCTGTGATCATGATGCATAATGTTAGAAAATTATAATATAAAATCATTAATGTGACCTTCACCCAACAACTTAAACTTTTAGGTTGAAATGGTTTTTTTATATGATATCAGAGCCTCCGTGACCAAGTAATCACAAGTTCGATCCTCATTGCCCCTTATTCTATTAATAAATAAATATGTGGAGAACAGGTAGGTGGGGCTGTGTATTGTCCACCTTTCAAGCATACTGGGCTCTTACCATATAAAATTATTAATGTGACTTTCACTTAACAACTTAAGCTTTTAGGTTGAAATAATTCTTTATACATAAAACCAAACTCAATATTTTCTTATGGAGAATGATAAATCTTCTGTAAAATATCAGGAAAAATTGGCTGTGGGAGGATTTGGCAGTGCAAGTCTTATGTGCAGATCACTGACTAGAATGGCCATTCTTAGTGTTCCTTTATCTTTCAAGGTGTCTTTCTGCTTTTATTTATCTTATTTTTTCTCCAGTCAGATTCCTTATGCAACCTGCTATAACATAATATATTGATTACTTGTGGAATGATTTTGTACTGATATTCTTTGTTAATCCATTGAGATTCATGAGAATAACTGGTGGATGGTTGTAACACAGGACACCCCGGATAGTAAAGTATCTTCCATGAATAAAAGGGGTGATTTTCTTCTGGCAGTAGGGTCTCCTTTTGGAGTCCTGTCACCTACGCACTTCTTTAACAGGTATATTTTTTCGTTTGGCTAGAAGAAGAAAAAATAGAATAACAAAATCTGGTAAAAGAAAAAATAACAAATAAAATCTGGTAGCCGGCCCTTCAAATAACAAAATCTGGTAGTTACTTCAAAAAGGGTTAAGCACTCTTCGTAGAGTAAACTTGCTTAAACACCCAGATATAGCATGTCCTTCTTCATTTTATGTCAAACTATTTCCATGAGCTGTTGGGATCTCCTTTGTGCTGAGTTCAGTTGTACAGGCAGCTATTTTGGCTCTAATACTGTGATGAAGTGGATGTCAATGTTTGATATTCTTGTACCATTCAATCCTTTGATTTTGTTGCTTGCTTGAATCAGTATAGCAGAAGGATGCATAGCAAACTGCTATCCCCCTCATTCATCTGATGGATCACTGCTGATGGCTGACATACGCAGTCTTCCTGGTGTGAGCCATTTCTCTGTTGCATAATCCATTGGTCATTTATGCAATTGGTTCTGGCTCTATTTTGACACTCTATCTGCCAGGAATGGAAGGCAGTCCAGTTTTCAGTAAGCATGCATGTCTTATTGGTGTCCTTATCAGACCATTGAGGCAGAAGACAAGTGGGGCAGAAATCCAGGTACCTCGAATGCATTCTCCTCTAGATCTAATTATCTAAAACCTTCTCAAATTTAACACGTCATGCAAAACTCTAGTCTTTGGTAACAGCTGGTGATCCCATGGGAAGCCATTGCGACTGCTTCTAGTGGCTTGCTGCAGAAGTGGCCTCAGAACACAGTGAAAGGGTTATATAATCAGGAGAGCAACCATTATACTGCGGGAAGGGGATCTTCTATTGAGGCTGACAAATTAGATATACCCTCTAGGAATAAACATGAGAATTTAAATTTTGGTAGCTCCTCACCATTACCAATTGAGAAGGCAATGGCTTCTGTCTGTCTTGTTACTATTGGTGATGGAGTATGGGCTTCTGGTATTTTGCTAAACAGTCTAGGTCTCATACTTACAAATGCCCATCTGTTGGAACCGTGGAGATTTGGGAAAACACATGTAAGTGGTGGAGGATATGGAACCAACTCAGAAAAACTTACTTCGGTGTTGGGGGGAACCATGGCTCTTGGGAATAGAGTTGAGAGCTATCAAATTAGTCAAACTTTGCCGTCCAAGATGCCTATTCTGTATCCTTTCGCCGCTGACGAGCAGGGGCAATATAAGTTTAATACAAATTATGACAACCATAGAAACATACGAGTACGTCTTGATCATGTCAAACCTTGGGTTTGGTGTGATGCTAAAGTAGTTTATGTCTGTAAAGGACCATGGGATGTTGCCTTACTGCAACTTGAATCTGTTCCAGATAAGCTTTCGCCAATTGTAATGAATTTTTCCAGGCCATCGGCAGGATCAAAGGCATACGTCATTGGCCATGGATTATTTGGCCCCAAGTGTGGTATGTCCTTGATGGTCTCTAATTTTTCTGTTTCTTTCTTGGTTGATGCCTTGTGGAATAGATTTTAAGGCTACTCATGATCACATATCTGCCAAGCTAAAGTTCCTTTAATCTTTTTTTTTTTAATCC
The DNA here is from genome assembly GCA_032173675.1 of Gastrolobium villosum. Lineage (NCBI taxonomy): Eukaryota > Viridiplantae > Streptophyta > Magnoliopsida > Fabales > Fabaceae > Gastrolobium > Gastrolobium villosum. The sequence continues at coordinate 334,232 of JAVKPL010011275.1, forward strand.
TCATGTTTATTTCATTTTCTTTTTGTTCGGAGTTCCTGCTTCAGCAGTTCCAACAATATTTATGGGCATGAAAATATAACAAAATTGCTTCTTCAGTAATAGGGAACTGTAGTGCAAAATAAACGAGCTTATGTTAATGACTTGTCTGCTTGCTTCTGGTTGACATGAACTATTTTTCTGTATTTGTTTAGGATTTGGCAACAATCAAATTTTTTGCTCTTACGATGCTACTTGTTACCTATTACACATCACTGAGCAGATTTGCCAAAGAATGCTTCAACCAACTAAGAAGCAAACCTATTTTCCGTGTAAAACATAAAATTGATCTTCAATATGGAGATGAAGCATATATTGTTTACCTATACCTTTGTTCAGCATCAACATCATCTTTATCCTAAACTATTGGATTCATCTCATAAAAATAGTTGTTTTTTCCCACCGGCTCGCTACGCCTGACATAACCCTTCTCCTTTACCCTGGCTTGGGACAAGCTATGTTTACATATTTGTTAGAGAGATAAAACCATTCTTGATCCTCCACCTAATTGCTTAAGTTTTTGAGATTGTTGGCCTTGACAAACTCATCTTACAAATATTGGGTAATAACTTCATAAGGATTGAGATTTCCGAGTTCCTACTATTAATAAACCCATAAGTAAAGCTTAGATAAAGTAAGATCTATATAGCTTAATATCTAAGTTTGAGCACTACCCATGACCTCGGATTGAGATTGCAAATATGAAAATTACTATGGCACCCAAGGATTGAAAGTATTTAGTTAACCGAAGTAGCAGCACCGTAAAACTAATGAGCCAAACAATTTTGATTTTGTAAGGTCTGACAGAACATTACAATCAACTCCATGATCAAAGTTAAACCAAAAAATACTTAGGTATTTTAAGCTTTAGGTTTATGCTTTCTTGCTTATGTTGCTGTCTGTATGATGCTTACCTTTCAAAACAAGGTGGAACGACTCATGTGTTTGAAACCCAAAGTGATAATTATATAAAAGGATATATTCCATTTATTCTTGACTTTTGTGGCTACGCCATATGTTATTATGTATGATAATTTGTTGCTGGGGTAATCAGTGTGACACATCATGTGTTATATCCATTTTTATTAAGAACTGATTCAATTACAGTGTGTTTTCCTTTTATTTCCTTGTTTAACCATGGAAGCCATCTATTTTCTTTAGGATTCTTCCCATCTGTTTGCTCTGGTGTGGTAGCCAAAGTGGTTGAAGCAAAGACTCCTCAATCCTATCAGTCCATTGAACCTGAGCACATGCACACCAATGGGCACTTCCCAGCAATGCTTGAAACAACAGCTTCTGTTCATCCTGGTGCTAGCGGTGGTGCTGTTATGAATTCAGACGGTTACATGATTGGCCTGGTTACTAGGTAATGCCCCCAACTTTTGTTTTTGGTATAAAAGCCACTAACTTCATGTACATATATCAGCTTATCCCCTGCATCTACAAAAATTATGTTACATTGTGTAATGTGTACTGAACTGCAACATATGAGTTAGTTCAATTGTTGACATTTGTCACATTGATTCCGTTGATACCATAGTTTAGGATCAGGGTTTTGAAATCAGAATGTAAGTTGGGTGTGCGTTGGATTGCCTGTAATATGCTGTTCTTAGGAAGCCTATATCTGCAAATCAGAAGTTTGCCTTGGTCTTGTTTCCTTTGTGCTTTGAAGACAACAATAATCTTTTTGCATGGAATTCTTTAGCTTTGAGACTGTCTTCTATTGTCCCTATTTACTCATAGGATAGGAGGCCAGCTTGCTCTGGCTGGTCCAATCTTTATTTTCTTAATGATTGTAGATTTAACTCCCATATTTAATTAGATAATGTTTTTGACACAGCAATGCTAGGCATGGTGGAGGAGCGGTAATACCTCATCTTAATTTTAGCATTCCATCTGCAGCTTTGGCACCCATCTTCATGTTCTCAAAAGGTGTGCTTTTAAAGTCATTGTTTACTTAACACTATAAGAGAACAATTAGTAACATATTTGAAATCAGAAATCTACAAAATCTGGTAATAATAGTAGGTTTTTTCACCCTTTTATCCCTCATTAATTATTTAATAACCATTTTGCTAGGCTATATGGTCTGCCCCTCTTTAATAGTCAATCTTAAGATTTAATCGATTAAATCTTCAATTTAATCGATTAAATCTTCAATTTAATCGATTAAATCCTCCTTTTTTAAAGAAATATGGAGATTTAATCGACTAAAAATCAACGATTTTTGCCTATTTTGACCATTTAATCGATTAAATTCTTGGCTTAACATCGATTAAAAGCAGAACAATTAGTGAGGGGAAAAATGATTATTAAATAATTAATGAGAAGCAAAAAGGTGAGAATGCCAATAATAGTAGGCAAAAAATACAATTTTTTTTTTTTTTTTTACTTTGTCACTTCATGGTAGGTTGACATCTTATGATATGGTTCTTCCACTGCAGACATGCAGAATTTATCACTTTTACGGATTCTAGACGAACCGAGCGAATACCTTTCATCTGTATGGGCATTGATGCGACCATCATCTCCTAAGCTCCATCCTATGCCTGATCCATCTGAGTCTCTCGTAGACAATAATAGCAAAGAAAAGAAGGGTTCTCGGTTTGCTAAGTTTATTGCTGAAAGAAGTGGAGTTCTTTCTAAGGAAGTTATTCCTAGCAAGCTATGATCTCTGATAAAGTCAGCAAGTTTACTTGAATGAATGAGACTATGCGAAAGCATTTCTAAGGAAGTTATAATGACTTCTTGTTGACGGGTGCATTTCCTTCTAATGTATGATTTTCTGAGTGGCATCTTCTGTTCTGGATTCTTAGTTAAAAGAAAATCAAGGAAATAAATATTTATAAGTTTGTAAATGATTTTTCTTGTACTTTATTAAAACTCAAAGCTGATTTTACATAAATAGTTTTTTTTTTTTTTTTTTTAAGTGCTTCCACTTTGTAGTAACCGGTCTAAAATTTTCAAACCATGCATTTCATTTTCACTTTTTCATTATAATCTTCCATAAAAATTGTATCTTCGTTTGGTTAAAAATAAATTAATAATTCTCGATTGATTTCAATTTATGATTGCAGATTTGATTTTGATTTAATAATTATAAAAATTATAATAACAGATTATAAATATAATTTCTCTCTATATATATTAAAGAATAATTTGTACGTACGTAACACTGGTTTCACACTAAATTAATTACATTTACATAAAAGGGTTTAAATTAGTGACAAATATTTTAGTTGTATTTAAGTAACCAAGTTTGTCTATTTACAAGACGGAGATAAAAATTTAGTCTGGATATATTTCCTTTATCATGAGTTTGCCAGTTTCTTTGCGATGCGACTACCTTGTGTTGTTTGCTGGACGCATTAATAAAAAATAAACCAGCCTCTAACCTGAGGACATGGAAACTGGAAAGAGTTGGTAGGGATGATGATACCAACAATATGTTTAGAGAAAGTAGCGGCAGCATAATGAATGCGAAAGAGAGAGAGATCAACTCGGGAAATTTGTTAGAAAATATAATATAAATCATTAAAGACAATTTGGATGAAATGGTTCTTTAACATGGTATCAGAGAACCGCCCCCACTTTCAGGTGGAATTAAGAAAAACACGATACAGACAAAAAAAAAAAGGCTCGTGCAACACAAATAATGAGCTTGTGCCATATTCCACGCTTCAAGCCCAAAGAGCTCTTGCGTGAGGGGATGTGTTAGAGAATATAATATAAATCATTAAAAAGGCCCTTACGTACTACCTTAAGGTTTTGGGTTAAATGGTTCTTTAACAAAATTGTTCAATTTTATCGACTTTTGGAGCAATTGTAACATGTCATTCTATCTATCTCCCCCTTTTACGGAAAAATTTAATATGGTTGGTCCCTTCATCATAAATGGAAAATTATCTTCCATCTCTACCCCTTTCTTTTTTGATTTTTCCCCCTTCATCCCTTCTTTTTTCTATTTTGAGAAAGGACCACCATGGTCTAGGCCCACAAAATACCTTCTCCTCTTTACCCCATTTTTTTTTTTGTTTTAAGAAACTATTTGATAAGTATAATAAACAATCATCTCATGCCAATTTTTATTTTTTTTGTCTATCTTATATTAATTTAATTCCTGTAGAAAGTGCGGCCGTGAGAATCGAATTCATTACTTTATGATTATGAAGATTCTGGTATCTCACATAAAAGTTTAAGCTTTTCAGTTGTTAATGGCTTTTATATATAACTTCTCCAACAAATTATACAAATTATTCCTTCAAGTTCAGTTTCTAGTGGGTTACTATGCTCTCAATGCTTGTGTTTTTATTCTCTCCTTATTTAAAGATTTTGTGGGGATTGATTCAAGGTTTCCATATGTAATGTAGCAACATCATCTTTTGTTGTGATGGCATCTGAAAGTTCCTTTCTTTTTGGCATTTATTCGAAGACAAAACTGTTGCTTCAGGTTTACATGAAGATGACTTGAGGTTTTCTTGATTTGACATAGCTCCAATCAGCACAATTGTTCTGAGACACAGCATTACAAACTTTTTAATGGTTTTGTAGATTTATGATGCAAGTGTCATGAAGTATCTTGTACCTCTTTGAGTGTGCTTCATTTCATGCCTTCTATTTTTTGCTTTTCTGCATTAATCTAGGTAGGCAAAACAAGAGAAGAGATAAAACCACAGCCTCAAGTAATAATACCATCTGCAACTTACTCTGGTGGCATCATCAATATAGTGTCATGTTGATGGAAAGGGTGAGAGTATCTTATAAATCCCACACTAATTGTCTACACAATCAATGTGGGACTCCTAACATTGCCACCCCTTTAAGGCCGACGTCAACGACGGCTTTCACTCTGACCCAATGGTAGCCCTTTCCGGGATTCGACTCTCAACGAGAGAGCCAAATGATAGGAACTCATGGGATCACTACCCTAAAAGCTAGCTCAAAGGGTGGGAGTGGCCAAGACCTTATAAATCCCACACTAATTGTCTACACAATCAATGTGGAACTCCTAACACATGTCCAACAAAAATGATGAAGGTAAAGTGAACCAAGGGTTCGTATGCTGTAGTGTGATTTATAGCTCTATTATCCACCACCGCAATAATTTAAATGAATTTCTCCAATGTAGGATGAAGATCCAATCCAAGGTAATGATCCTTTGGTTCCTAAGTTAATAGATACAGTAGTCCTCTTGATTGTGCCCTAAAACTGAAAAGATTGAGGGGCGAGGAAACTGTGCAACATTCTGCAACATCATGGTTAATGTGTATGGTAGCAGGCAGAATACATTTCAAGTGTGTGGAGGATATACTGCCTAAATAATCCTTACGAAATGCTGTTTTTTTTTTCTTTTATAAAAATATGTGTATTATCGTTAGAATTCAAGTGTGATAAACTTTCGCATATTTAGAACTTTTAAAACGGGGATGGTGTGGCTAAAAAATAAATTCATGTTATGTTTTTATTAGAGAACATCACCACAATTACGTAAGAAACTTTATTTAAGTTCTTACGATAAAATTATGGGTTTTATAATTCTCATTCAACATGAGAATATTAATTTTCCTACGCACCATTCGATTTCCGTACTTACATGGGTCCTACATATAATTTTTTCTAACACATGGGTCCCACATATTTTTTATTTCTACAACATAAGATTTCAACTCTCATTCAACATGAGAATTATAAAACCCTAAAATTATTCTGTTAATTTGTGTATAAGATTTTTTTTTGGATACATTAAGGAATTAAACATACAACCTATTAAATAACTATCTACACCTCTCACCACTGGATTAACCCAACCCTAATGACTTAATATTGATCATTCAAGTTAAAATATTTCGAAAATACAAGCAGCATGTACTACCAATTCTAAAAACATTACTTTGTTAGACTATTAGATTGCTAAGTGGTGCCACCTTCTATGACTTCTGGTATATACTTTTAGCCATCTGAGGACTGTCTACTATCATCTGATGTGCAAGTTATTGAGACTTAGGCTGTCTGATTCATTGATATTGATATTGCATTTTTATTTTTCAGGTTATGTCGGGTTCATTGATATTTGTGTTAGCATTTCTACCTTGATAGTTTAAGGGTTTTATATATATGTCATGTTGTAGGAAATTTACAATGTCATGTTATTCTAATATATTTCATGTGAGTCCCACTCAAAAAGAAAAAAGAAAGAAAATAAAGTGGGGCAATCACTTTTTGTGAAAGTGACATTATGTTATAAGTTTCCTAGAATATGATATATATATAAAACCGATAGTTTAAACCGCAGCCTCTACCTTTGTGTTTATGATTCAATTTCAATGTTCAATCATGAAGTGATGGCTATTAGATTGTTTTTAGTACAATGAATAAAGATGTTGGAAATATTTCTAACTTGGTTTTCTTAATACTTGATTTGATTAATAATTTATATATTTGATAAATATTTTTTAACATTTTTGTTCAATTCCAGAGGATTGGGATGTTCAATGATAATTATATTTTGGATCAATACCCTTGCGGGGGTCTATATGAGAGACATCACAAGGGGTAATAAATTATTGTGCACCGTAATAATGATGTATAGCAGAAGACATAGGGAGTGTGCATAATAACAACTAAGAGAGTATAAAGTTTAATGTGCGTACTTGATAGGTTTAACCTCTTATTTATATATGGTTATTAAGTGTAAATTTTTGGACCTTTTAAAAATATTACTAAAGAAACGAGATTGATATTTTATGATTTTTTTCTTAATTAATTATCTTTCAGGGGCCATTAGAGTATAGCCCATAAGCTGGGTTGATAACAATTCTCATTCAAATTTGTGATAAATTATAGATAATTATTGATTAAATGCGCTAACTGTTTTGCAAATTCTCTCTTTGTTTTTCAAATGGAAATTTACTAGAATTTTAAATTTTGGGAGAGTTGCGCGTGCAAATTCTATTAACCTTGAAAATGAGCATTCCCACTACGAGATATTAAAAAAATAGTAAAAGTGAATAATTAACAGTAATTTTGAGGCTTTTTAACTGTATTACAATCTTTTAAAAAAAAAAAATTAATTTGTTGTGAAATAATTATTCATATTAGTGCAATTAATCACTCGTATTGAGGATAAATCCTACACACATTAATTATGTGAGAATTAGTGCTAGCTTAAAAGTCCTGCGCAACAAATGTACAGGTAACAAGATTCATTAAGTCTCACATTACAAATGCATGAGACTAATCTCATATTGCTCTTATGCGGGACTTATGTATATATAAGTCTGAAAAACCACTTCGTTTTCGTCTCCTTTTATTTCTTTTTCTAATTATAGAAGAGAGTAATATGAGACTAATCCTGTACATTTGTTGTGCGGAATTTTCACATTAACACAAAAATCCCGTATAGTTGACGTGCAAGACTTGTCCCATAAAATCAACCGGTAAAATTGATCGCATTAGTCTTTAATATTTATTTAAAAAATAAATTAAATAGAAATATTTTATATAAAAATTAAATATCATATTACAATTAAAAACCCTTTATTTTGACAATAAATAATGGAGATAAGGTACAAGAAGAAAATTGAACACAATTTATTTCAGCCGTATTTCAAGGTTAAAAATGGCTCTGAAAATTGTCAGGATACAATTCCTTAAATTGTAATAGGTGGAGTTGCTCAATATGGGTGCGTCTTATTTAATGCTATTTGAAAATAAAATAAAATTAAACTTATAATTGACCGATGCTCCACATAAGTGTCTGTATGCATGCCCCTATGCAGTTATGAACATTTTTTTTTGGAAACATAGTTATGACCATTCGCGGTGCAAGTAGCGTTACTTTCTTTAAAATAGTAAACACAACAACAAGTGCTCTCTGAGTCTCTGTAACTCGCAGCATGAATAATATGCAAAAAAAAAAAAAAATGGATGTCATTTATCTACTGAAGGGCACTTACATTATGGTGCCATTGGCAATCTTGTTTGACATTAATTACTACTTCTTTAGTCATTCATACAAGAAACTTATGATGATACTCAAAGAACATTTCAACAAATACAATCCATTAAACTGGAGTTGAAAGGTGGTCTCTAGATTGAAAGTTGAAGTATATCAAAACTTTTTGCGAAAATTATTGTCCAAATGATCATGAGCCACATTATTAATATTGTTTTAGAAAATGCAGCAAAAAGTCAAAAAAGAAAAGAGCAATTGTAAAAATCAATTGACAGTGAATAGTTTTCTTTAAATTTATTTTTTAAAAGAATAATATTGATGATGTAACAATGCTAACTTAGAAGTTATAATGCCCTATCATTTCCGTAAGTTTTTTATTTTTTATTTATATATTAAAATTTTGGACATTGATCATTACTCTTTAAATCACATCCCTTCAAGATATTAGAGAAGCTATGCTAATAAATTGAACTAGCTAGTATGCAAAAGAAACATAGAAACTTCAGAAGGTCATGCAGTTAAGCAAGATTTATGATGATTTGAGGTGAAAATATTGTCATAGATATAACTCACTCCCTCAAACTTAGCATATATAGATATATACAGGAAAAGAATGACAGAAGAGAGAGAGCTTCCTCAGAGATCAATAACATCAATTTGAGTATGAAGGATGCATGGGAGACTTTATTTCAGTCATTTCCTGCTTGGCATGTCCACCAAATTAAGGCTTTTGTCGTTGTTATTGATATATTATGATTGCCTCAATGCTTGTGGTTGTCCATCTCATCCATGAAATCCTTCTCCATGATATTCAGATGCATTTTTGCGACGCCTCTCGTTATGTCCAGCTAAACGCCTTCTGCAACTCCTTTTTGAGTCATCAAATTCTGATAACTCATGGAACCTGTGAAACAAAATTCCAAAACAAAGTGAATTAATAGTTGTCATGGGAAATTTTCTAGCTAGAGACTTGAGTTTTGTTCCTATGAAAACATTATATTTTTCTTGTGTGATTTAATTTATACAAGGACAGGTTCAGAGGTGCAAGCTGATTTGGTTTATACAAAAGACGGGTTTGAATCTACCTTTCACCTGAAGAGAGAAAGAATAGATGAGTTAGATACCGAACTATTTATGAACCTTCTCCTAAGAACTGGAATTTTAGGTTGACATGGTATAGTTTAAGATTCAAAAAAGAAAAGAAAGAAATAAATGATGTTTCTTGTGTGTTGTATGTGGTTGTGAGTGTGTATTACCTTAAATCATGCATCAAAATTAGTGATAATCGGATGTTCTGAAATCATCCTAATTTGCCATCTCCATGGAGGATCCGCATATTTAAAATAAAATAAAATAAACAAATAAAACCAAATAACACTTTTTGTGTTGTTAATTTCACGGATTAAAATCATGACTCCAAAACCAAGTGATCACTGAAGTGGAAATTCTATTCATACTTGGCATATTGTTAAATGCCCTATGATCTTTGAAGGCATATCAACGTCCCTGTCTTTGTACAAAAAATTGGTCATCTACTACTACATCTTGCCTTAGTGGAGAATGTTGGGGGTAATAGGATTGAATTGAGCACATTCCATCAATGATTTTCACAATATATGTCCTCGAGTTGTATAAATACAAAATGCACATTAATACATAATCAGGGTATATTGACAAGAATCATGTGCCTAAGATCTTTCTATCTAAAGGGCCGACCCAGTTGAAATACCCACTTCGTGAGTGTCTAGGAAAGGGAATAGTCTAGGCAGTCTTTCCCCTGCAGAGAGACTGATTCGAACCCACGACCTAACACACCACGGCAAGCAAGCTTAGCGCTGAGCCTAATATAATAGAAGTATAATATTTTAGTACTCTAGCTAGCTAACTTTGCTTGAAAATAACAATGATTTTTTTTATAAACACAATACTAAGTTTAGACACATCTCAAGCACGCACACACCAAAGAGTTGTATCTAGCTAGGGCTGATTGAGATGAGCAAAGTATCCATAAACACAATTCTAATCAAACCTCTTCCCTCTGCCATTTCATATAAAAGATTAAAAACTCCAATAAAAAAAAAAAGTGCAAATACAATAGTTAGATTCACACACAAAAAAAAAAAATAAAAAATAAAAAAATATGTTTGTTTAAAATAGATTAGGGTTTCTCAACCTGCTACATTGCTGGCAAAACCTTTGTTGGTGCTCTGCGATGAGTACTGAAGTAGCTTTGGCATGGTACTCACACACCTTGTGCCGCTTGTGGTACTGCTTAGCATCGCTTAGATCAGCATTACAATTATCCACTTGACAAGAAGGTGGCACTGAACAACCAGCTTTAGACCCTTTCTTGCTGTAAAGTTCAGTCACCACCCTCTTCTTCCTTCTTTCTTCTCCATAACCCGTTTCACTTACCTCTTCCTCTTCCTCCTCTTCTTCATACTCACCCTCCTCCTTGTAATTCAAGGTCCCCTTTCCCTCAGCCCAGTTTTCATCCATAAGTTTAAGGGAAATCTGAAGTGAAAGAGAGATCAACGATCCAGATGAAGGTTATGGAGAGAAGTCAAGGAGAAGAAGACCATAAAACCTTGATATAAATAGAAAAACCAGTAAGGGTAAGTAAATAGAATGAGAGAAAATGGGTGTGGACCACAAAAGGGTCTTCATTTATTGGGTGTCAACTTGATGGCAACAGTGAAAGGTATCAAAATAAAGACCACTAGCTAGCCAAAGTTTATGTACAGTACAACAAGACTGTTAAAATTAAAACCCTTATTATTCTTACTATATATGCTTCCCTTGGATTTTTGTTCGACAATAATTTTATATAGATATTGAATAGTTTAGTTTACAGAGTGGAATACAGTGATTCCTTTTAATTTGGTAAAAAAAATGTTTTCCATTTTCAGTTTCCCTCAACCATCACCCATTTGAAGGTAAGATCTTTACTTTCCTTTCATGGCAGCTCGTAATTTAACACCGTCAACATTAAGCATAAACTTAAAAAAAAAAGTTAGAAAGAAAGAAAAAGAAAAGAAAAGATTTCTTAACTTAATCAGGTTATTCATGAGATATCTGACAAATAATTAAGTATATTTCTCGGTTTAATTTTTATATTATAAAAGATAAATTTATTTTCTATATATATATATATATAATAAAAGTATATGAAACTTATTTGAGAAAAAAATGTCATATATTATGTTTATCTCTCCATTAAAATGACATAATTTATGCCATTTAAAATAAAAATACTAAACCCTATTTTTATATATAAAAAATAAAATTATCTCGGACCACATCAAAATATTAATCTCTATATTATGAGTTGAAGACTTTGTAACTTTGCTTTTATGGCGGCTCTTGTTGCTGTCAATTTTTAATTGAAAAAATTGGTTTCCACTATATTGTCTAATTAATCACGTTTTATTGTTTTTGGTAAAAATTATCCAATCACGTTAAAGACATAAAACCCAACACGTAAGTAAAGAAAAAAAAAAAAAAACCACTGATATAAATGCATGGTTTAAGTATCTTGTCTCGTGCGTGGACAAAATTATTTTTGTCATGTAGCTACAAAGCAATGGTAATTATTAGAAAGCAACAGAAGTCTGTGCCCAAACTTTTAAAGAAAGAAAGAAAGTGGTCTCTGTGTGTGTGTGTGTGTGAAATTTTCTCTCTAATTTATCTTTGAACTGGAAGTCCTTTTCGTCGAGAGGTTGAAGGGGGTGTGGGGGACGTACGATTCGTTCCTCAACCAATTTGAAAGCGTGAATCTCCATTATTGCAAAGGAAAGGAAAGGAGAAGATACGGTGAATTGATTTAACAAGTTTTGGCCTATATGACAAGGTACAATTGTGTTTTAGATTTTATGGTTATTTGCTTCCACTTTGCATTTTGGTGCAGTGCAACTAATTATCGCCAGCTAGCTTCATACTCACCTGGGTACCCTCCTTATTGCTTTTATCTGTTAGGACCACTTTTTTTTTTTTTTTTTATAATTATATTGGTCCCCAGTTGTACTACGAAGTGACACTGTGTGTTTGAACGCGGGTTAATTTTGTTTGTTTCGTAGAATATTTTTTTTTAATATGGAGGTATCTCAACCGACCTCCTCCCGTCATCTTATGTTCGGGTACGGCTCTGTAGCTTAGTCCTTCGTTAAAATAACAGATGCATTAAGCTTCACTGTAGGAGGAGGAAGAAGAGACTAAACCCCTAATAAGACACATCATTTACCCTGAAGATTTTCCAAAAATTTGATAGATTTTGTAAAATATTTAACGCCAACGTAACCGGGTGTTTGAATTTTCAAAGTGCATCTTATCAGTTAGTTTACTATGCATTCAACCACCAAGTTGTGGATTACTTAATGGGTTGGCTTCTTCTTCAACGATAATTAATGAGAAATTTTGTAGCAAATATATTTATATTAAAATTTATTTTGAAAAAAAAAAGATCAGGATCCATATGGTTATAAAATTTCTCATCTACGATAATATAAGAAGTATTAAATGATTACTGTTTTTTAAAATAGTTATTTAATTTTCAGAAAAATAAAAATAAAAAAACTCGTTTGATCATAACGTCTGTTTTATAAAAAAAGTTTTAAAAATTGTATTTATTTTTTTTGTTTTTAGAAGTTAATTTTATTTTCTGTTTTGGTTTTAATTTTTAAAATAAAAAAAATACATAAAATAATTATTTCTATAATTATTTTATAAAATAATTTTAATAACAAAAAAATCAAAACACAATCAAATCGTCTCTTAATTGGTAATTTTAAGTTTGAGTCCCTAAAAATAAAATTGTACTAAAATTTGATAAGAAAATATTTTTTCGCTTTTGTGATTTTATTCGCCTTAATTAAATTAGTCAATGAATCGATTAATTGATCAATAATATTAAAAAAAAAACTACCGACTCAAACATAAAAGTCTATATAGTATATATAGACCCTAGTTCTGATTGAACTGATGGCAGAGATATTGAAACAGTAGAAGAAGCTTTTCAGTGTACGTGCAAAGCCTCTGAAATAGTTTTATACCCACTGTTTCAAAAGCGGCCAAGATTACTTCAATTCAGATGCTTCTTAAACATTCTAATGTTTTATTCCTAAATTTAATTATGCGTGTATTAGTTAATAATTTTAAAATTTTAAAATGTGTATCAAGTTAATGAACTAAAGTGAGATACAAGAAGAGCTTATCAAGAATTAGGAGGTGTATTAGATTGAGATTTTAAAGGATTTTAATGAATTATTTTTGGACTAAAAAATCCATTAATATTTAATTAGGACTTAAAGGATTGAAAAAAGTCACGTGATATTCGGTTAGGATTTTAAAAAATTATCGTAAAGTCCGTCCTAGGATCTCTCAATCTCATCGTATCTCCTAAGATTTATTAAGATCTCTCTATTATAGTGTTTTCTTTTTCTTTTTGCAGGTTGACTTGTTCGAAATCTAGTTCCGTCATAGGAGCTTCATCAAAGCTCAAAAATATCAAATTTTTGAGCGATTTTATTACAAAACAATCCAGAAATAATAAACTAACAAAATTATAATATAATCCATATCAAAGACACCTCATTTTGAGCATTTTTCCGAGAGGTTTTGAAAGTTAAAAAATGAGCTTTCAAGCTATAGGTCGCGATTTTTCTTGGTGCAAAAATGTGTGATTTTTGTATTAAAAATAATGGAAAAATAACCAGGGAGCTAAAACTCTCAAACCGATTTTCGTTTTACACAATGGTATTAAAATTGGTCCGATCATTGACCCGGTCGAGGTACTGGGTCATTGGTTCAACCAGTGGGTCACTGGTTCAACCGCATGACCCGGTAATTATATATAATTTTATAACTGATATTAAAAAATTATAAACATACTCAAATATATAAAAAAATGATTAAAATTTCAAATATTTTAATATAAAAAATAATAAATCACATATTATTATCCAATAAAGGATCAAACAAAAATACAATGATTGTGATACGGGACTTTAGGTTCGGAAAATGACATCTCTAGCTATAAATCAAATCAAATTTTTTTGCATAGTGCATAATTGAGATAATATTAGTATTGTAAATACATAACTTATGTAAGTCAATAAGTAAAAAAGTATTTAAATATGCCCATTATGATTTATTTTTTTTGAAAAAAAATTGGATTTTCTTTGTGACTGAGCCGGGTCATCGGTTAACCGACCGAGTCACCAGTTTTCAAAAAAACCGGCCGAGTCGCACCGGTTCTGATGCATGGTCGGTCCGTTGCTTCAACCGGACCGTTATATGACTGGTTTACCGGTTCCCGAGTCGACCCGGCAGGGTCGGTCCGGGTTTAATAACACTGGTTTTACATCAATGAAACAACATCAATTTAAAGAAAGTAACAATACATTAATGAACGAAATAGGAAACAATCTCAAACATTTTTTGTGTCAATAGATAACTAAAAATTTGTTTTTCTAAAGCTCTAAAGCAATTTAAGGTTTCAATGTATAGATTGAAAGTAATTTGAAAATTTTTCTAAACTTTCATTTTTTTTTTGATTAATACATGGGGCTAACAGCCCCAGGATCTAAACTTTCATTTAATAAAACCCAGGAATTTAGATTCAATATTTTTTCAGAATACTCAATGAAAATGTGTATATGTTATATGGTTAGAAAACTCTTATCACATAGACAAAAAATCCCAAGGATTCCAAGATCAATTGTAAAAAATTTCAAACGAAATTTTATCATGAACTTTAGATTCTGTATGTAAATTTAGAATTATTTTAATAAATAAAAAATTGGATCTTATAATCATATATGCATAGCTCTTATACCAAATGAAGAAGATAAATTTAAACCCATTGGTCAAACCAAGAGTAGAAACGAGAAGATGGTAATGCGTGAATGACTAATATAACTTTAGATATATGAAGAGCTGTTGCTTAATAATTTTGAATGTTTGTTAAAAATTATACTATGTTTTTTCTTTTTTGATAAACAAATTATACTATGTTTTACTAATTGAGAAAATTATATTAGGTTTTACTTTTTTTTTATTAATATCAGTGCATTTCTTTGTTATTTTTTTATTGACTCTTATAATTTTGAATCTTTGTTAAAAATTCATATGATTTTTTAAAATATTATAAATCCATATTGTCCTTTCAAATTTTATAAATTCTATTAAAATCCTTTAAAATTCAATCTTATGAAATCTTGATCGTAAAGAAAATCTTTTAAAGTAGTCTTTAAAATCCCTGTAATTCTAAATAGCCTTTTAAAATCTATAAGATTTTTTATCTCAAAAAAATATTTTAAAATCCTAATCCAATACTCCCCCTTACATTGTGAGTGAAAAATAATATTAAGGACTAGATTACATATTTACTATTGAGTATTACCAACAAAAAAAAAAAAAAAACCCTTGCAGGAATTTTGTATCTACTTTATTGATTTGTATACAGTTAAATTGTTCATTCAGCGTTTAAACCAGTAAAGTAACACACTATTTTTTTTGATAACAAGTAACACACTATTTTAGTATGTACCGCGAGGGTACATCAGATATGTCCCATTGAGAATGAAGTATGTTGATATAGGAGGTGCTCACTGTTCATAGTGGTAATGGTAGAGATCAAAGCACTAGTGAACCTTCTCATAATATGCATGAATGGGGGGTGTACAGGGCAGAGTAACAACATAGGTAGCATGGTGGAGACCGTTGGTCAGCCCCATGAGCTGTCTCATCAAGGTATGTCTTGTCTCAAGACAAGACATGCTGTCCACTGTCAGTGTACATGGGCAACAGGGAAAGAGAATGTCCCAGTGATAAGCCTTTATAGCTTGTTATGGGTGCCCTCCAGAAGATTCAACATGTCGGCTTTAAGATATTGGACTCAATTGATGGGCCTAAGGTGAGTATCCAGAACAGTATTTATATTAAGTCAATTCGCGATCCAAAGTTTTATAAATATGATTTTTAGTAAACTAAAATATCAATGTCGACAAATATATATTATTTTTTATAAATTAATTTAATGAAATTTTAGTAATTAACATATATAAAAAGAAAATTTTCAATACGCAAATATATACTTTCTAAACTAAAATAGTGCATAAAATCATCGTGAGAAAATTTACACTTTTCATCCTTTTTTTTTTTTTTTTATAACAACTTTTCATCCTTTTAGTTAACTATGATCTTCATTTTTGTCCCACAACAATATTGTTTTATTTTAATCTCAATTTGTTTTAATTTTAGGGAAAAGTGTTTATCATTTTAAATGACACAACTTATATCATTTCACTCTCACAAAGAGGTGGGACCCACATCTTTATTTTTTTTGTCAACTCTCTCCTCCTTTATCTATCTCTTTCTCTCTCTTAAAATGACACAACTTTACATCTTTTAAAATGACACACACTCTATCCTTAATTTTATCATTCATCTCTAAACCACTGATCCTTAACAAATAAAATAAAATAAAATTGTTTCACATTGCGAATTATACACATGTATTGATCTATACAGGATGGCGCGTTAACACTTTTTGTCAATATATATATATATATAGGATAAGATCAATTTACACTGGTGTAAGATTAATAAATCTTACACCAAATCTTAACCGTTGATTTCCATGCATCCAATAGTTGAGATTTATTGGGAATTAAAAATTAATTAATGAGTGAGACCTAATAAATCTCAACCGTTATATTTAGAAAATCAATGGTTAAGATTTGGTATAAGACTTATTATTCTTACACCGGTATAAAATTATCTTGCCTATATATATATATATATATATATATATATATATATATATATATATATATATATATACTCTCAATCTTATTGGTTGATTCCGTTTATATTTAACGGCTCAAATTTCTTAGTAATGTGAGCCATTGGATACAAGTGGATAAATGGTCAAGATTGAGCGTAAGACTTTTAACTCTTACGGTGTAAGAATATTCTGTCCATATATATATATATATATATATATATATATATATATATATATCAAAAAATATCAACGATTCTGATTTATAAGGATGTGACACCATTGATATTTTCTGATCTAACGGCTCTCAGATAAAATGTCAAATTTTAAATTTGACACCTCATCTGAGAGCCGTTAGATCAATGGTGTCACATGCTTACAAATCAGAGTCGTTGATCTTTTTTTATCTAACGATTCTCAGATGAGGTGTCAAAGGATCCTGCCTCATATATATATATATATATATATATATATATATATATATATATATATATATATATATATATAGGGTCAGGATCATTTTACACCAGTGTAAGTTACACTCTCAATCTTGTTCGATACTCTTACACTGGTGTAAGAATATCCTGCCGCATATATATATATATATATAGGGAAAATTGTTTATCATTTTAAGTGAGATCAACGGACAACATTGAGAGTGTAACTTACACTGGTGTAAAATGATCCTGACCCATATATATAGGGAAAATTGTTTATCTTTTTAAATGACACAACTTATATCCTTTCACCCTCACAAAGAGGTGGGACCTGCACCTTTATTTTTTTTGTCAACTCTCTCTCCTCCTTTATCTATCTCTTTCTCTCTCTGAAAATGACACAACCTTACATCCTTTAAAATGATACACACTTTACCCATATATATATATATATATATATATATATATATATATATATATATATATATATATATATATATATATATATTGTTAAATTGTTAAAGTTAGAATGAGTTGGTGAATTTTAAAAATGCTTTTGGTGAAAATGCATGTTTGAATCAAGAGTAAAGTTAAGGAATAAAAAATATTTGCTTGCCATATATAATAAATTATTAATATATGATTTATTAAAAAATATATTAACAAAAACTATCCTATTCGTTTAGGATGCATTTTAGCAGATGTATATATCTAATTATCCATTAATCGACTTGAAATATTATGATATTTTATAATAACATTCACTTTCTCTCATAAATTAACTCAGGTTTCTAAAATTTATGTTTCTGGACTTTCCTTTATCTAAATACATTTTATTATCCACATCTAAACTATTTGGGTCCAAATACATTTCATTATCTTAATTCTATAGATATTCATTAATTGGATATCTAATAAATATTGTATATAATTAATTGGTCTATTAATTTTTAGGTTCAAACCATAATGTTATACAAATAGAACAAAAACTAAAATTAATTCAATCTATTAATCTATTGATATAATTAGACTGATTGATTAAGTTGGATTGATATATAAATAAATTGAATAAATTGATCCCGTTGCTACCATGACATAACGGAGTAATTCATGTGACAACATATGATTGCGTTTAGAATGACGATATTTAGCAGAATCAAATGTTAGGAACTATTTTAACCTAAATTTTAAGGTGTTGGGTGAAGATCTTTTCAATGATTTATATTATTCTCTAACACACCCCTTACATAAGAGCCCTTTGGGTTTGAATTCCACTTGAAAGTAGGGGCCGTGAGGATTGAACTCGTGACTTTATGGTTACTCAAGTTCTAATACCATGTTAAGAATCATCTCAACTCAAAATCTTAATATATTAGGTGAGAATATTTTTAATGATTTATATTATTCTCTGAGGTCAAATTCTCTAATAATTTGAATCAACGAATATAAATGCACCAAGAACCATTCGATTAGAGACATTATTGCGCTCTTTAGCTGTTTTGCTGTATCATCAATGGAATTGACAGAGAATATGTTCGTCACCAAAGATAATGTGGATCCAAAAGCTAGAGGAAAATACATTCATCACATGTGAGGCCACGCTAAACCGCATGGTTCCCGTCTATTTGCATCAGCATCTAAAATCTAAGGATTGAAAACTAAAGGTTTATAGAATCTTACCCCTACCTAGTTAGCCATAAATTTAAAGTTTATTGTCTTTTATTGTCTATTACAAATTTTAAAATTTTCTATTTATATATTCAAAAAAAAAATCTATTTATTATGTGGTTCTGATTTATTTTGCTTTTCTCTTGTTTTTCTTCTTCTTCTTCAAGTTTCTTGATTGACTTGAGCTCAAAACTGCTGCTCAAAAAGACAATAAAATCAACATTTGTGTTAATTCAGATGTCATTACACATGTACAGTCATCTTTACACTACTTCTTATACCTAAATCTTTATTACATTTTAAAGTGGGTCATATATTAAGTGCTTCGGATAACTATTGATATCTAAAAATAATACAGAATTGTTGTTTTTGATAGAATTGTTACTTAGCCTATTTAATGCTTACATTTTTCATTTCATCGGTGAGAATGAGAACATATCCTGAGTTTTGAGTATGTTACTTTTAGAATATCAGTTTTTAAGTGTCATGATTAGACATCATTTAGCCACTCCAATAAATTACAAATTTTTCCATTCAAACTTCTCCCCACCTTATCCCATATTGTTGTTGTTGAGTGGGGGGCTTTAGGCTTTAGGGTACGGGAAAGCTCTAGTGCTTTTGCATTAAGTTTATCATAATTGATTTTTACAAAAGTTGGTCTCGACATATATAGAAAAAAAAAAAAAAGTTGGTCATAATTGACTTCAACATAAAAACTTTAAAAAGTATTGGAAATGGATGCTATTATGTGAAAAAAAAAACATGATATGATCACGTGGGAAGATCACAATCATACAAAGACAAATCAATGGTTATGATTTTGTAATTACTTATTTAAATATTTTTTCTCCCTCATCTTTTATTACTATTGATCTACCTTTGTATGGTTATGATTTCTCACATAACATAATTATGTGAATTTTCACATGAGAGGATCCAAATCCAAAAGTATTACTCTCAAAATTCAATAACAGATGTTTCAAATAAATAAAGGGTTGATGGTTCTCTCGTAAAATTATGTTTTGTAATATCGTTTTAATTTGGGAAAAAATTGTCATGATAAAAATTAATATAACTTCAAAATAAATTAAAATTACAAAAAAAATCTAATAATCCAAAATGATATCATTTTAAAATTACATAATATAAAATTACTACTTATAATAAGAGGAATATTTTTTTTGATAACATAATAAGAGGAATATTTAACCCATAAATAAAAGTTATTGTGTCATATCATCTTAAAAATAGCGATTCTAGTGTTTTTTTATTGATACAAATCTGAAACTAAAACTTTAGTAATTGGTCTGGATCATTGTCAAATGAAAATTCGAAAAGCATGTTTTCATGGTTGGAGAAAAAGTATGTGTTTAACATACATTCATTTGTATTTTTGGCCAACTCTTGATTTATCCCACTTATACAAATAAAAAATTTGTAATTAGATTAATAGACTTGAATTATCGCCTTAACAGTTTTTCTTTTCTAAGTAAATATAATAACACTGTCTGCTTTTTTTTTACGTTATTTGGCATTTAACTGGTGCCATGTGTGTATGTTTTTCATATTAGTAGTATCTCATAATAAGCCGAAAATAATTTACATACTTAAAAGTAAAATTTTCAATATCTAGAGAATGAGAATATATGAGATTTCTTCACTTGAACATCTGCTGATTTCATTTTTATTTTATTTTTATGTTTTCTTTTCCTGTATCAGCTCGTTCTTTATACCGCATTATTATTTAAAGCTTATAACAAAATATTATGCTATAATAATATGGTAAAAAAATATTAATAATTGTAAGAGAACCACTCCTATATAAATCCAACGCTACTTGAATTGAAATGAAAAATTTTCCAAATAAATATTCACTATGACGGCTACCCTTCTTCACTTTATTCATCAATCCTTCACCACCATTTTATATTTTTGGTGTTTAATATTTTGTGTGTGTGTGGTAAATATGTGTTTATTAATAATTATAAAAAATCATATAATTTTTAAAGAATTTACCAAAAATAAATGGTTTTACCATTTCTTTCACAATGCTTTAAATATAGAAAAAAAATCAAATAATATTTTTGTTATTATAAATAAAAATATATTAACTAAAAGTAAAAAAAAAAAAAAAAACCAAATATCATCTTAGGGACCCACAAATTTCTTGAAACTTTTTTATTTTGGAAAAGACATTAAGAATTACATCTATTATAAATTTTTGGATTCAACTCAAAAGTTTAAGTTAATATGTGAATGTTATCACCTTAATGATTTTATATAATACTTTCCTAACATGTCCCATCAAACAATAATATATTGGAATTAAAAAGTAGACAAAATTGTTATAAAAATAAAATAAAAATAGACAATATACACACCTGTTAGGAAACTTTACAATATTAATTATTTATTAATAGCATAAAATAGTAAAGATCAAACTCATGACTACTAATTGTTAAGTGAATATCACATTATTGATTTTATATCATATTTCTTTTAACACAGATAACCCGCTTTGATCGTGTATTTGTCACTACCCAAAGATATGAAGCAAGATATTTATATTCATCATCAATAATAGGATAGGAAATCTCCAAACCCAAAACAATACATAGCATATATATTTGTATGAGTGTCTTATTAAATTATTTATGTAAATTTCAACAAATCTTAACAAGGTATAATGAACTATTCTAATATAAATATGGTTACCATAGTTCATTTACAGTTTATTATACTTATTTTAAAAGCTAATTAACTTACAGTTTAACTGTATTATGCATCCAAATTTCATTCAACTATTTATCCTCAACAGATATCAAATACCTTAAAAACGTGAGGCCCAAAAACCTCCATATATATACACACCCACACTGAAAGAGTTGTTGTCATCGACGTTCAACTCGGCCCATTCAAGGTAAACCTATGAACTAAGGCTGCGGCATCGGCGTGGCCCAACATTTGCCCAAAAATAGGTGAAGCAACCCAATTGTATGGGTTTTGGCCCAAATCTTCACACACATGTACACACTATCAGGGGGGTGGGGTGTGTGTGTGGAGAGAGAGAGAGCACTTGTTGTGTGCTGATTATGGTATGCATTTATGATTAATCTACCATAATTGCTATGGTTCCATCAACATCGATTTCACCATTCTTGAGGAATAAATCTTTGCTATTATTGTTATATCAAAGATTTAGTACATCCTACCAATAAAAATATTACATGTCAGTTTTTTTTTTTTTTCTGTCAAATTATTATCTCTCTCCTCTGATGTGTAATACTCTCATTGATGAGATGCTCTGATATGTAATGCTCTCATTGATGAGATGCACCAAAGATTTATTCGTTCTCCTGTCTAAGAACCCACAATAGGAAGAAAATGAATAAAGAAATGAATAATTTTCTATCTAGTAGGCCATGTTTGATTAAGGGCTGCTGACATGCGGACCCCATTATGGACTAATATAGTGTTGTGGTGCTCCAAGTAGCTTAACCCGGCTCGATTATTGGCCTTTCTCTAGATTAATACGCGTTCTATCTTTTGGTTGACAATAATAAGCTACCTACATATAAATAATATTGCATCTTTTTAATATTACATGACATGACTATATTATTGGCCCAACATTCTCTCATTTCTTAAAAGCCAAGCAGAGAATTTGGTTCCTACTTCCTAGGGCTTCCCAACGACTCCCAGCATTGCTTATTTTATTTGTTGCATAAATGTCACTTTGCTGTTTGCCCCATTTTTCAAATTGTTGGAGGCTAGCAGCTACCTGCTATTGCTATATATCAAGTGGGATTTATTTCAATGAGGCAACCATGTTTCCTTGTTAGAATGGGGAAAAAAAACATTTTCACTATCATTATCATGATGAGACAATTGTCAAATTTTGTGCTTATTATAAACAGAAGTTGGTGAGTGTGATTGAGAATGCGATCCCCACAACTATCTCGAACTAGAAACCACAAATTATGCTATGGTGTTATTGTCATGGAATACTATTTCTTGACTCAGCTAGACAATAAAACCAAATTAATTCGCAGTCACATCAGGTGAGAAGTTAGTTTTCCAATTAAACTTGCACTGGTACGGAGATCACACAGATAAGGTTTAGAGTAAATAATGTTTCTACTTATATTACTATTTTTTGATGATTTTTTATTTTAAAAATTAAAATAAAATCATTTTCAATAT
Source organism: Gastrolobium villosum (assembly GCA_032173675.1). NCBI lineage: Eukaryota > Viridiplantae > Streptophyta > Magnoliopsida > Fabales > Fabaceae > Gastrolobium > Gastrolobium villosum. The sequence continues at coordinate 357,312 of JAVKPL010011275.1, forward strand.
TGTCAAAAGTGATAAAATTTATAAATTCCTAAATATAAAAAATAATTTATGATTAAATTAAAATATTTTTCATACAACTGTGAAAAATTCTCCTATTACTAATGAAATTAAGTGTTGGTTGGGAGCTCATGGAAGAAGAGATCATTATTATTTGGTTAAGTGACAAATAATATTAAATGGACTGAGATACTATAATTCAACCTCAAAAAATAAAAAGTATTCTTAAAACATTAAATGTATACATCTTTATAGTTATATGATTGTCACTTAATTCATTCTTAAATAATATCAACCTCGTTCCTCGATAGGGGTGTTTATCAACCGATTCAAACCGTGGTGACCGAATCAAAAAACTGAAAATTGAATAAATTGACAATCGAAAAATCGAAAAAAAACCACTGATTTTAATTGGATTGGATCGATTTTTGGATGGGTTGATGAAAACCGATCCAATATATTAATTCCTCTTTACCTATTTGGGTATTTCCCAAATCATAGTCTAAAAAATTCTAAACCCAAAGATCCATTAACCCATCAACTAAACCCAAGAAAAAATCTAGTTGCAATTTATCAACAAAATTTTATCTTTGTAGAGCTTCATATCTCATTGACGAAAAAAAAAACTATATTATAGTTTATTACTGCTTTTGTATTTCAATTTTTTTTGTTTTACAAAGGCAATATATACAAAAGATGTTATTTACACAATAATCATGAAATAAATTTTAAGATTTTAAAAAAAATCGAAAACCGATCCAATCCAAACCGAACAAAATTGGATTGGATCGGATCGGATCTGGAAAAAAAAATCTAAACTGAGTGGATGATTATATGATCAAATCGAAGGGATTCAATCAGATAATTTTTACTCCCAAAATCGATCCAATCCAGAACGCGAAGTATTCCCGGACACTTGCATTCCCATAAATTAGAAGCCATGAGAAAAAATAATGTTGAAACAATAGTACTCCTAGTGAGGAATAGCTGTAACGAATAACAAGGCAGGAAGAAAAGCTGGTGGGATTTATTGTGTTTAATCATTCCTCATATACAGATGCTTTTTATAAGGTGCTACTCATAGTCCTACTTTGTGATCCAGGAATGATTCTCTGGGGACAGAACGTAAATAAATAATTAATTAATTACTTTAAAGACGAAAAGGAAGAGGTGACTTATATAATAGCGCATAACGTTTTAGTCTAATGGTTACCAATTTCTCAAATGGTAGTAAATAAAACTGAATTAAGTGGTCCAAGCAATATCAGCAGAAACGCCAATATTTTGAAGATGGGCAAGGACAAAAAAAATAAAAATTCAAATTACTTACTTTTAATTGATACGTAAAACAGAAACATTTCAATCCTCATGTATGTTACTTTAATATTCAGACAAATTTTGGTGGAGTGCTCATTAACAATTGCTGATGAGGAGGAGTATTTTGGAGGTTTTATTTCATAAAACTCACGAGACGGAGAAATGTATTCAATTCAAATTTAGGTAAGACAAGTTGGCATGTATCGTCAATAGGGAAGGTGTGAACAACAGCATCTTGTGGTGGACCACTCAAAACTATGAATGTTATTTCATGAACATATACATGTTTGATTGTTTGACTAAGGATTGGGGTATGTTGCAGGCATGCAGCTACTATTTATGAGAAACCAAGTGCATGTATCTGTAGCTCATGAGATTCTTGTGTCCCCTCCGAGATGGCTATAAAAAAAATCAAATTTCATCTGTACAGAAAAAATAATTTTTCAACTCAAGATTATTCTCAAATAAAATAGATAGAGGAATCTCCGTCTTTTTTTATCTAAGAATAATTACTATGGCCATGATAGAGAAAATGAAATGTGTTTGCAATAGCATGATGTTAAAATGGAAACCAGAGAGCTTATGAATCTGGGGTGTGGATTTTCTTATGGGGTATGAAGCCAAATATAGTAACTCTGCTTGGTTCCATTTCCATGTCAGGCATAATGAACTTAATTACTTAATTAGACGAGTCTCTTGTTAAACCAAGTTTGTGGCTTTCTGCGACAGAAATCTTACTATGTAAAATCTTTCATGTCCAATGAGGGGTTAGCCTACAGGGCCGTACCTCGAGGGCAAAGTGACTGGAGGAGATTGATTGGGGATACCTCCGGGTTATATCAAAAAAAAAAATCTTCAAACTTGTCTATTGCAAACATGACAAAAGACTAAAGAGGACATATTACAAAATTGCTGGATTTGCTCCTAGTGAGTAGTAATCATCATCCTTGTTAATTTGGGATAACTTGGTAGAGAAGTTGAAATATCAATTGAACAACAGAGATAAATATTGAATCTAATTTCAGTCACTAATTGTATAATAGGTAATCTCAAATTTTGATTGTTCGAGGTAATTAACTACTGTTTTAGATAAGTGTTGGATTTTTCTATGAAACATTGTAGTGTAAAGGTTGTGGACGTAACTCGAATAATCTTTGAAAATCCTAATCAGGGCCCATAACTAGCTGATGGGTACAAAATTTATTATACTCTGAAGATTGCTTTCTCACACCATGTATCATGCTTCGAAGCTACAGTGTATAACGGACAAGAAGAAGGCTACAAAGGAAGGGAATGTGAGCAAGCACATAATTATGAAGACGTGATCATTTAGATAGTTATTAATCATATAATAATACTAACACTGAAATTTCATATTTGCAAATAAGACCTGTTGACAGGTTGCTTGCGATCATTAGCCTTTTTAACTTTACTCTTTTTTCTTTTTTTTTTAAATATCATTTTCATACTTATTATAATGCCAATTAGTCTCGTAATCTGAGCGGAAGAAACTTCAAAAAATTGATTCTGAGGGAAAGAAGAAAAGATTAAAATAGTAGTATAGGATATCCCAGAATTATAGTACTGTAGAAATAGTCCCTCCCCAACATTCTCAGACCCCACGGGTTTTGAAGATATATAGTTAAAACTGTAGAAATATTCCCTCCAGTCCCAAAATAATAGCATAGGATATCCCAGTACTTATTATAATACTGTAGAAATAGTCCCTCCCCAACATCCTCCATAAAGAAGAGTAATTTGAGCTGGCGTGAATATTGTACGGACCCAATTTTTTATTTTTTTTTTATATTTTTTATTTTAATTCCACTTTGAAGTGGGGACAATGAGGATTGAACTTGTGACTCACTCAAGTTCTGATACCATATAAAGAACTACTTCAATCCAAAATTATTGAGTAAAAACCTTTTTAATGATTTATATTATTCTGTAACCTCATCCTCCCGAATCCTCTTCAAGTTGTTGTCAATTTGAATGACCTCAGACAGGTTCTGAGTTCTTTATCAGCCCATTACCCGGGTCAAGAACAATTTCCCATAGCACCATTTTTTTTTCTTTAATAGAAGAAGATGATTGGTAACAGCTCTCAACTAATCCTAATTGATTAATCAATCATATCAATTAAGGGTTTGACAAAATTTCTTAATATTTTTGTTTTAATCTATCTCGGCCTCCTTTTGGGACGGTTGTGACAGATAATTAATTTCACCAATAAAATAAGTTTATTTTTCATAATAAAATACTGTGTTGTAAACCCGTCATGTTATGATGAAGATCTGAAAGCATATTACAAATACACGCGCAGTTAAGTATTCTGTAGAAAAATTAACAAAATTCAAAAGAGAAAAATAATGATGCAACTGGTATAACTGGTTAATTTTCAGCCTCTTTTGTTCTCTGTTTGCAATAACAAAGTGGATAGCATTGATATTATATATTATTTTTCTTGAATAGGCTTAAGTCTATTTGTTTAAATATGGTTCATTGGAATGGGCTCTGAGAGTGATGACGTGCATGGCAAAATCTTGGTGAATCATCCTAAAGTCATACAAACTTCATGGCATCTTTTTTTTTTTTAATGCAAAGCTCCAACATTTAAAGGTATGCGAAGCAATAATATGATTTATGAATTATTCCCTTGATTCAGAACCTAACCGGGTGTTGTCAATGAGTTCAATTATGCTTGAGGGATACTCACATCAGAATCCTCATCTTTTGTTGCCATCAAAATTGTCTATTCAGTCATTACGAACCATAGCATGATTATTATCATGTGTTTTCCTTTTCCATTTGTGATCTAAAATTTTTGGATTATGTTATAGAATATTTTCAGATCCTACCCACCTACCCAAGAATCCTTAAAGGATAATTACCCAATTATCCTAATAATAAGGATAGAGTCCCTATCTCAACATAAAGGAAGTTGAATCCTACTGGGAGATCTGCACAAGCCCAAGAGGTAACCCTTCTAAATAAGAGATTAAAGACCCCGGGTACATAATTCTGAAACCCTCTCCCTTAGCTTATCACTGTGCACACACCCCACGCCTTGACTATGTCGTTACATCATAGTGCACAGTGATCTACTTATCTTTAGGGTACCTCTCCTATAGATACTGAGATATGACAAACAGATCCAATATTAAATTACCAATATCTGATTCGACATTTACGATTTATCAAAATCGTAACAGATTACAAGACAGCCATCATCGTCTGTGAACAAGTACAGGAGGTACAAGATGTATGAGTTCACAGTATGTGACTCCAAAATCCCTTCATTAATATCTTTTTAAGCGTAAGCAATGTGCACAAAGTTACTCGTGAAAAGAAAGAGTTATTTGGACACCACTAGACAGAAGTATGCTTATTAATTATTATACATCAGAAGCGAATGGTCAGTTTTGCCGTAATCCTTACAGAGAAAGGACAATATAAAATGAGGGCATAATTGTATTTTCAGCTGCACACATGAAAGGTTCCAAGCAAATAAGTGGCAATATATTATGGGATATATGTGAAGAGAAAATATAAACCCTTTTATGTGAGTAGAGATAAAATTAACTCTTAATGAAAAATAATAATCTCTATATTAATTATGAAATAAACTATGTGCAAAATGGAGAGTGAGATCTTTGTCTGGACGGTGCATCGTTGTCAGCTTTTGATAGGTACAATTGTCTACTTGGCATGGACTGATGCTTTGGTCCCCTAAGCTTTTATCATCTATGTTTACAGAATTACAGGCTTCCCTTTAACGTGCGCGTTGGGTTTCTTTCATGCTTGCCAAATTGGAATCTCTTGTCCGCTGGTGATGGGGTCCTTAGTGAGTAGTGGGTGTGGGTAGGCACTAGGCAGGACCCACCTCCTCTTCATTGTATCCGTTAATAATAAAATCTTAATTGATTCATGTCACTCCCTACATTGATAGTGTCACTCACTCGCACTGTACGCTCTACTCTCTAGTCTCCCATGTTTGTTGTTATTTCACATTGTAACAAAACACACCACTCACTTTCTACACTACAGTAATTGTCCTCAATCAAAGTTTTCAAACCTGAACTGAAGCAGTTAACATAGAGTCTAATTATGTCGTGTTAGGAAACTTTTGAAATTCATTTTTTTTCCGATATATAATCAATTGCTGAAAGCAATTTGTTGGTTAGGGGCAATGATTAGATAAATTCCTCTTCATGTATGAACAACTTCAAGAATTATTGAAGTTTTAACATTGTAAGTAATTTTGTTGGAGTTACAATTCTTTTTTTACTGTGACTAGTCATTACTAGATAATTTTAAATTTAATGAAATAGCATTAGATAGAAACTCAGTTACATAAACTCGCATAAAAATAAATTGGTGCAATATTAAGCTGAATATAGCTCAAAATTAATTTAAAATTGATTATAACATTATTATTTTTTAAAATAAAATTAGTTTATGTTTACTTACTTCTTGATGGGATGAATAATTCATGTCACTTTATTTTACCTAAATAGTTAATAATGGAGAAGGTAAGAATAGAAAGGAATAAGAAACAGTTCGAAGACTTTTGTCTAGGGGAAAAAAATCTAACTTCACGTCAAATTCAGACAAGATAAGAATTATAATTTTTAAAATTTAAGAGATAACTAAAATTTTCAAGGTAGTTAAACATCCATAAAATTAAGATATTTACCTGTTAGTGGATAACCATGGGTTAAGTAGTCTAAATTTGTTTCTTCTAACGCAATAATATTACTAGTTAAATTAAACGGATCAGTGACCAAAATGTCACGTTTTATCAAATTCTTTATCTAAATACCATGCAAACAGTATTTTTTACTATACTGCCTCGTGGTCGTATTGCATACGAAATTTGCTACACAAAGGGTCGACCCAGTTTACATACTCACTTCGTGAGTGTCTGGAGAAGGGAATACTCTAGGCAGTCTTTCCATTACTTTTTCCAGAGAGACTGATTCAAACCCGCGACCTGACACACCACGACAAGCAAGCTTACCGCTGAGCCAAGCCGGCCCTTTGACACCTCGTGGTCATATTGCAGATGAAATTCGCTACACAGTGTATTGAATTATGACATGTCAGCTTTTTCCTGTGAAAAGTGCGACACGTGTCAAAAAATCATTCTCGAACATAAAACGCTACACAGTGTAGCGAATTACTACCTGCTTGACATATGTCATTTTTGCTGACTATGTATTCTGATGTGACATAATTCGCTACATTGTGTAGCGAATTATTTACAAGCATATTTCGCTACATAGTATAGCGAAATATCTCACGTGTAATTTTGGAAAAATTTACTATTAACGTGACAGTATAATAATTTTTTTGGCCAGACGTGACAAAATGATCACTCTTCCAAATTAAACCATGAGCCACCGAGAATGACCTGAATTGGTGAAGAGTAGTCATAGTCAATATCCCAAATCCACTTCGCCCCTCCCCACTTCATAGTAAACATTATATTATTATTGATCCTCTTCACACCCCTTATAGTAATTATTATTATTATTATTATTATTATTATTATTGTTATTATGGGTAAAGTGTGTATTATTTTAAAGGATATAAAATTATGTTATTTTAAGAGAGAGAAAGAGATAGATAAAGGAGGTGAGAGAGTTAACAAAAAAAATAAAGGTGTAAGTCCCACCTCATTGTGAGAGTGAAAGGATATAAGTTGTGTCATTTAAAAGGATAAATATTTTTCCCTATTATTATTATTATTACATAATGTGTCTAAATTTATGTACTTGCAATCATATTATATTTTTATATACGTAATTTAATATTTAAATGTTTATATATATTTAATGGGGAAAAATAAATCTCATGTTGTAGGAGAATTCTAACCTCATGTTATAGATACATCAAGTGTGGGTCCCACCTATTTAAAAAAACAAAAAAAGAAGTTGAGTGGCACACCTTTTTTTGGTGTGTGTAGGAAGAGTTTGTTTTTTCATGCAACATGAGAAAAACAAAACCCATTTTACTGTCATTATTTTTTTAAAAGAAAAGTTATACTTACAACCTTTTTCTTTTACAACCTCTTACAACCATGTCTTATCACCATTGATTTTCGCCAATCAACGGTTATCATTTTTTTAAATTAAACTCATTAATTAATTATTAATTCATAATAAATGATAACCGTTGATTGACGGAAATCATCGGTGATAAGATATGGTTGTAAGAGATTGTAAAAAAAAAATTGTAACTATAACCTTACTCTTTTTTTTTTTAATAACTATATAGCAGACATTTTTCTATAAAAATATAAGGTGTCATTTGGTAGAAGATTTTTTTTAAGATTCTCGGAAAATCGAATGTGTTAATATTAGTTATCCAAAATTGGTATGAGATTTCTAAATTTTTTCTAGAAATCTGATTTTCTCGGGATTTTCTTTTGTGTGTAATTTTTTAAAAAAATACTATTTAAGAATACCATCCAGAGTGTGGTCTTCTTGAATTCCCATGGCAAAGGAAAATTTAATACAATCTAACCTAGTATCAACAAAATTAACCTAACAATTTCTTGATAATATTTTTGAAAAATTCATTTTTCCACCCTAAAAATTGTGATTATCGAATAAAAAGAATTTTTCCTCCGCAAAACATCCTCTAAGATCTTACATGTTTTAGTTAAAATGAAGAATCTGATTTTTTTATTTTTTATTTTTGTATAACCTTGAGTATCCTCATTCAACCTCCTCCGGTCATCTTGTCATTGTGGTATGACCCTGTAGACTAATCCCTCATTAGAACAGCAGGTGCATTGAACTTCGTTACTGAAAGAAGGATGAGATAAGACTAATCCTCTATTTGAACATGGAGGTGGCCCCCAAAGATTTTTAAAAAATTTACTTTGAGGTAGGATTTGAATCCCTCTCAAATAAATCCTTAGAAGGTCACCTGCCAAATGAACTGTCCATAGCGATTAATGTAATATTTTAATTAAACGAAAATCGAGGTTTAAAATAGAATAGAACTGCCGAGGAATAATGATGGGAAGTTAAGAGGAGTAGAAGATCCCTTGGGAGACTACAAAATCCATTTGTTTCCCATCTGTGCTTTGCTTTTTCTCTTTTATTCTTTTTCCTTAGAAGCTGAGCTGCCACCACATGCTTCTGCACCTCAAGGCTCCATGGTTTCTCCCTTTCTCTGTCCCTCCTTCTGACATCCCATTAACGGTTTACTGTTTTTAATAAATAAAAAAATTAAGAATTTTTACCAAGCAGCAGTATAATATTAATTAAGAAGTATTAAATATTTTTATTTAATTATTTTTTATAAAATTGTATTTTTAATTAATACTTTAAGGACTCTAATTAGTAAATAAAAAATTCTAAGAAAAAACAAAAATAATCGTGGCCAAATTATGAGTGAGAGAAGAGAAGAGAGAACGAGCATAGCAAGCGGTTCTTAACAGCAAAGCGTGGTCTTCCTACGTTCGGGTCTTGAGATATAGACATCCACATGGTGGCTTTTTGTCCCTTTCATTTGGAACTTTTAGTTCGTAATAACACAAATAATAGTTCTCACTCTTCCGTTCCTTACCATTCTATATTTCTTAATTTGTCTCAACCAGTAAAAAAGAGAAAGCATCTTTGTTGCTTAATATACTCATGTTTATTATGTACTTATTTATCTATATGTTTGGTTAAAGCTAATCGCATATTGTCTCATATTTTAGTCAAGTTGAGATTTCACATCAATGTTCTTCTCCCCCAAAGAGAAATACAACTATTTAAAACATTAAAAAAATATCTAACTGTTGCATTATCGATTAAAATTACTACAGAAATTAATAATTAATTAAGAGTAAAATGGAAGTGGGATTTGCTCTTAATAGACTGCATCGGGCATTGGGCTCTTAGGGATTCCCTCTCGGAACCTATTTATCCGATTCTCTGTAGATTTGTACTAGTACGAAGGAATGTTATGTTATGTAACTCTGGGTGTATCAATGTTTATAATTAAATTGTGGTTCTCGCTTTTCTTTATTGAACCGCTCAAGATTCATCCCCACAATTTTGCTTTATCTCTCTGTCCTCTTCTTGGATTTCGAATGTGCTTCTTATATTCCAATTTCATTATAATAATCATCCAAATTCTGATTTTAAACCAGACTCGTCACGTGAAACTATACAATTTTTTTTTTGGAAGGGGGTACATTGAAACTATACAATTTTAATATACATTATCGTTATTATATAGTTAATTATATAAGCTCAGCCTATTATGGTGATCGACCCCTTCATTAATTTCTCAGTCTCTGACTCTCTCTCTCTCTCTGTCAAAATTCGCGTACTATTTGAAACCCGTCACCACCTGCTCTTTGTCTGTTAACTGTTTGTTTGAAGGATTCCTTTGAGAGAGCAAAATGTTGGGTAACTGTGAGGAAATCGTAGTCATCCCTCCAACCACTAACCAATGGCCACAGGTTCATTTCTCTCTCTCTCTCTCTCTCATAAACACAAACACACAAACACAATTATTAGACAAATACATGAGCAGTCCAATTTTGTTGCTTAGCTTTTGGAAGAGAATATCTACACTGTGTTGTTATCATATACCCTAGAACGCTAACTTAAACTGGATCTTTCTCTTTCTTTTTTTTTTTATTTTTATTTTCCTAATTATCCTTTTCTTCTTCTTTTTTTTACTTGGTGTAGAGTCAGATAGATGATCATAATAAGGACTCGATGGATTCCTCATCAGGTGGTGGTGGTAGGGTAATGGAAAAACCAGGTCAAGAGCTTCTGCAGCAGCAACAACAAGCCCTCAAGTGTCCTCGTTGTGATTCATCAAACACAAAGTTCTGTTACTACAACAACTATAGTTTATCTCAGCCAAGACACTTCTGCAAAGCCTGCAAGCGATATTGGACAAGAGGTGGAACCCTCAGGAATGTTCCTGTCGGTGGCGGTTGCAGAAAAAACAAGCGTGTCAAGAGACCAAACACCTCTTCCGCCATTGATACAGCTTCTTCTCCTCCTCCTCCTCCTCCTACTGCCACCTCAAACCATCCTTCACAACCCCAGATCGACACTGCTTCAACCTCAAATCATATCAATCCTTTCTTTTATGGATTACCCAATAACTCTTGCGATTTGAATCTTCCATTCCAGAGGTTCAATTCCAGAATATCTAGTAATTCTGTGTATGATCTTCAGCCTCAGCTGAATGCCCTCGGAGTAGGTTTTTCGTCCTGTGAAACTAGTGATAATAATGGTTATAATAATAGGAATGGTTTCACTTCAAATAATACGCTTCTTTCTGGTTATAATTCCATCTTTAGCTCTTGTTCTTCAACTTCTACATCTAGTACAACAGTTATGCCTTCCCTTTTGAGCTCTACTCTACTGCAACAAAAATTCGTCAATGGTGGGGTTAAAGATGGTTCGGCTGGTAACAACGCTTTCCAGGGCTTAACACCAATGGAGCAGCTGCAAATGGCAAGAAATAGCGGTACTGAGTCAGGGATGGTGGCTTTAAAAGACGTGAAAGTAGAAGGACAAAACAGGTTGGAGTGGAATGGTGTTTTCCAAAACCAGATCGAGCATGTGGGCTTGTACGATCCTTCGCTTTATTGGAATACAACAACTTCTATGGGTGTTTGGAACGATCAAGCTAATATTGGTCCATCAGTTACTTCTCTGATCTAGAAAAATACAATCCCAAAGGAAGAAGCATGGTTTTCAAATTTGTCTCCCCCATGTTTAAGGTCATTTCTTTAGCTTTATTCATCAGTCTTCTGTCTTATTACTGCTACTTTTTTTGTTTTTTGTTTTTCTTTTTTTCTTTTGGGTCAAAATGGGTTGGGTTTACTTACATTAAAATTTGTTGAAAAAAGAAGAAAAAAAGGGATACTTGTAAGAAAAATGGGAAAGCTAAAAGGTGAGAGGAGTTTGGATCGGAGCGATCATGTCAGCTGCAACCTGCAAAAATATATTGCTCTTCAGCCTGTTAAGTTTTATATGTCAAGGTTGAGAATTGCATATATTGCGCTGAGAGGAACCTCGGATCCTCTTCTCTCTCATTGTCTCGCTGTGGTTGCCACTTGCCATGCCATGCCATGCCAACCCTTTCGTGCAAGTTCTCCATAGTTGATGAGTAAGGTTGGTCTTTCATTTTGTTATGTATATATCCTTTAATTTCTTTCTTACTTTCTAATGTATTGTGATTAGCTAGTTGGGGTAGGGGATTTAATTACTGGGTACATGCTGCTGATGTTGGTTTCATTTTTGTTTACTTTGTGAAGATATTTGGTTTGGATATATAAGGGGGGATATGGAAATACATTGGGCATAATGGTATATGTGGGCGGTTTGGTTTCTTATGTATGTTCAAGCTTCTTGTTCTTCATCTATTGGTAATTCTAAGAAACTTTGGTCCATGCACAGAATATATTGCTGCTTTTATTTATCCTTCGTTTTTAGACACTTAACATTGAAAAACAAATGAGCGTGCTGAAATAGTACGTAACTGTAAGATGGCCTAGGGAATCTGGCTAATATCTCTTGCACACAATAGGAACTCAAGCAGGACTTGGACTCTTGCTGTCCCAAGATGAGAGGGAACATTATATTTCGTCCATATCCCAATTCAGGTGATCTAGAACCAAGGATAATTAAAACAAAAATATATAGAATCAAGTACAAGGAGAGAAGATATATACGGCACGGTTTCTTTCTTTATAGAATTTCTACACTTTCTTACTTTCTTAAAATTTCTTTTCTCTTTGGATTTCTTTTATTCATAAATATTGCTAATATTTTTTGGATTTGAATTTCTCACGTTACACGAGAATTCAATTCTTATGTTGTGACTGAACTAATGGTGGCCCCATATTTATTAGGAAAAGAAAAATAAAGTTTTGCATGCAAATTGAAGAATCACTATGTTTTCCCAACATTTTTTTATTTAAATCAATTTATTCCTGTTCGACCACTCAAATTCAAGACATGTGTTTAAGAGAAACAAGTTGCTACTTAAAGGCAATGTTTGTAGGTTATATTGGTATATTGCTGAACATTTTCAAAACTTTCAGTATGTACTGGAACGAAGGTGTCAAAGAATAAGGAATAATGTACAAAAACATATTAACTAGTCAGTTTAAACCGCAAAGTTCTTATCATGTTTATTCTATTACAATGTGAGACTTCTTTAGCTTAAATTCTCCAACATTAATTCTTTGCTCCCTTTTGCAATATTGATTAGTCTTATGTGGCTCTTCACTAGTCCAATGCGGTGTGGCACTGTATATATCCCAACTAGCTGGATGCTAGTGAGGGGGAAGAATTTTGGTGGTACTGGATCACCATTGATTCAGTGGTCCAAACCAATTAGGATAAGACAACTATTGAAGAGAGATGAGAGAGAAAAAATAAAATATAAGCCTTTGTACAAGTTTCATTCATTGAATGAAAGGACCATATGGGACCCGGAGCACTAAATATTTTCTCGTGAGGGGCATTTTTACCTTCCTAACTTAATATTATTAGGGTACCGTCCTTTACTCAGTTTACTGTCATTTTTTATCCGAACCCCAAAACATAACAAAACCTCCACTCCCTCTGCTATCCTTACCACGTGATGAGTTTCACTTAAGTGGAATTTTTGTTTTTTGTTTTTCTTAATACTTAATTCTCCATTTCATTTAGAACAAGAGTTCGAAATTTATTCGAGTAAATTGTAGGTTCGAAAAGCATACAAAAACACTTTTTTTTTAGGGAAAAGCGATTAAAAAAAAATCTTGAGAGTAAACATTTTCCTTCTGTCGTGGTTAAATTTTACACAACTTGAGTGTGTTGTAAATTTTTCTCTTAGTTTCTCTCCCCACTTCCTTGTTGGTTTAAACTTTATTTAATTAAAGAATAGAAAAAATGAAGAGTCGTTTGGTGAAGGGGTGCGTCCTTAGGAATTTGTTAGTGGTCATTAATGAGTTTAGAGTTTCTATGAAGTAGTTTTTATTGTGTTTAGTTTTCCTAAGTTGGTTATTAGTCTTTCACTAATACTTTTAAATAGCACCATGTAAACCATTGAAAAGTGGCTTGGCAATATACAGATATAGAAAGAGGTATATTCAGAGACTTATTTGTGTGTTTGAGTGTTTGTGAGAAACACCATTAGAGGACCTGTGAGTTACAAATTGGTATCAGAGCTTGAGCCAATGGAAAATATGAGTAATAGTCTGCCAGTGCCCCGCCTGACAAAGGTGAACTATGAAAACTGGAGTATCCAAATGAAAGCCCTTCTACGAGCTTATGACAGTTGGGGGTTGGTGCAAAATGGGTTCGTAGAACCTGATACAACGGAAGGATATTCAGCAAATCAACTCAAGCAATTGAGTGTGTCGAGATCAAAGGATGCAGCGGCACTATTTATGATGTTTCAAGCCGTTGAAGGAAGCAGTGGTCTTGAAAAAATTGGAGATGCGACGACGGCAAAGGAAGCCTGGGATATATTGGAGACAACTTACAAAGGTGCGGACCGTGTAAAGCAGGTCCGACTTCAAACTCTAAGAGGAGAGTTGGAGGGGATGAAGATGAAGGAAACCGAAGGAGTGTCGGACTTCATCATCCGGGTTCAAACCGTGGTGAACCAGTTGAAACGAAATGGAGAGGTGCTGACCGACTCCAGAATCGTTGAAAAAATTCTGAGGTCGTTGACAGACGATTTCGAGAACGTGGTATGTGCAATTGAAGAGTCTAAGGACTTAGCTCGCTTTCTGTTGAAGAGCTAGCAGGTTCCCTTGAGGCACATGAACAGCGCAAGAAAAAGAAGAAAGAAGAGACACTGGAGCAAGCACTTCAGTCAAAAGCAAATATCAAGGATGAAAAGGCACTCTACTCTCAGAATGTCCGAGGTAGAGGTCGTGGTCGTGGACGTGGACGTGGACGTGGAAATGGCCGAGAAGGTCGTGGCCGAGGTCAGGAAGTGAAACACGAAGAAAGAGCTGAGACGAGTCAGCAAAATTGGAGAGGTAGAGGACGTGGTCGAGGTGGAAGAGGCCAATGGACAAACCAATCAAACGTGGAATGTTACAAATGTGGAAAGTATGGACATTATTCAAGAGATTGCAACTCGGACAAGTGTTACAACTGTGGCCGAGTTGGGCATTTCGCCAAGGACTGCCGAGATGAAAGAAGAATTGATGAGGCTTCAAACTTCACTGCAGAAGGAGAAATGAAAGATGGAGTTCTGATGTTAGCTCATGGTGAAACTAGCTCGAAGGTTGAGTCGGAGTGGTACCTGGATACTGGTGCCAGTAATCACATGTGTGGTTACAAACATTTGTTCAAAGAATTGAGAACGGTGGAAGCTGGACATGTCTCTTTTGGAGACGCATCCAAAATTGATGTAAAAGGCCGAGGTACAATCTGTTTCTTGCAAAGAGATGGACGAATTGGTACAATTCGGGACGTATATTACGTGCCTGAGCTCAAAAGCAATATTCTGAGCATTGGACAATTGATGGAGAAAGGCTACTCGGTTCTAATGACTGACCGAGTTCTGTTGTTGAAAGACAAACAAGGGCGTCTGATAGCCCGAGTTCAGATGGAGAAAAATAGAATGTACAAACTGAATCTGAGGAGTATGGAGGTCGGCTGTCTGCAAGCCGAGGTAGAAGATAAAATGTCATTGTGGCATCGACGGTTTGGACACCTTCATTATGGTGGTCTGACCGAGATGATGAAGAAGAACATGGTGGTGGGACTGCCAAAGCTTAACTCTGAAGGAAATTTTTGTGAAGACTGCGTATTGGGAAAACATGCGAGGAGCCCATTCCAAAGGATGGCGAGATACCGAGCTAGGCAGCCTCTGGAATTAATTCATACCGACCTGTGTGGACCAATTACTCCAGGGTCATTCAGTGGCAAGAAGTATTTTGTCACGTTTATTGATGATTTTAGTCGAAAGACTTGGGTGTATTTTTTGAAGGAAAAATCCGAGGTGCTAGAGGCATTTAGGAACTTTAAAGTGATGATAGAAAATGGTACTGGGAGGTACATCAAGTCGGTCCGTTCAGACCGAGGTGGGGAGTACGTGTCAACAGCTTTCAAGAAGTACTGTGAAGAACATGGGATAAGGCGGTTCCTGACCGCACCGTACTCGCCACAACAAAATGGAGTAGCTGAAAGAAAGAACCGGACTATCCTGGATATGGTCCGATCTATGTTAAAGACGAAAAACATGCCAAAAGAGTTATGGGGAGAAGCTGTACAATGTGCAGTGTATGTGCAGAACAGATGTGCACATTCAAATTTGAATGACAAGACTCCGCAAGAAGCATGGAGCGGATTGAAGCCCTCAGTGGGTCATTTTAGAGTCTTTGGGAGTGTTGCTTATGCACACATACCGGATCAGTTGAGGACAAAACTAGATGATAAGAGTAAGAAATTTGTGTTTATTGGCTATGATGAGAAGACAAAGGGATACAAGTTGTTGGATCCCGTTAGTAGAAAGGTGCTGGTTAGCCGAGATGTGAAAGTGAATGAAGAAGATGCTTGGGACTGGAACAGTCCATCCAATGTGGATCCCGGAAATAGATCAATTGAGGTCAAACAACCTTCGACCTATATCTCTGAAAATCCTGAAATTTCTGATGGTGAAGAAGAGTTGAGACAACCAAGGATGAGGAGTCTACAAGATCTGTATGATTCCACCAGTGAAGCACACCTGGTATGTTTGTTAGCAGACTCTGAGGAAGTGAGTTTTGAAGAAGCAATTCGAAATGTGAAGTGGCAATCAGCCATGGAAGAGGAAATTAAAGCAATAGAAAAGAACAAGACGTGGGAGTTAGCCGAGCTACCCAAAGGAAGTCGGCCCATTGGTGTGAAATGGGTGTATAAAAGGAAAATGAATGCTAAGGGGGAGATCGAAAGATATAAAGCCCGGCTAGTGGCGAAAGGGTATAGACAAAAGGCCGGCATTGACTATGACGAGGTGTTCGCACCCGTAGCAAGAATGGAGACTATCAGGCTGTTAATTTCTCAAGCAGCCCAGTTCGGATGGCCGATCTATCAGATGGATGTGAAGTCGGCATTCTTAAATGGAGTACTCGAAGAGGAGGTGTATCTGGAACAGCCTCCGGGATTCATGAAAGCAGGACAAGAGAGAAAAGTGTTGAGACTGAAGAAAGCTCTGTATGGGTTGAAGCAGGCCCCAAGAGCCTGGAACACAAGAATTGACAATTACTTCAAGAAAGATGGATTTGAACAATGTCCGCATGAACATGCACTCTATGTGAAGAAAAAGGGAAGTAAAATTCTACTTGTTGCTCTATATGTTGATGATCTGATTTTCTTGGGTAATGATGAAGAGATGATTCAAGATTTTAAGAATAAAATGACGAAGGAGTTCGAGATGACGGATCTCGGTCTAATGAAATATTTTCTTGGTTTGGAGGTCAGACAAGACAAATCTGGGATTTTCGTTTCTCAGGAAGCCTATGCAAAAGGAATTTTAGAGAAGTTTAAAATGAGTAATTGCAACCCGGTTTCAACCCCTATGGAACCCGGTGTTAAACTTTCAAGATATGATGGAGGTGAAAAGGTAGATCCGAGTGTTTATCGAAGTTTAGTTGGAAGTCTGAGGTACTTGACGTGTACGAGACCGGATCTGTGTCTGAGTGTTGGAATAATAAGCCGATTCATGGAAGCAGCGCGAAAAAAAATCAACCGGTGGAAAAATCAAAAAGAAGAATTAAAGTTTAAGGGGGAGTTTTGTTGGTTTAAACTTTATTTAATTAAAGAATAGAAAAATGAAGAGTCGTTTGGTGAAGGGGTGCGTCCTTAGGAATTTGTTAGTGGTCATTAATGAGTTTAGAGTTTCTATGAAGTAGTTTTTTATTGTGTTTAGTTTTCCTAAGTTGGTTATTAGTCTTTCACTAATACTTTTAAATAGCACCATGTAAACCATTGAAAAGTGGCTTGGCAATATACAGATATAGAAAGAGGTATATTCAGAGACTTATTTGTGTGTTTGAGTGTTTGTGAGAAACACCATTAGAAGACCTGTGAGTTACATTCCTCACTGTCCAACTCTTATTTCTCTCTTTACCATGGTTTTCCTCCTCTCATCTGCCACTGTTGCAAGTGTGTAGAAACAAATGCACCACATTGCCATAGCAGCCATAGATTTTAGATCCTTTTAGTCATTTGGTTATAAAAGTCATTTAAACTAGAGATTAAATAGATCCTCTCCTTGTGTTTATCTCTTTTCATCAATGCTACCATGAGAGATAGATATAAAAAATTTACATAACCATATAATGTAAAAATTTAACATGATCAGAGGAATTATATGGTAAAAAGTGTAATTTTTAATGGGTAAGCAAGTCATGCTAATTTAGCTCACCTGTTAAATAAATTATAGTCGTGTTTAAATGAAGGGGAATATATTTCTCTTGTTGGAGATAATTTATCTCACGTAATATGATAAATATATTCCCCTTAGATGAATTTACAAAATATTCAACCTTGAATGCCTGAGTTCCAAGTTGAATTGGACCTGCTCACAACCGCGTTTTCTAACTTCAGTTATGGCAACTGGGTTGCTTATGAGTGTAAAGTATTTTTGAAATGTAAGGAGTTTTTAGAGCATGCCACTCCTTATGCATGTAATGCACTAAATGCTACATAATTTCATATGTGATATTAAGCAGCCACTAAATGGTACATAGATAAGTTCCAAGGATAATTTTTTTTTTAAAAATGAATAAAATAAGAAGAAAGAATATATGAAAGAAATACAAAAAATAAAATAAAATTTAAAGTGTATTTTTTTAAAAAAAATACTGTTCTTAATGGTCTTATTTAATTAAATAATTAATGATATTTTCATTTTTATAAAATTTATTAATTATTTGAATACAAAATAATATTCTTTTAAAGTTTTTATTAAACTAAAAGGTGAAAAAAATTGTTTAAAATTTCTATTTAACAAAAATGAGGATAATTATCATTTTAGTCAAAATGAGTCGATAAAGGGGAATATCATTTTTTTAATAAAATGAGGCTAACTATTTATTTCGTGTTTTTCAACAATCTTGGAGGCGCTAACAAAATTAATTTTTTAGGTGTAAAAGATGAGGGCAAAATTATAGACCAAGTAGCACCGTATATATACATCCTAGCTAGTTTCACGGTCACCATGTAATTATTTATCTATATATATGTCAAGATATTCTTAACGATATATTGTGAGAGGACATTTTCAACAGGCATAAACATATATATATGGTGATCAGTGACGGTGAATCTGCTTGTGGCTAGTAAATTGGTTAAATGTTCAAATTTAGTCGGAAAGACATCGCCGGAAGTAATTATAATTTATAAATTAAGAAATTAGGGAAGTATTGTACGTATGGATATACGGGCTTTTTTTGTCTCCCAAGCCCCAACACGTATTTTTGATTTTTGTAAATCCACACCAACTGTTTTTATTGTGTCCAAAAACAAGGGCATGCGAATCATAAAACGAATCAACCACTAAAGCAGTCCTTGCAATCTCGCACTGAAACCTGATAGTGAAAATGTATACGTGTTCTTTTTTTAAATAAAATATTTTCTTTTCCTCCAATTTATAAAACTAATTTTTTTTTTTTTTTTTGTACAATACAAAACCATTTTCGGATAATAGGAATGAGAATATATTATCATATCATCAACACATACATTTAATTTTTTGGTAACAAGTTTTTTTCTTTCAAGTTAAATCAGCAATTATTTTTTTCTAAATTAGGTTTTAATTTTACTATATTTTATTTATATTCAACTCAATTGATCTGTATACGAGTGAAAATATACGTACAAGCTATGATGCACGGACACGGATACGGGACACGACACGACAACACGTTAATTTTAAACAAAGTTATATTTGAACATGTTGGGACAGGTTTTGATATTAAATAAAAATTTTAATATATATAATATAATTTATATTTAATACATATAAGAGTCCATAATAAGTCATATAACCAATCAAATATTTAAATTTTATAACATAAATATAAATAAAAATAACTTTTCGTACTTTGTTAATTTTTCTTGTCCAATTTCATTATAGAAAAAAATTAATTTATAATTTTTTTTATATTTAGTTAATAAAATAAAATTATGATTTAAAAAAAAGACGTGCCCCAGTGTTGACCGCGTGTCCAAAAAAGTTGACAGCGTGTCCAAAAAACGTTTCTGAACGCGTCGGAGAGTTGACCGCGTGTCACCAGATATTAACCGCGTGTTGGAGTGTGTCGGAACGTGTCCGTGTCGGACATATGTCCCATATATATATATATATATATATATATATATATATATATATATATATATATATATATATATATATATATATATATATATATATATATATTGACCGCTGGTTTAATTTACGATCCAATGAAGGGTGATTGGATATGGTTTAAGCCAGATTTCCTCCTGGATAATTCAAGATGTTGTGCGGTATATTTCACCGTCTATTACGATGGAAAAAGGGATATGTGCATGTGCTCTCGATACATATGCAAGACTAGGGATGAAAGCTGAGCTGAGTTAAGGATTGTCCCGAAAGTTCAAGTTTGCATCAAAAAAATTTAATTTGACTTGACCCAAGTCTAGTATGAGTCTAACTGTAAGCTTGACTTAGCCCGTTTATAAAAAAATAAATGGTCTGGTTTGGCCCGTTAGCCTGTTAATTTTTAACTTCTAAGCATAACCATGAATCAACTTTACAAAGTAATCAAATTCAGTTGGCTACACCAAAAATCATAATTTTAACGTCCAAATAGAATCATGAATCATGACAAAACTCATACAATATATATGCATTTAAGTCATTTTCAAAAGCAAAA
This sequence comes from Gastrolobium villosum, assembly GCA_032173675.1. Taxonomy (NCBI): domain Eukaryota; kingdom Viridiplantae; phylum Streptophyta; class Magnoliopsida; order Fabales; family Fabaceae; genus Gastrolobium; species Gastrolobium villosum. The sequence goes on from JAVKPL010011275.1 coordinate 377,509, forward strand.
TGCTCAAACTAAATAACATATATTTCATCAGATCCAACAAACAAATTCAAACTATGTAAATTAAAATAACTACATGAATCCAACAAACACATCATGATTCTTGTAGTCTATGATGCACTGACACGGATACGGGACACGGGACACGACACGACACGCTGACACGTTAATTTTAAAAAATGTCATATTTCGACACGTTGGGACACATTTTGATAGTAAATAAAATTTTTAATATATATAATATAATTTATATTTAATACATATAAGAGTCCATTATAAGTTATATAACCAATCAAATATTTAAATTTCATAACATAAATATAAATATAAATAATTTTTTTGTACTTTATTAATTTTTTATGTCAAATTTCATAACAGAAAAAAATTACTTTATAAATTATTTCTTTTATATTTATTTAAAAAAATAAAATTAAGATTTAAAAATAAAAAAATAAATAAATAAAAAAACTTATCCGAGCGTTGACCACGTGTCCGAAACAGTTGACTGTGTGTCGGAAAAACGTGTCAGAACGTTTCCGAGAGTTGACCGCGTATCCCCAAATGTTGACCGCGTGTCGGAGCGTGTCCGTGTGGGACACGTGTCCGACACGTAAATTTTCAACAAAACAACGTGTCCGTGCTATTGAGCTTGTAGTAAGTATAACTTCTCCCAAAAATCTTTTAATATATTCATATACACAATCAAACATGTTGAGAGGTTGGTTCCTCCTATATAAGAAATAAATTAAGATTTCTATTAAAATATAATCGAATATAATTATGTTATAAATAATTGTAATTTATTAAATTTATATCTTTTGTTTTTTCTTCAAGGCATACTTACTCTATTTTATTTTATTTAAAATAAATAGTACAATATAGGCCGACCTGTAGATTTATAGGCCCGACCTTTTGAAACTGGGCATACGACCTTTTTATTAAACAGACTTTTTTAAGACTCAAACTCGGCCTATTATACAAAATATACTATGTCAAATTTGGCCTGATGTAGACCGAGCCGTAGGCCTCTATAGACCAACACAGTTTCACCCCTATGCAAGACGATGAGAGCGTAAATGACCAAAAGTCTAAAAATATAAGAAATCAAATCTATAATGCTTAAATTAATAAACATAACTTGACCGATTATTATGAATATTTATTAAAAACTAAAATACTTATATATATAGTATTTAATCAAAAAGGTAATTGCATCTTGATTAAAAAATTAAAAAATAACTTAAGAATGATAAGGATAAGGGTTTTTAAAATAAAAAGGTGTATGGTGGTGGTGGGGGAACTTGTTCGATCCTTTTCTTTAGCCTGAAGAAGAAGGCAATATTATTTGGCCCCACACACATTTCAACCTAGTTTTGACTTGGTTCCAACAAAACATTTTCATTCTCTCTAACTTTAGTTTTTTGTTAGGATTCCTTGAAACTAAAGATTTTAAAGTTTGACGCTATCATTCCAACAAATGTAAGCCTTCCCCACGCACATTTTGTCCTCGTTTAGTTGTTGTCTTCCTCAGAAAAAGGTAATGCTTGTGACGAAATCTGTGCACTCATGATTCATGCCATACAACTGATCGAGTCGTCTGGTTTGTGATTAGTTGTCATATTTCCATTTGGCTAGCTTGCGTCGAGAATGATTTTGGTGGAGGGTCTCTTTGGTCTAAAATAATATTTAGCCAAAATATTGTTACCTAAAATAATATTAATCAAAATGTTGTTAATGAATTTGGTGGGTACGAGAAAACGGCATGGATTACGTTTAGGAAAATATTGTTATTTTAAACTCTCGTTTTCAATGGCAATAAGATATAATATATTTTTAGTCTTGTATTATTATGTTAGATTATGTTGGTTGAAAACAACGGAAAGAAATTATGAGATCCATAACTAAGTCAAAGTGGAAAGAATAATAAAAACACACGTCTCTATACATATATACAAGCGAAAAAGAAGTATAATATTTTGTAAAAGTTATTAGGTTATGTTACAGAGATAGAGATTACGGAATCCACGTTTGTTTTCAAATATCATTACAACAATTTTCAATATAATTCCATTGATTTTTGGTCGAAAATTTTGGACTTTCTATCTAAAGATTTATTATCAACGAAAAGAAATTCGGCGGCATGAATTTCGTCGAAAATAGAAATTTTGAGAAAAAATGATTTTTTCTAGTAGCAAATATATATATATATATATATATATATATATATATTTTGGTGAAAAGTAGCAATGTATAATTAAAAATAAACTATTGTTAGCGGAAATATTAAAATTAATCTGAATTAAATAGTACGTTAGGTTGCATAGAAAAAAAATAGACTTTCTCATCTGGAATGTGGATAATGTCTGCATACATTGACATCAGTATGAATTGTACTGTATGTTGAAATAACAATAGGCACTATTTGCGGTAGATATTTTCCACCAAAAAATAAACTAAATAATTTATATTTTTATGCACGTCAATCAGTCTTATAAGTTGCCACAATATTTAATTATCAAAAAAAAAAAAAAAAAAGTTGCCACAATATTTGGGCTTTGCGAAGTTTTGACAGAGGAGACAATATTCAAGGCGGGCATTGAGAGAATAGGAAAGAGAGAGGAGAGGGAGAGAGAGAAGAAAAAGGAAAGGGAACATAGAATAAAATTTTGACAGAGAAATATGGGAAATATGATGTTATGTCACATAAGATTACTATCTCATGTTACATATTTATAAAAGTTTGTGCCCATTTTTTTTTTAAAATTGTGGACCCACAATTTTATTTCTCCCACATGAAATATCTATCTTATGCAAGATAAGATTAATAACTCCCTAGAAATATACCATCAAACGTTCAAAACCACACAATTTTCTGTGATTTAAATTAAAAAAATTTAAAAAATATTATTAATAAGGAAAATAAATAAAGATTTAATTTAAAATCTGAAATAAAAATTAATTTAAAAAATCTGTATTAATAAAAAATAATTAAGAAAATATTCTAAATCTATTCAATTTTACGAACAAATTAATTAATTAATTGTTTATCAAAAAAATTAATTAATTAAAATTAAAGCCACTGTTAAAAAATTGTCTTTTCAAAATATATTTACCGACTTTGCTCCGGCCTTAACAAGTCTAAAAAATTTCTAAAAGAGGGAATTTTTTTCTTTTTTTGAAACCATTAAGAGGTTATAAGCTTCTACCAAATTCAGCCAAAATCATTCTATGCTTTTTCACAATTTGGAAAATCATTAATGTAGCTTCACCCAACAGGGTAAGTTTTTGGGTTGAAATGGTTCTTTAACATAGTATCAGAGTCTTGTGTTCACACAGGTAGGTGAGACTGTTTATTATCTATCCTTCAAAGCCTTTATCCACACTGCAAGCCCAATGTGCTCTCGTGTGAAGGGGCGTGTTGAGATATATAAAACCATTAATGTAGCTTCACCCAACCGCTTAAGTTTTTGGGCTGAATTTATTCTTTAACACAATTCAATACGATTCATGATATATAACATAAAAATAAGTCAAATGATATATAATATTAAGGGCTCGTTTGGTGGACAGGATAGGATAAGGATAGGATATGATATGGGGCTAATAAGCTCATATCATGTCCTGTGTTTGATGAGCATCTGATTAGCAATATAATAAGATTATGTAGAAGGAGAAAAGAAAAAAAAATATAATAGAATAAATACAAATATATTGGGTAGTGTGGGATTATATTGGGTAGCGTGAGGATATATTGGATATCCAATATTGATATCCTATCATATTAAATCCTAACCCAGCTCCCCTCATAGGATAATAAACCATGTATTGGATAGAATAAAATGAGACAATATGATAAGCTAATCATATATTGGTTATCATATTCTATCTTCTTTATCAAAGACCCTAAATTCCCAAAAGTAGTAAACTCTTTCTCTTTTGGTAAAGTTTTCAAAACTCGTTGTATTGGACATTCCCGTACCATTTCTGTGTTTATTAGCCTCTAACAATAAAAGTAATTTTTCATAACAACAACCATTTTCAATATTTTCTAAAAAATTTAAAGAGACAGAAAATGAGTTTGAGTGAACTTTAAAAAAGAGTTACAAAAATATTTTTTAAATAAATTAAACAAATAGAAAATAATATTAGCTGATCCTATAATCAGCGCTGAACGGCAAAAGACGATGACTCACCTAATAGATATGGTCCAAGCAAGAGAGGCATGAATGAAGAGTGACAAGTCCCATTGATTTTGATGGCGTATAAGCCCACCACTAGTTCATGCTAAGTTGCTAATGATACGTTCTCTAACAAAGCGAGAAAAGAGAGTCCCACACATGCACTTGTAAATATCCTAAAATCATAATGGATTGTTCCTTGGTGCATGTGTCACTATACCGCTTTATGTAAAAAATGCTATTAGATAGTGCACCGATATCGATACGAGACATGACATAATATGACACGACACTCTGACACGTTAATTCTAAAAAATATTTGATTTTGACATGTTAGGACACGTTTTGATATTAAATAATATTTTTAATTTATGTAGTGTATATTATATTTATTATTCAATAATTTAACAATAAAATGAATCTAAACTTATAATAGTCATAAATTTTGCAAAAAAACATAAGATATCCCAAATATTTATATTAAACTCAATAGAATGGTAATCGTAATCCAACAAATCTAATAGTTAGAACTAAAAACTCAACGCAACGCAACCTTTGAACTTTTTTTTGAATTTCTATAATGCGTGTTGGAGTGTCAGAATGTCCGAGTGTCGGGATGTGTCGGACACAACACGTCGAGATTTTTGAAGTGTCAGTGCTTCATAGATTACAGATACGGACGAGCAAAGGTGTAAAGTGTGAGGAAGAGATGGAGAAGTTTCCCATCCCTACATTCTCATTTTATATCTGACTTGGATTTCCGGGTAATATTAATTATCAAATTATTATTATTATATATAAATTATTTATTAAAATATTTTTGTTTCGGTCGTTTTTATATTAGTTTTGATTTACAAAATCTTCAAAAAAATTAATTTTCATTTATTTATTTATTTAGAAATTCACGAATATTATACTATATAAGTACAAGTTTTAAAATTCTTAAACTTTTGCAAAAATAATTTGAAATTAAATCTTCATCACAGCCTTTTTTGAAAAATAATCTACTAATTTATTTTGAGGGAGGATATTATTACTACCAAAACTTTCTACTACTAACTTACTACCTATCTAATCACCATTGAATCAAAGAGAGATAATGGTAAAAAGTTTTTGAAAAAAGAGAAGATGTTGATCCAATGGTGATTAAATAGGTAGTGAGTTAGTAATAGAAAATTTTATTAGCAAGAATATCCCTCCTCATTTATTTTTACACAATTTATATTTTCAAACTTTTAATTCTTCTTTTCATATAATTTTCAATTGTATACTCACTAACTTGTAGTATTTATCAAAATTACAAAATGTGTTAAATTATGGCTTAATGTTTGTAAAGTTAATGTAGATAAGTTATCTACATTTGCTCCCAAAATGACGTCGCTTTGGGTTGAAAAATAAAAAAATTATAATGAAAAAGACTATTATAACCTGAAATAAATTATAATTACAAAAATACCTTGATTTCCGCCTTAAAACGACATCGTTTTGGGCTCACTGTAGATAAGTTATCTACCTCAACAGTAGAAAAAGCGAACTCATAAATTATTGAAAAATAAAACTTAAATCTTCATAATATCATATTTGTTATTGACTTTTACATCATTTCAAATACAAAATTTTCAGTTTATTACAAATAATTAAACTTGAGTCTTTATTATCCAGGTGTGGTGGCTCAGTTGGTAGCATGAGGACTGAGTGGTGAGAGAGAACCTCGGTTTGAAATCCACCAATACCATTTGGGGAGGGACATAATAAGTACCATAATCTTTGAACCTGTGGGGATAGGGGGGGGGGGGGGGGGGGGGTGGTGGTGGTTTGGATTCTCCTCAAAGAAAATCAAACTCGTTATTACTAAGACCAACAAGTGCTTGCGGGTAATATTGTGAGTATTTATCAAGAAATTACAAATATATAAAAATTAATTTTTGAATAGTTAATGTATTATATAATTCAATTTCATTTAATATTTTAATTTATTTATTTCTTAATTGGTGTGGCTCGGCCGCACGGTTAGAAAAACTCAATCTCAAATTAATTAATAAGAGCCATAATATACCTAAACAATAGTCGATCTCTTTATAGGAAATTTATTAATATTACACATTGATTCAATTATGGTTAATGTATTTTTAATTAATCTAAAAAATTAAATAAAAAACATCTTTTAAATTCTTAATATATTTAATTTTTAAATTTTCATATACTTTTTATTCTTTGAATTAATTTTCAAGTTAATTAAAGTTTAGAATTATTTATATATTTAATAGTTTAACTTTTGTACAATTTATTTATTTTATTCCTTAATTAGTATCGGCATTGCCTTATTGGTTTGGAAAACTCAATCGTAAATTAAATAATGAAAATCACTGAATATCTAAATAGTAATCTTCGCATAGGAAATCAATTAATATTTTAATTTTTATTTAAATTCTTTTTTTGTACATTGATTAATATCGACATAGATTTGGAAAACTCAATCTCAAATTAAACAGTAAGAGTCACAAAATATATAAACAATTATATTCTAATTGGAAATTAATTAATACTCCGCATTGATTCAAATTTGGTTGATATATTTTTAAATTCTTTCTAAGAAAGGTTATACTTACAACTTTTTTTTTATCACCATATTCTAACACCGTTGATTTTCGCCAATCAACGGTTATCATTTACTGTGAATTAATAATTAATTAATGAGTTTAATTCACGAAAATCATAACCGTTAATTGGCGGAAATCAACGGTCTTAAAATATGGTTGTAAGAGATTGTAAAAAAAAGATTATAACCTACCTCATTCTTTATATATTAACATATAAATTTCTATGTAATATTGTTTTATTCCTTAATTAGAGGCGGAACTGTTAAGGAAATTTCAATCTCAAATTAAATAAAAAAAACAGTTTATCAAAAAAATAAATAACAAAAACTACAAAATATCTAAACAATAAACTTCACATTGGAATTAATTAATATATACTTCCTGTTGATTGGAATTTTGTTAATGTATTTTTAAGGAGTCTAAAATAAAAATTTAGTAAACAATTATTAGTTCAAGTGGTAAAGAATTTATTCACCCCCTTAAATCAGATTAATTGAATTTCAGGTGAACAGGTTAAAAAAATTAAAATTAAATGAAAAATATAACTTTTGAATATTTAATTTGTTAAATATTTTTATTATATCTAAAAAAATTTATTCTGTAACCAATACTGGCACTGGTCAGAAAATTTTATTCTGAAATTAAATAATAAGAGCTGGACAAATCCCTACACATTGAAAATTAATTGATGCTACACATTGCCTCAAACTTATTACGGTCATTGTAACTTGGATAATGTCTTGGTAAAGAGTAAAAAAAAATATTAAATAAAAGAATAATGTTTGAATTCTTAACATATTAAATATGTCAATTTTGTTTAACATTTAACACTCTTTATTCCTTTTGGTACTGACGTACTAAGCTTAAGTTAATTCGAATCAAATTGGATGCACCTACTTAGGGGAGGCAAAACTCTTTCATAAGTAACTTTATTTCTTCGTTTACCAGACTCTAATATGAAATATTGTTTGAACTTTGAAGAGAACAAAACTCCTTATTACTTGACAAGCTGCGATAGTATTTTGAGTATTTATTAAGGAATTAAAAAACATTAAATAAAAAGCATAACTTTTGAATTCTTAACATATTGAATAATTCATTTTTATTCAACATTTTAGTTTTTTATTTCATAATTAGTATCGACACCAGCCGATCGAAGATTTTTTCAGTACCCAAGTAGTATTGAGGAATGAGTACTGCATGACTCACTTAGTTTTATTTTATCTATCCATTTATATTATTATTGTCAAATTAACCCATTTATTTCGAATTTTAATATGGGAGTATGTATTAAATAGTTAGTGATTTATGTACAAAATAATAATAATAATAATAATTAGTGATATACTCATACCCCATTCTTCTAAAAAAAGCGATTTACTGTTACCAGCCACGCATCAATCAAAATGCATAATCCATTTGATTTAAGCTAATTGATCAATTAATAAAAGTGTAACTGCTCAATTCAAAAAGCACCACCCGACTCCAGAAAAGGACGTCGAGCATCCACTCCATTAACATATGACTTTCCTTTGGACAGTCGTCTGAATATTGAATCTTCAACTAGCAACTCGCCACACGTAATTAATTTTTCCTGTGCTATGTTTCCAACAACCTAAGCTCATGATTACCGCCGACGTGATATGCACAATGAAGTATAAACAAGATACAAAGATTAAATATTAGCATTAATAAGAGCCACAATCTCAATATATCTGCGATTACTCGTAATAAGTGAGTGTCTAGTTGTATTTATTTTAAAAAATAATAATATTTGTTTTCTCAACTCATAATTCCCGGGAAACTGAATTTTTCTAAATTTTAAATTTCCAGATATTATCTGAAAGTAAAAATCATATTTTTGAAAATCGAGATTCTCGGACAAAAAAAAAATTCTCTCGCACCAAACGCCACCTAGAATCTAGAAGCCTCCAGGCTAAAAGTTTATTCGTTGGTCCTTGAATAAGCTGAATCATAACAACAATATTGCACGTACTTATTAAATTTTTTTTTTATAAAAAAATGAGTAACAATAAACAATTGAACTCAGGATCCCAAAGTCAATATTTTTTTTTTATAAACCACATATATCCTTGGGAGGAAATACTTGGGCTAGAAACAAAAATATCATCATTGTGGGATTAACTTTCCCAAAGGAAATTTTTTACATTCACAAGATTTGAACTCAATGTTGAAGAATTCAAGTGTGAATAATTGTGTGAAAAAGTCCCACATTATTTAAGAATGAACTAAGTGAGAACCTATGTAGCACCGACACCGATACGTGACATGATATGACACGACACTCCGACACGTTAATTCTAAAAAATGTTAGATTTCGACACGTTAGGACACGTTTTGATATTAAATAATATTTTTAATTTATGTGGTGTATATTATATTTAATATTCAATAATTTAACAAAAAAATGAATATAAACTTATAATATTCATACATTTTGCAAAGAAACATAAGATATCCCAAATATTTATATTAAACTCAGTAAAATGGTAATCGCAATACAACGAATCTAATAACTGGAACTAAAAACTCAACGCAAGGCAACCTTTGAACATTTTTTTGAATTTTTATAACGCGTGTTGAAGTGTCGGGGAGTGTCCGAGAGTGTCGGGAAGTGTCGGACACGACACGTCAGGGTTTTTGAAGTGTCGGTGCTTCATAGGTGAGAACCATACAAGTCGAAGGATCCATATACCTAATGCCTTAAGGTTTTTGGGTTTGATTGTGGTGTTCCAAGTCCACTTAATTCCATTACTCACTTGGCCCATGGTTGGTGGTCTCTTCTCGCCATGAGCTTCCCCTGCACAGCTCAACAGTTGGTATCAGAGCTAATGGTGGATTCACACGTGGTAATTTGAGTATGGGTGAATCCCATGAATACTTGAAAAGTCTACATTGATTAAGAATGGACTAAGTGAATACCATATAAGTGGAAGAAAGCACCTAATGGCTAATGGCTTACGATGTTGGATTTGCTCACTTCGCCCAACACTTAAGACCTTGTTTAAGCATTATCAAATATATACCACATGAACCAACTCGCTCTTGTTACTAATTCAATTGGCTTTAATATTATGTAAAATAACTCATTCAACCAAACTGTTAAAGCTAATATTTCCAGCGAGAAGAAAAGCCCATCCATCCATCAAATTTAGGGGATGCTTGTGCAACATTTTTGCCAAAATGGTTGTTACAGCCACAATAAGCCTCATTTAAACGAGTCTCTGGCCCATTTAAACGAGTATGCAAACCATAAAACCGATTTTCGTGACCACAATGATGCTACTATTTTCCAATTCTACTCGATAAGTGGGGAATCATTATCATGTTAAAAGTTCCAAACTCGTGTGACAAACAATAAACAAGAGGGGAAAGTTATCTCGAGATGTTTCACTGCTTTTATATTCTCTATGCTGCTTAGAGATCTCCATATGGCAGACCAAAGATTTGCTTTACTCGATAACCACGACTTACACATCCCATGAACCCCGACATTTTGTACATATTTTGTCACTTCACCACTATAGTCTACTTACTTTTATTTTCATATAATATTTTCAAAATTTCATCCCAATTACGTGTGTCATATTTTATTTATGGGCTAATCCATAAAAATCAAACATTCTCTCCATAATAAAATAACAATTGGTTCTAACTCAACGCTACTCACAATCAACCAAACCATTTACATTTAACATGTAGTTTAATTTCTCTGTTTCTCGCTCCTCATTATTCCTGAGTCACATGCGCAATATCAACCATCATTTAAGCCTTGTACAGTCCTGCCAAAAGAAGAGTTTAAAAAAAAAAGAACATCCATTGGTACAATGGGTTAGTTAATTATCAGATAATCAGGGAAACTCATGCAGGTCGCATGTGCCTTTTGATTTGTAATTGACAACGTCGGTATACAAGGACAAATAACTGTTTACTTGCATTATCAGCTCAAAGGAAAAAGATTGACATTCACATAAAATGATAAACACATGATAGTAATCCAGGAAACAAAAGCGCAACACAAACGAGACTTTATACAGAAAAAGAAAATCTGGATCTTCAGTCATCCGCACGATCGATATGGAACCATTCCATCAACTTTATCAACAAAGACATAACTTCCTTTATGCATGTTTTTACTATGAGTTGCTTTAATAAATTCTCACTAATTTGAAATTTTACTTTCCTTTTAGACTTTAGTATAAAACTAACAAATCAGAGTTTGCTTTGCACGAGATAGTAAGTAGAAAGGCAGAGGATTGTGACACTGAAAAGCTCACAAAAGCTTCACTTGATAAAACGGTATAATAAAATTATATATATGTAAAGATTTGAAACAACATAAACCAACCCAGAAAAAAATAAAACGCTATGGTTGTTGCTAATCGACCGTCCAATGTTTACACAATGAACAAAATCAAAAGACCCCGCTATAAACCTATTATACTGACACGTAAAAGACATCAAACAGATGAAGCTGGTAACAAGATAAATTAATTTCTCGGAACTATATTCCATCCATCTCTGGATTTTCAGGGGGCAGCAGCTCAATAAGATCACGGAGGAGAGCCATAACCTGGTAGATTAGGCCATTGATTTTGGACCAAAGAAGAAGAACTAGAACTAGGCATCCTCTCAGAATTACCACTAATGGAAGTGGTGCTGCTGACAGCAGTGCTCCACAAAGAGGAACCAGAGGGTCTATTACTAGCATCATTGATGAAGCTACGAGGCCAATCATGTTGAGATTGAGAAGCAGCACTAGTATTAGCCATGTTGGATGGAATTAAACCTTGTTGTGTTGTATACAGAGACTCTATCTCCCTTTCTCTGTTACCCATTTGATAGAATTGTGATGGATCACGAATTTGAAGTTGGGAGCCAAGAGAAGCAGCATTGAAAGTAGAAAGAAGACCCAAATTAGAAGAACGAACATCACCCCCAACATTCAGAGACTGATCAAAAGGGTGTGATTGGTTCATTGAATGAATCGCTGCCAGAGAAGACAAGTAACCACCACCAACACCAACACCAAGACCACCACCACCACCTCCTTGATAAAAGGGAACGACGGTGGATGGAACTGTCGCCGGAAAGGAAGCCATGGTTGAAGAAAGGTCGTTAGCCCTCGCCAACGTTGTCAAGTTTGGCTGAGCTTGGACCACCTCTTGCGGTGGTGGTAGTGGTGGTTGTGGATGCGACGGGGAAGAAGAATTCTCGGCGGAAGATGAAGAAGTTTTGGAGCGCTTCCCCTTACGGCAACCACCACCAACGGGAATGTTCCTCAAGGTTCCACCTTGTGTCCAGTACCTTCTGCATGTTTTGCAGTAGTAACGAGGCTGTGACAAGCTATAGTTGTTGTAATAGCAGAACTTGGTGTTGAGAGAATCACAGCGAGGACACTTCTGTGGTTGCTGAGGCTGAGGCTGAACATGAGGTGGTTTATTGATGTCACCTCCTTCTCCACCTCCTCTGCCATCTCCTTCTTGTTCCATGTTGCTTTTACTCTACAACTTAATCTCTGACTTTTGAGTATTGTGTATTTTGTGGGTCGGGTTGCTTTGTATTTATATTAAGAAGCTAGATAGTGGTTGGTGCTTGATGATTTGACTTGGAGGAGGAGCATGCAGCTCGTAAGGGTAAAAAGCGTGTGGGGTTATCAGATCTGAGCCTCTACGTGTCTGCAAAATTGAAATCTCAGAATCTACAATGACCGAAACCACGGCGATCTTACCTTGTGCATGAGTTCCACCTACCCACAATTTAACAAAAAAACAAAAAAAGGAACAACCACCGTAACTCCAATTTTATCAAAAAATTTATGATGATATCTGCAGCTATATGTTGTAAATAGTATTAAATTCAATAGGATTCCATTAAATATCAATGGATTCTCATAATCTTGCTCCCCAATTAATTTCAATGGATTGAAGTACTGAGCATATGGAAGGTTAAAACTTGATGTCTAAATTTGGATGATTCTTGATTTTGATGTGCAACGTGGACAAAGTCCCAGAGAGACATATCACATATCAGAGACGATGGTATTATGGTAAAAAATGAAATGGGCTGAAGAAGTAAAATTCCACTGACAAAGTGCTGTGATTTGTTGAGCTTTGATTGAAGGTAGCCTATAAGGAAAGTAAGGAGGAACAAACACCACCTGAAACTTGTTTACCCGGTTTCCATGTCAGTTTCAGTTTTGATCACCCAGAAAAAGTGACATAAACAATACAAGAGAAAAAACAAAAGTACTGAAGTAGAAAGTAAAGAGGTGAAGATTGTATAGTATAGGAAGAGCCTGGGGCGGCTGAAGAGGTAAGCCAAGAGTTTTGGGTGGCAGTGGTGAATGAAATGGTGGCTATGTCAGAGCTGCTAAATTCTTTTCTATGCTTTCTTTATTTTCTTTCTATCTTTTCATGCCACTGGATTGTTACAGTTTTTTAGTCTTCCGTTAATTCTTAATTAATATGAGAAGATTTTTTTTTTTGAGTAAATTTCTTTTTTGGTCCTCATCAAATTTTACGATTTCCGCTTTAATCCCTAGCAAATAAAAGGGTTATTCGTGGTCTCTGAGAAATTCAAAAAGGCTCCATTTAGTTGAAATCATGGTCCTCACAAATTCAAAAAAAAAACCACATTAGTCCTCAAAAGGACTAAAATGGGTTCACTTTAAATTTCTTAGGGACCACGGATAGTCTTTTTATTTGCTAGGGAATAAAATGGACATCGTAAAATTTGCTGAGGATCGAAAAGGATATTTATTCGATTTTTTTTCTTCTAGTTTTATTTACATAAATAATATTATTAAAGGAAAAATTTGTGTATTTTTTTTTGTGAAAAAATTTGTGTAATTTTAAATGATATAACTTATGTCACTTCAATATACAAATAAGTAAGACTCACATCTTTATTTATTTATTTAATTTTTTTTAACAAGATTCATTCCTCTCTATGTCTAGAAAATATTTTTTCAATTATTAAAATAGTAATATAAAAATCATGATTCCCATAGACCATAGTTATAACTTATGAAGCACCGACACTTCAAAAACTCTGACGTGTCATGTCCGACACTCTGACACTTCCCGACGCTACTCGACACTCCAACCTGCATTATAGAAATTCAAAAAAAGGTTCAAAGGTTGCGTTGCGTTGAGTTTTTAGTTCAAACTATTAGATTTGTTAGATTACGATTATCATTTTATTGAATTTAATATAAATATTTTGGATATCTTATGTTTCTTTGCAAAATTTATGAATATTATAAGTTTATATTCATTTTTTTGTTAAATTATTGAATTAAATACAATATACACTATATAAATAAAAAATATTATTTAATATCAAAACATGTACTAACGTGTCGAAATCTAATATTTTTTAGATTTAACATGTCAGAGTGTCATGTCGTATCGTGTCACGTGTCCTTATCGGTGCTATATAGGTTATAAGTTATAGGATTTTATTTTTCTTATGTTGCATGAGACAAGTTGTCTCATGCAACACACAAAAAATGGGTGGAACCCACTTTTTTATTTTCTCTCTTTTTTTAGTGGGTCTCATCCACTTTTTATGTGTTGCATGAGACAACTTATCTCATGCAACATAAGAAAAATAAAACCTTAAGTTATAACTTCATAACGCTTTATTGCTTGGTTTATCTATGTGACGTCATTTCGTCCTTCTTGAGCAATCGTTCCTCGGTCATATTGACTATTTCCCAGGAACATCTTGTTCCTGTTTCACATCTTGGTCCCATCCGCGTGTTAAGTGAGAAGTTTCTCCAATTACATTAATAAGTTGTTAATATTGAAATAATGAGAAAATTACGTGGGAAAAATGATTTTCATGTTACATGATATAAATTTTTTTTACACACCTTTTAATAATTGTGTCATCTTTTTTTAGGTGATGGAACTTACAAATTTATCTCTATAACATGATATAACTTATATTATTTAATATGAGATTAATAAAACTTTTTTTAATGAATAATTTGGTGTTTTATTTAAGATTAAATTTAAAAATATAAAAAGACTTATGTTTTTTTATGTCACATAAAAAAATATTTTTTCCTTTAAATACATGAACAGTTTCGAATCAGCTTTTTTCTTCTTCTTTTTTAATTGCAAGTGGATCCCATATTAAAAATTATATCTATGGATAGAGAAAAAAATTCTTATATGCCATAAGAAAAAATTAAATAAGCCCATATAACAATGTTGTTTGTTTAAAATTTTAGTAAAAAAATTATCCTCCTTTTCTTATACACTCTTTTGTTTTTTTATTTAAGTGGAAATAATATAACTATTTGATAAATGAAAATAACTGTTTTTAATTAAAATAATATAACATTTGATATTTCAAGACGATGCGGAAAAATTTCTATCAATAAATTATAATAGTAAGTATGATGTAATATTTTAATTCAAAACTTTAAGTTAATAAATTTAGAGGAAGGTTGTAGTTATAACTTTTATTTTACGACCTCTTACAACCATACCTTATTACCGTTGATTTCCGTCAATCAACGGTTATCATTTATTGTGAATTAATAATTAATTAATGAGTTTAATTTACTAAAATGATAACCGTTGATTGTCAGAAATCAACGGTGATAATATATGATTCTAAGAGGTTGTAAAATTTTTTTTTTTAACTATAACCTTCCCCATAAATTTATAAGTCTTTTTTTATTTATACAATTCTGACTTCATTTATATTTTATTTATATAAGTTTTATCATTCACACGAGAATTTTTAATAAATGTTATAAAATATTTTGTATCTTTATAAATTTCACTTAATAAATATTTTTAAATATCTTCAATTTAAGATCTTTATAACTTCAAAAATTAAATTTTTCGAAATAAATAAAACATTAAAATATCTCTTGAAAGTGATCGAGAAATATGAATTTTTTGTTAGTTAATAAGCTTTTATCCCCATTAATTTGGTAAGGCAGAAATTAGTTCATGTTTCTAAAGATACTTTACTTTTAACTCGTTTTTAAATTGAGGAGGAATATTCTTACTATCAAGATTTTTTACTACTAACTTATTAGATATCTAATTACCATTGGATCAATATTTTCTCTTTTTTCAAAAACTTTTTAACATTCTCTCTCTTTGGTTCAATGGTGATTAGATAGATAGTAAGTTAGTAGTAGAAAATTTTAGTAGTAAGAATATCTTCCCTCTTTTAAATTAGTTCATATTTTAATATGGTTTACTTTTTTATGGAAGTATATATTTACCACCAATTTTTTTTACCACATTTACAACTGACCTAATCACCGTTGATTTCCGTCAATCTAACGGTTATAATTTAATAGAAATTATTGGATCGCATTTATTAATTAATTATTAATTTTCAATAAATTATAACCTAACGATTGACGAGAATCAACGATGATTAAATTGGTTGTAAATCTTTATAGTGATAAGTATATCCGCCCCTAACTTTCAAGCCAAATGTTATGCTAGTTCCATTGGGAAAATTGTCTTACACAGGTAAAGTATGTTGGCTATGGCTCATACTTCGCATGCTGATAACGATTCTTGTTATCAGAGTCAACAGAAAGGCAATTGGGATCCCACTCCCAGGAGAGCGGACGGGGGGTCTGGGAGGCAGCGCCCCCAAGTCTATAGAAGCTAGGTATTGTTATTGGCATCTGATTTATTGTAAATTCTTCTTTTCTTAGTAGTTTGGGCTTGAGTAATGAATAGCTTCACTTAGGGTTTTTTCTAATTTTATTTATATTCTCCCCATAATCCGAGAGACTTGTAATGAGTTGAATATAGTATAAACAAGCTCATCATAACCTAAATTAGGTGAATCGGGATAAATTTGTATCTTTTTTTTTTCTATTTTCGTTTATAATTTGCGTAATTGTCGATTTCAAATAAAATAATTTGGAGAAATGATACGCAGATCTCACTTGTTAGTTGTCACTTGTTACCTTAGGTGGTGTTTGGTTGAAGGGAATTTTTTGTGAATAATAGGGAAATGAGATTAGTAGGGAAATGGCTAGAAAGTGAGTTTGATAGAGAAATATAAAAAAAGTTGTTTGCTATGAAAAAATTTTAATGGAGAAATTAGGAAACTTTTGTAAAGTCTATGTTTGGCTTTTGATAAAATATAGATGGGAAATAATGTGCTATGACGAAAATACCCCTATTTTCATAACCAAGCATGCGAGCAACCTCATCATCAACAGCACCAAACAAACTTCAAATTAAGGAAAACACAAAGGTGCAGGGCTGTGTTTTCCGACGATACCCCTTTTGCTACGGCAATCGGCATTTGCATGCTCACTTCTTTGGTTTTTCCGGTCTCAATTCCACCAGAAAATGAGGATGCTAAATCCGCCGGTAACTCAACTGATGCAAGATTCGCTATCATGGGAATTATTAATTTCATCCCTGATTTCAATTGGCTAGTAACACTATCTCTACCTTTACCTTCCATTTTATGTTATATTTTGCTTTGGTGGCACCATCATCATCTTATTCTTACTCACTCCATTTTCTTCAAAATTGATTAGAGTTGGATTTTCGCTTTGCTGAACCACACAAATGAAGATATTATCAGAGGGTACAATGGTCTCCTTTGTTGTGGGGCCATGTGGTTTAGCGGACTTTCTTTAAAAAAATCACCTCCTACAATGATTTTTAAATAGTGCAGAAACATAGGTAAACAGTGATAAATTGAAAATGATATGCATCCATTTTGGCTGGGTGTTCAGCCGAATCTCCGTGAAGCAAACGTTGACTTTCCATAATGCTATCTCCATTTTCATGGGATTTTTTCAAAAACCCATCAATCAAACACCACCCCAGAAAATTAATTTTTTATCCTTTCACTTTTGTTGTTGAGTTCTGACAAATCTGGTCTGAATTAAAACTGAAGTGAAGCATATGCAGATTGCATTGATTATGCCACATAACATTGATAAAGCAGACGAGGGCACGTGCCCAGAGTCACGTGATGATGCAATGAATGGATATGGTTGTGACGTTTGATGATAGAGGGGTTACAACTGCTCCTACACCATATCACTTCAATTCTGTTCTATTCGAACATGGAGAATGGGAAGAAATGGGTCACATAGAGAAAGAGTCATGTTAATAAAGGAAAAATTATTTATTCTTTTAAATAATATAATTTATATCTTTTTACTCTCATAAAGAGATGAGACCCACATCTTTATTTTTTGTCAACTCTCTCCTCCTTTATCTATCGCTCTCTCTCTCTTAAAATGACATAACTTTATATCCTTTAAGATACCCATTAATAAAACAATTAGTCATTTGTACTTAAAAATTATAAACTTTTTTTTTAATTCATTCTTCTCTAACTAATCTGCATACTATATAATTTTTTAAGATTAGAGAATCCCGGACTCAAATTTAGCGTGATTTGTGTTCTGTAATTTATCAATAAAAATTGAGAATAGATCGTGGTTGAAAAAACAAGTGTGGCTAAAAAAATTGTGGATTAATCTGATATTTTTGATTTTATACAATTTAATATGGATCAAATTAATTGTTAAGTAATTGGTTACTTTAGTCATAAGTCAACAATAAATCTAACGGAGGCTTGAAGGGAAAGCAAAGTTTTGTACTTCAAGTATAGGGCCCCGCGGGCAATGACATTAATGGAACGTAGATGAGATACTTTTTTAACAAATAAATATAATTATCAGTAATATAGTTGAAAAGTGAGTTTAATAAAGAAGCTAAAAAAAATTTGTTTGTTTGACCAAAATTATATAGAAAAATTGGGTTAAATTTTGTAAATCTTTGTTTGGTTGAAGTTGAAATAATAATGGGTAAATGTATTGAAACAATAAAAATAATCCTTAATTTAATTGATATTTCAGAGATATAGACATGTAATGCTCTTTGTTCACCTTTTTGTGGTTTAGCTAATTTATATAAATAGCAAGTTAGAAGTGGTAAACTTCAACAATGATTGATGCTTGTCAAAGGTGGGGGAAAATAGAAGCATGGCTATATTTTTTTATTCTTTCTATTAAATAAAGTAGGGTTTTATAAGAGTTATGTTGTAGGAAAAGTGATTGTGTTATGTTATAGAGATTCGTTTTGCGTGCCGGAATTTTTTTTTTGCTACGGAACCCCATAAAATATTGTGTGTGTAAAAAAGTTGTGGTGATCATGTTAAATGATGGATGATAAACCCACAAAATAATCATCAAATGCCAATTCAAGATGGAATGGGAAGCAAAAGAAAAATCTGAACCAAACACCCTTTTAATTGACCCAAGAGATCGCCCCGGTCTTCACGAGTCCAAGCGCGAGACACTCAAGAATCAGACACTTTCGTTGGACCTACGAGGACATGGTCGTTCTTATATTGTTACTAAAGAGGTCTTTTTTTGTTTTTTTTGTTTTTTTTTTTTAAAAAAAGAGGTCTTCTTTTTTCGATAGACATATTTTTTAAGATTCTCTTGGACCAAACAAATGTTTACATAAATTCTTAAGACAATAGAAGTTTTAAATTGTATTAGCATTTTTTGAAATGTACAAATTTTAAATATACAATTATCAAATAATTTTTAATTTTATTTAAAAAAATGCCAAACATGCCCTAAATTAGTAAAAATTTCATGCATTATATATGTATTATTAAATTTATATAAAAATTAGAAAAATCTAAATAAAAATAAGTATAATTAATTGAAATAATATCTATTGTAATTAAAAATGTTTAGCATTATAAAAGATGCACATTTTATTTACCAAAAAAAAAAAAGATGCACATTTTAATACGAAAAAATTTACATTTGAATTTTAAAAAAAAATTAAGAGTAGTATGCGTCAGTTGAAAGAAAGCAAATTGTTTATAAAAAAAAAAAGCAAATTAAGAACGTAAGTTATTCTTAAAAAGTATTCAAATTAGATATACATTAAAAAAGAAAAACTACATTCGTCGAAGTTTCCCCACCCCCGGCATTTTCACTATGATCACTGTGGCTCATTGTCATCAATGCACCGATTGCATGCACAATATTAGGGTTTAAAACTTCTGCCATGACAGCAGAAATTTACTTCTTATTTGCAGACACAAGATTTCAATGGGACCCACCATTACAAAAAGGAAAAATAAATTAATTAAGCCAGCTTGATTTTTCATGAGTCATAGTAGGAGAAGTAAACTTTTGCCTTTTTCATGAGTCATAGTAGGAGAAGTAAACTTTTGCCGTGATAGCAGAAGTTTCAAACCCTTAATATTTTATTTAACAAAATTGGCATACACAACTTTTCTGCCGCTTATTATTATTATTTGGTGGCAAAAATATTTGTAATTTTAAATGACACAAAGTTATGTCATTTTTAATGAAATTACGTCGTTTTGGTAAGTTTTTACATTTTTTTCTCCTCCATTTTCTTTTTATTTCTAATTTTATAAATTAGAGAAAATGACAAAACACACCAAAATGACATAGTTTCATTAAAAATGAAATAAAATTATATCATTTAAAATGAGAAAGAATAAACCCTTATTTGGAAGTCTAAAACTACCCAAAAATGTTACACAGACCATAAAACCTCTAACCCACTACAGTGAGCCTTGTCCCTCTTGATTCTATTTTCCTTGTTCTGATGGATTATTCATATTGACAATATATGTCTGCTGATACCTTAAGCTCCTCCCTCTTTTAGTTTTTTCTTTTTTCTTTTTGGTCATGTTCTGTGTGGGGTTCTCTTCCACGGCTATGCTCCAAAAATGTATTCACCTCCGCTTGCAGTGGTATCTATGAAGCACCGATACGCGTTTTTGATACGTTATTTGATGATACATGATGTCGATTACCAAACGATACGTTTCCGATACGCGTATCGGATACGTTAGAAATTTTTTTTAAAGAGTATCGATGCTTCTTAGGTGGTATGTATGCAACACTATTTTCTATTTTTGTCTTAAGAAATTACGGGGTTTATTGTGTTTGTGTCAATGGATTTGATTACTTGATTAGTTTATACCTAAAATTGCTTTTCACCTAGAAATCATCTCCAAACACACAATTAATGCATAGAATTTCGAAGTTGATGTATCATCAGGTTTGAACAATGAGTAACTTATGAGAACCTTTTGCCGTTATATGTTCAATTCCCGTAATAATAATAATAATAATAATAATAAAAATACATTTAGGTTGAACAATGGTACTGGAATTGGTAGCCATGCAGCATTAATGAATATCAACTTCTTATTCCAAAGATGATAATAGACAAACAAAACACTTTATAACAATATATATTATATATGAGGTGAAATATTCTTAATACCAAAATTTTTTACTACCAACTCACTACCTATCTAATTATCATTGGATCAATATTTTATCTTTTTTCAAAAACTTCTCTCTGATCCAATGGTGATTAGATAGGTAGTAAGTTAGTAGTAATAAAATTTGATAGTAAGAACATCCTCCCTCGTTTTATATATATGTCAAACTTATACATAGAGCGAAATTCTTAAGCCTTCATCTAATTAATAGTCCTTCCTCTCACCATAAACCTTCTCAGCTCTTTTCCTCAATTCCACAGCATCCTCATCCACCGGAGTTTCCACCACAACATCCTCATCCACCGGAGTCTCCACCACTTCATCACCACTATCACTATCATAATCATCATCCTTGCCAACCACCGTCTCCTTGATCTTCTGCGTGGTATCCTTGGCTGCATCCCACGCACCTTGCACTGTCTGCTTTGTCTTCTCCCCTGCACTCTTCAACTTCTCCGTCGCAGTCTCCGCAACCTTCTCTGTATTCTCCTTAGCTCCATGTGCACCCTCTTTCGCTTTATCTTTCACATACTCCGCCGTCTCCGCCGCCTTTTCACCACCTTCCTTCGTCTTCTCAGCCACCCACTCACCAGCACCCTTTGTCTTCTCTTTTGCTTCGTGTGCATATTCTTTGGTTCTATCTTTCATTTCCTCTGTTTTCTCTTTAGCCTCATCTATGCCTTCGCTCACCTTTTCTTTGGCTCTCTCTGCCATTTCAGAATCTCTGTCTTCTTGTGCCTCACGTCTTGCCTCTGTTGAGTCATATCTCGTTCCTTCTGATGCATTTCTCCACTGAAAAAGAAAAAGAAAAACCAAAGGAAAAAAATAAACACTTGAGAAAATCAAACGTTGTTTAATTTGTGAATTGTTGTGAACTTACGCCTGAATAGTTGGAAGCAGAGGCGAAGGTGACCCTGGAGGGCTTGAGGGATAGTGAAGGTGCGTAAGGTAAAGACTTTGAGAAGCGGAAGAATGCGTTTCTTGTTATGAACATAGCTGCCATTTCTTTCTCCAAGTTTTGTTACTCTGTTCTGTTATGTTTTCTTAGGTGAACTTGATGAGTTTAAAGGTGGAATGGTTTGTCTCCGTTTTCGGAGGAGTGCATGTTAGAAAGAAAAGGTGGCTAACAAATGGGTTACCACGTGTACTTTAGCATGCCACGTGTATCGGCAATTTGCCACGTTCTTCATTAAATTAGTGGATTACTTTGGCCCAATTAATCCATCCAATGAGCCTGTATTTATTTTGTATTTTACGATAGTTATGTTATAGGAAAAGTATTTGTATTATGTTATAGAGATTTATTTTGCGTATCAGAATTTTATTTTATTTTGCTGTGGGCCCAACAAAATTTTGTTAATGTATGAAAAATTTTCTGGTCATATTAAATTATAGATGATAAATCAATTTATCTTTTGTTGGCCATGGGAGCTTCACCGTCTTCGATTGGAATCAAAGCTATTACCACCTTTTATGTGATCTGCGCATTTGATAGAGGAGAATTTTTTTGAATAATAAGGAAATGTAATTATTAGAGAAATGGTTGGAAAGTGAATTTGGTAGGAAAATATAAAAAAAAATTGTTTAGTTGACCAAAATATTATCAAAAAAAATTATTTAAATTTGTAAAATTTATGTTCAGGAGAAATTTCCCATCTATTTTTTCACTTCCACAGTTATCTCAAAATACCACATCTCAGGTGGTATTTTGTAACGGTGAATTTCATCTAAAAATAAATACAAAAGTCATTTCCCCATATATCCTATTTGCCTAATATTTTTTTCAAAAACCTGAACCAAACTTGTTATTTTCCAATATCCACTTACACTTTTCCATCAATCTCAAAATAAATCTTTTATCAAACACTACCTTAGGGATCACCCGAAGCAAAATTATTTGATTAAGAAAGGCAAAATTACTCTGTTAACCTACAATGCTGTCACAATGGGTTTGATTCACGCGTCAGTTCCCAGAAAAAACTCTCTGCTTCGTTTTAATTCAAAATTCATTAATTGTTTTATAATTTAGTGGTAGTGTTTGGATTAATTTATGGATCAATTTTTTTATTATATAAAAAGAAAAAAATATCCAATGTTACTTTAGACAATTTTATCTAATGTTTCTCAAAACGACGTCGTTTTGCATTGAAAAATTAAAAAATTAAAATGATAAAAACTATATTATATCCCTGAAATAAATTAAAATTACAAAAATACTATGATTTCCTCCCCAAAACGACATCGTTTTGATGAACATTAGATAAAGTTATCTAAAATAACTTTAGAAAAAACAAATCCTATATAAAAATATTCAATAATAAAATATAATTTATTAAATGAAAAATTTATAAATATAAATATATATGGATGTATTTCAAATGATTATAAAAACAAAGTAAATTAAACGATTCAATGAGAAATTTTCTTTATTTTAATTATTACATGAGTAAATATCCTTTTTATTCCCTCACAATATCCACGAAGCCCTTTTCAGTCATTGACAAAAAAAGAGGATAAATTGGTCTCTAAAATAACAAAAAAGGGTCACATTGGTCCTTCTATTAACTCCACCATAACGGCCCAACTAATTGTGGCCATGTGACACGTTAATGTGACGACGTGGTTTGGACGTTTCACAGCATCGAGACACGACGACGTTTTGTTGGGTTGAGAGCTTTCTAAGTTTCTTAAATTCATCAGGACCATAGAACTTTCCCTCAAAGACAGCACCAGTGAAATCATTGTCTTGGAGCTTCTTCTCCTTTTGTAAGTCCCTATAGGGCTTAAGGGCCGTAGGTATTTCCTCTGTGTGAACGAAGAGCCACACATTCATGCCCTTCATGCAAGGCTTCAGCGTCTCCAACTGTGTTCCCTCCAAAGCCTTGTAAACCAAAGTGTTCTTCGCCACTATCAGCTTCGTAGTTTCGGGTAGGGTCTTCCTCAGTTCCTGAAACTGTTGTACTGTGAACCCTTTGTAATTTATGTCCACTGTTTCTTCCTTCTTGGTGCGAGAAATAGCGGCGTTGATTGAAGGGAAGTGTTGGTGGTGGTGGCGGTCAGTGGGTTTTGAAGGTGGGTCCCGGTTTTCTCAACGAGGGAAGGTTGAATGGGTCAATAGGTCGGTTCAGGATTTGAAAAGCTTGGGTTTCGGTGGATGGAAGAGCAAAAAGCTCACTACAGTAGCTATGGCTTCCGTGGTGGTAGTGATGATGATTGGAATTTAGAAAAAAAAATGAAGATGGCATTGTGGATTTAGTGTGGCTATGAGGATATGCAAAGCTTACTTAAGACAATTAATGCAGGAGTCAGCATGGAAACAAATTTAAAGAACAACTTTATATAATTTAAAAAAATTTAATATAGTTTTTAATTTTCTAAAAAAATTATAATTTAATTAAATTTCAATTTGATCCTTACAAATTTAAAAATATAATGAAGTTCTTGAAATATGTAAAAACAAAACAAAATAACTTACATAACTACAAAATTCCCTTAACAAGATTTAAAGTGCCACATGCTATTAAGACATATTTAAAAATGTTAATAAGTATAAAACTGTAGCAAATTTTTTCAGAATAATGAAAAATTATTTTAAATTTCAGTATTATGTAATATGTTGCATTAAAAAAGTTGAGAGGACTATACAAGGTTTAACAAAATTTTACATACAAAATTAAATCGTTAAAATTTTAACCTGTATTTGTATGCAAATATTTCTTCATTAGAAAAATAAAATTTTTCACCAAAAAAAAAAAATAAAAAAATCATATCTTTTGTATAGAGTATTTTATGAAAGTGTTAAGTATTTATTTATTAGAACAATTTTGCACGTTTATTTTTTTAAAAGGGAGTTCAATTACAACATATGTATTTGTTTGAAGCTTGAAGGGGGGCGATGAGCCGATGACTAATTGCATAATAAATAAAAAAATCAGAAATAATACTCAAATTTAAAGTTTTGTATTCGTAAAAACTTGACGGGAGTATTATCCTTACTTTTATGGGAAAAATATTTATGATTTTAAAAGATATGATTTTGAATTATTTTAGATGTTAACCATTGATTTCCGTTATTCAACGATTAGGATTTATTGTGCTTTATTACGAATTAAAAACTAATTAATAAATTCGATCCAATAAATCATAACAATTCATTTGTGAAAATCAACGGTTAAAATCTAAAATGACATAAAATTATATAATTTTTAAGGATAAATATTTTTCTCTATATTTATTAGTATAAACTTAGGATTCATTTTTTTACTGTCAATGTAGATAACTTATCTATATTGAGCCTAAAACTATGTTATTTTGACGCGAGAATTAAGGTATTTTTATAATTATAATTTATTTCAGAATTATTATACTCTTTTTCATTGTAATTTTTAAATCTTTCAACTCAAAATAATATTATTTTGAAAACAAATATAAATAATTTATCTACATTATCTCCAAAAAAAAAAATTATCTACATTTATTATTTATTATAGAAACATTAAAGACAGGAATTAATGGGCAAACTACTCTTATTAGCTCCTCGCTCGCTCAACCACGACATCAAATTCCTCGAAAGAGTGAAATTCTATAAAATTATAGCATTGAATGACTCAGGGGTTGGGCCTTATCAGATTTTGGTATCATATCATACCCTTATCGTATCATATCCACCAAACAAGCCCTTATTAGCTCCTCGCTCGCTCAACCACTACATCAAATTCAAACTTTAATCATTATTATCTTTTTTGGCCCTAATCCACATAGATTTAGAGTTTGGTGGGGCAAACTAATTTGTTTTGAATGCTCTATATATAACACAATAAGCCAGAATAAAGTTGTAAATCTAGAACGTTTGATGCACCGACACACTATTTAGAAAAAAAAAAAAAAATTGTCGGACAACGAGACTTTCTAATATTGGTCAATATTTTTTAACATGCGATGAATACTTCAACACGCAATCAACATTTTTTATACGCGATCAATTATTTTTGACATGTTTTTTTTTTCCTTTTTATATCCATTTTTTTTTTTTTTTTTCCTTTAATTTATACATTAAATATTTTCTATTATGAAATTTGATCTAAAAATTTAAAAAGGCATGGAAAATTATTTTTTATTTATATTTATGTTATGAGTTTAAATTTAATTGATTGTATTAAATATAAATTATATTATATATGAGTACTCTTTTTCTAGGATCAATGTAGATAACTTATTTATAGTGAGCCCAAAACGACATCATTTTGAGGCGAAAATCAAAGTATTTTTGTAATTATAATATTTTTCAGGGTCATCATAGTCTTTTTCATTATAATTTTTTAATTTTTCAATCCAAAACGACGTCATTTTGAAAGCAAATGTAGATAAGTTATTTACATTAACTTTAGAAACATTAAAACCATTATATATATTAAAAATGGGAAAAGAGTTTATCCTTTTAAATGACACAACTTATATCTTTTAACTCTCACAAATAGGTGAGACCCACACCTTTTATTTTTTTTGTCAACTCTCTCTCCTCCTTTATCTATCTCTCCCTCTCTCTTAAAATGACATAATCTTACATCTTTTAAAATGACACACACTTTACCCATTAAAAATATATCCCCACTCCATGTCGGTGCAACATAATTAGAACAAGGTATTTCATTTTATGGGATCTATTAATCTTTCTTCATTGATAGATGATATATAATAATCCCACTTTAAATGATTAACTTTTTGCATACAAAAAAAGAAAAAAATAATTGCCATTTTAAAAAACACAACTTTGTGTTATTCTTAGTAAAACCATTATGTTTTGATAATTTGTTACCTTCTCTCTTCTCCATAATACTCTCTTTCTCTCCTTATTTCCCGGAAAAAAGATAATAGAAAAAATCGCCAAATATATACCAAAACAATATTATTTGAATAAAAATAAGACAAAATTATATCTTTTAAAATAACAAATTTTTTTCAAAAATAAACAGTTATTACATTTTATCCAAAATGTAAGCACCCGCCATGGTTATATTAGTAGAGGAAATTTGCACAGAAATCCGGGTATTAGAAGAAGAGAATGCAATCTATGACAACTAGTGTACTTTTCTGTTATGTTTTTTTTTCTTAATGGAAGATTTTAAAATACTATATTATATATCTATACAAATAAAAATGTGAATAAAGCATCTAACTTTAATAAAGATATACAGAATTTAAAATTGAAGAACTCGTTAAGATGAAATTATTAAGGACTCTGTAGACTCATTAAGGACTCAATAGTTAAGATTTATTTACTATTGAAAACCTCGCCCAAAGACTCATTCTAACTATTAACTATAATTTAAGGACTAGTTACAACGAAATTAAAATTAAAGATGTTTATTTTCCATGTCTTTCCGAATCTACTAGTCTACAAATACCAACAACTCAACAAAAGGCCACTAATTCCAACTAAGTAAAAGCTTAAATTCAATTAAATTGTCGAACAAAGCATAAAAGAAATATTAAAAAAAAAACATTTGAATGGCAAAATTCCAGAACACAGGCATCATGAAATAAGACTATCAAAAACTAGGGTGAAGATCAAACTCCATCTGTTTGAATGCAGCCTATGCAGTGGCAGCTGGCTTAGTAGCACTGGAAAGCTTTGATCTTTTCTTAGCCAAACTCTCGCTACGGCGTTCCCTTTGCTCCTTCAGCCTGGAGGCAAGAAGTTTCTGGTACTCTGCTGCCTCTGATTTTGCTTTGGCAATTCTCTGTTTCTTATCAGAGATCCTTGCCCGCTTTCTTTGAAGTGTCAGGGGAGTGACCAATCGTTGTATCTTTGGAGCTTTGCTAACCTTTTTCCCTGCAACAAACAAAACATATATTTCTCAGAATAGAAACCATCACAAATTATGGATCCACAAATCATGTCCAAAAATAATCTATTCAAATGGGTCCTCCATCCCTCAATTCAAACAAAAACATAAATATGCAAAACAAAGGTTTCATTATATTTTTTAGGTTATTCAAAAGAATCATGTAAAGAAAACACATTTTTATCAAAGTCCCGCTTTGCAACACCAACACACACACAAAAGCTCTGTGAATGGATAATTGAAAATGGCTTAAATTCTCATGAGATGTGAAGAAAACACAAGTAATAATCAGGTTAAAATTTCACAGTAAATTTCATATAACACATTAGCTCTTTTGATGGAGTCATCTTCAAACAAATGAATTTGATAAATTTCAACTTAGAAGCAGAGACAAGAAATGATTGCAAATTATAAATGGGTCACACTTTAAACTATTTTTCATTACAAAACTCCAACTTTCCATCAGCCCCCTCTTCTTAAGGGCAGGACAAAGCTAAATAGAATATTTACATAGAGAAGAAACTTTACCTGCTTTGGTTGTAAATGTGCGGCGGTATGTGTTGACATACTTCCTCACATCATCCTCCTTAGACAGATTGAACAGCTTCCGGATTTTGGATGCTCTCTTTGGACCCCTCATCCTTGGCTTTTCTACATCTGTCAGGCCTGGTAAATCATTGTCACCTTTCTTCACAATTACCAAGTTCAGAACAGAGAGGTCTGGGCTGACAATGCACCCGCGAACAGACTTCCTTCTACGCTCTCCATTGCGTCTTCCATGTCCGCGGAAACAAGGAGTTCCTGCTCAAGTAAACAATGAAAGGAAATTTAACAATAAGTTTGCTGACTCTTGCTATAAAGAGACAATAATACTCCAAAAAACAAATATATATGACTTTGCTGGAAAAAGAATAAGAGAAAACAAGTTATTAAATAGAGAGCAAAGAGTTATCATTCAAAAAATACGCAAGGCTAAATTTAAATGCAGAAGATGTGACTTGATTGAATGCCATGCGCATTGTGCAGACCACAAAAAATTTACTCATAAATTCATAATCTCTCTATAATCAACCAAAAAAAAAACTGCTCGAGGATATCTTACCTCTGTAGAGCAAGAGCCGAACACGGCCAGGGGTCAACACTCCCTGCTTCATCGGAAATCCTTGTTTGTCACAACCTCCAGTGATTTTGAAGACATAGCCCTTAAATTCCTGTTGGTAGCAGAATAATAAAGGGAAAAAGGTCAATCATCAATGTTCCGGAAAAAACATCAGGAGACGCTTAACTAATGAAGGATTCCAGCTAAGGAACATACCTCGCCCAAAGCATCACCAAGAACCTCTTGAGAGATCCTCTTGTCCCAAAATGCTCGACTGCAATTCAAAATAAAATATCATGACAGGAAAACTCGTCCCAAAACCAAACTAAAATCCAACAACACAAATTCCCATTCCTTATTAATCCACTCATAGAAATGTAACAAGACATTGTAATTAAAAGTTCCATAGCCCAATAGCATCAAGGAACATAGCTACTTAGATGAATTAGACTTAATAACATGTAAATCAAATTTACACTAATATCATATAGCTAATATTTTGTTCTAGAATATTGTTGCCATTTACACTACAAAAGGAAATAAATAAATAAATTTCCAACATCATCCATTTATTTCTTCGTATGAACACAAGCAATGGAAACGAAAAATGGAAAATGAAAGTGGTGAAGAGATTACAGCTTCAGATCGTCATCGATCTCCAGCTTCTTCTGGCAACCAGTGGTGGGATTTGCAATGTTGAACTGCAAAACAAGTAGTGAATATTCAGTCACAAAACCAAGAAATCAAAGCAACGTAAAAATTTAGGGTTTCAGATGAAAACCTTCATCGTGAAATTTTGACTTAGATCTCTGTCTTCGTTTCTTAGCGGCTGAGCTCAAAGATAAAGAGAGATTAGGGTTTCTGTTTCCGAAGCAAGCGGGGCGAGGACTTTGTTTTGTTCTTTAAAAACTTGGGCCCAACAAGCCCATATAAGTGAGTTTCAGTGACCGGTGCGGAAGTCCAATCCTACTCTATTTTTATTTTTCTCAAACTAAAGTTTGGATGGAATAATAAGGTTTTATAAGAGTTATGTTGTAGGAAAATGATTGTGTAATGTTATAGAGATTCATTTTTGCGTGCATTAGTTTTTTTTTTTTTGCTTTAGAAAGTGTGGGCCCACAAAATTTTGTGTGGGTAGGAATTTTTTTTGTATCATGTGACATGATAGATATAAACCCCAATAACTTATTATATTTGCTTTAAATACTTTTCAATTTGCTTTCTTTTAAAAAAAGTTGAGTGCTTTTTTTGTTTTTGTTTTGACTTGCAAATGATAATGATTATTCAATAAAAGTTACATGTACTATAGATATTTATTTGCTATATAACATGAGTCATTGTTTATTAATTGTAACTCTTTATTTTTTTTATTAAGTTTATCCTTTTTTTTTTTTGGTAAAAGATTAAGTTTATCATTTGGTTTCACGTTTTCATAACATGAGTTATGTTTTTCTGGTTATTGTTTATTTGTTTATTGTTTCTTTTTTCTCACGTTATTAAGTTTATTTTTGATACACAGTTTGTGTAGAACTTTTTTTAACTATAGGTTAACATATTACTTAATGAGTTTAATTATGTTAACAATTATATAAAATGTTAAATTCATAATAATGTGATAATATATTATCAAACACAAATATAAATCTTTTTATTATTAATATTATCAAACATAAATATAAATCTTTTTATTATTAATTTGTTATAAAAAGTATTTTTGATACCAACAATGTATTGGCCGAGTGATACCTGCTCAACGCCACCGGTAAAATGGAAAAGACAAGTTTGAGATTCGGGAAGCACATTTGTTGGGAAGGAGTTCTTAAGTGCTCTCAACTCCCGATTGAACTAATTCTAAAAAGATGAACGGTTAGTAGAAATAGTAAAAAAGAAAATTTTGATTAATTAAAATTGTTAATATATATATATATATATATATATATATATATATATATATAGTGTATATTGCATGCCAAGATTTTAAAAATTTAATTACAAAAATATTTGTGATCAAGCGATTTATATTATTTATTTAATTAATTTTTTTTAAAATTAATTTAATAGAATGCACCGATAATATTGCATTCATGTAAAGTTTAAAAGCATCTATATTCATGGTAAACATTTTTAATCCAACAGAAAAATTTCAATAAATTCATGTCATGAAAAAGTTATTGCCTGATAATATGTTATTACTTAATTTTTGAATTGCTATAATAATATTGTAGAGAATTAGATTTATATTTTTAAAATCTACTTATCTGATTCCTATATCAATAAGACATCATTACGTAAATTCATCTTAAAAAATTGAACAAAACAAAAGAAAAGAAACGGCCATAGTGTACACAACGCGTGATTCTTTATTATCTCTCTGTTTTGTAGCAAAATTTTCAACTCTGATATGTCACATTAACGTTCCCGCTTTTGCATGCTGACAATTAAACAGCCTTCATCAGATATTATCATCTACAACCTCTATTTGCATCTTAAGAGCTTATTTTAATGTTCTTTGGTTCCTCAAACATGACATTACGGATTTTGCGTGGATGACAACTCAGCAAGGCTTAAATGAGGAAGGTATTATCAACTGAGACTCCTAGAAGTGATCCAAACCGATTTTTTTTGGTTTGTTGATCGGTTTATACTTTCCGTCCCTGCATTGTAACGTGTAAGGAGTGGTCGAGCCGGGTTCAAATTTGAGGCCGGGCCAAAAAAGTAATTGTGTATTTATTTTTATTAATTTTAGTTAATTTATATTATAATATATTTAAATTTTAGTTAATTGAGTAGGCAGTATCTAAAAGAATTATGATTTTATTAAATATGTTTAAATTTTACTAAAAGTATTTTATTTTTTTATACAAAACGAAATTCAACATATAACCTAATATAATTTATCCAAATCTCTTGCCAAAAATATTTTAAATTTTTGATAGAGCTAAATTACAAATTGTAGTCCGGGTCAAATTATAATTTTAACTCGGGCCAAATTATAATTAATTATATAATTATATATAATAAATACAATTTATTAAAATTTGAGGCACACACAAAATGCATGTGTAATAAGGCTTTAAGTTGCTTTCCGACTTTAGTACATTTTTGTTGCTACTGAGCAAGTATAGAGCACAACATATACAGCATAAGTTATTGCTCATGACTTTTACACAACATATATGTTGATCAAGTTGATCTCAGATCCCATATTTTATTGATGCATATATCCTCAATTTGTGTGGAACCAAACACAATCAACATGGCATCATTACCGAAATTTCAGAGTAATCGGACATTGGCTTTCCAAAATGGGATTGCAAATTTCTTGCATCTCATTGAAGTCATCCTTTTTACTCACATTCACATTCCAAACATTACATCACTACGTTTATATATATTTCAAACAGAATGTATGTTAGCTCAACAAGTACTAGGGAGAAAATCAGCACAGCTTCTTGGAACTCAGCCATGGGACCTCACTGAACAAATGTTCTCTGAGTATCTTCAGAAAATCGTCTGGTTGATTGCTTCCCTTCTTTCTTTATTTAATAATAATTCTTACGTACGTAGCATGAACCATCTCTGTTTGTTAAAAATAGTTTTTTGGGCTTCATTATGCATTCCATTTTCTTTATTTCCTAACTGATACACATATACACACAATGGACATTATTTTCTTTATTTCCCTTCTAGCTACTTAACTTTCTTTGGAACTACTTGTATCTGTTTCAGATCTGCATACAAAACCTCTCTTCTTTAACTTCATTTCAATCTCTTAATTTCATACTTCTTTATCCTAATAAGACAACTTCTTGCTTTCATCTTTAGCTGTCTATTTTGAGATATATAGTCCCACATTGGTTGGATGAACAACTAATGTGGAGTTTTTAAGGTCTTGGGCACTCTCACCCTTTGAGCTAGTTCTTGGGGTGATGTATCTAAGGTTTTTTACATTCAGAGACTCGCCGCCCCTCACTTTTTAAGCCCAAAGGGCTCTTGTATGAGGGGACGTGTTGAGATATATAGTCCCACATTGGTTAGATGAACAACTAATGACATTTATAAGGCCTTGGACACTCCCCACCCTTTGAGCTAGCTTTTGGGGTGATGTATATTCTTTATTGTTCTTGCTCTTATCGATCATTTTGTTCTTGTGATGCTGTTTGTATTAGAGATAAATAATTTTAGGCCTTTACCTGATATATAGCTTAACCTTCTATATTGAATTGTTCTTTGACAATATGATCCAGCATGTGGGTAATTGAGCTGGTACGAAGAAAGAAAACTACTTTAAGGTCGATGTAGCCGGGCCTTCCGCAAGAAAAAAGTGCACACGTTATCACTGTTAGAAATTTAATAGTATACTCTGATATTTCTTGTTAGAAGAACTCCCATATCCCATGGAAATACAATAATAAAGAATAATATTATTATATCAAATTTTTACATCGACAAAACACAACTGTTAGAATACTATTACTAATTTTTGTCTCAACATAACTCTTTCTCAAACTCTTTTCTTCTTTCTATTTTTCTCGGTAGTGTTTTTAACACTATCTTCACACTTTTACACCCCCAATTTTTTTTTTGCACTCATTACAACTAAAATACCTAACATATAAAACATATATATATATAGCTACACATGGAAGAGTTCACCTTTAACTTAACAACCTATTACAATCACTAGCCATCATCTTTGACCATTCTTACAACTTTATAGTCTTGAAATTGGTAATATTTTATATGCTCCAGGACCACCCAATGATTTGGTACTTACAATATTAATTTTTCCCCCTTTTTATCTCTGTTTTTTTTTCTTTTCCAATTTTACCCTCATTGACACTAAGGAACCACCTAAAAAATGGTGGTCTCGGTATATAATAAATTCTCTCCTTGAAATTGGTTTTGACAACTTATATTAGCCACAGACTTAGCACAACTCATATATATAGATAAGGCTTTCTGAAACTTCTATTTTGATTGATAAGATTGACAACTCATCATATGTTGGAAATAGATAGAATTCAAGAAAAATTTGGAATTTTCTAGAGTCTTCAAATTTCTCCAAATCCCCACAAGCTTCCCAGAGTTTTCTTCAAGTATCCATAACTTTCTACTATAATCTTCTACAACTTTTGATTTCTACCATATTCTAAATACTTCTAGCATGATGGAGATTAGAGAAGACATGACAAAGTATAAATTTGATTTCTAAGAATCACAACTAAATACTAAGGCCTTATACACACCAAGCCAAAGATGAAGTAGAAGAAGCATGGTTGGCTTTAATATATATAAGAGCTTAACCATAATGAGGAAGAAGGTGCCAAGAGCCTCTTGCCCCATGCCATGGTGGAGCTTATTCAAGTATAATAGAATACGATAAAATGACTCAAGACTCGTTACCCAGTACATGATATGTCTATGAACCATGATAGCTCATCGACATTGATGGATGGTAATCAGCTTAACTCGCTTCCAACATCTCTATATATGGCCCAAGCCAATTTTTATCTTACATTTTTCCAATAGCCAAGTTCATACAGTGGGACCCGTGTTGTAATTCATGCCTTAACTATGCCCGTTCAAACGTTTACTCATATTAAAGAAGTTAACTTTTGTATCATAGGGAAAATTTATATTTATAAAATTTCTTATTTAAAAACTCTTACAAATATAAACAATCATACTTCAATCATAAGTGTATGACCGGTCATACTTAGTGTATTTTGTAAAAAAAAAAATTATAAATGCATTCTTTCTCTTCTTATTATACATCTAAAAAAAATTATAAATGCATTCTTTCTCTTCTTATTATACATCTAAAAAAAATTATAAATGAGTTGATCCCGTTGTACACATTTTAAATTGCTAGTACTATTCTAGACACTTTTTTTTTTTTTTTTTGATAAACATTCTAGACACATTTTAAATAATGTAATTTGTCTTTTATACGCATGTTAAAGTTATACATATGAATGTTAAACTCTCATCTGTGTAATTTTGCTTATGAGAATGGGTTTTACCTAAATGCTTATATCATTATCTTTATTTCAAGTAATATACATTTAAATGATATGAATAAAAAATAAAGAATTAGATAAATTAATAAAATATAGAAATTACTAAGAGTGAGTAGAGAGGATAAGGATAACTCTATAGGAAAAAGAACAAAAGTAAGTGCTAATAATACAACAAGAGGGGAAGGAAAGAAGAGAACCCCTATCTATCCCTTCCTTGTAGCTTCAATGGCTTCTTCTGCAACTCTCACTTCTTCACTTTCCTCTCTCTCAATTCTTCACAGTCACAGTCACACCTCTTCCCGTTTCTCTCTCCTCCACACTCCCAATCCCAAATTCACATTCTCCATCCTCACCCAACAACCACAATCATCATTACCATTGCTCACCACCACCAAAAAAGCAAAATCCTCCGATGAAATTGACACAAGCTTCTTCGACAACGTGAACCCTGAAGAAAACGTTCCTTTCGATCCCCCAGAAGTTCCAGAAGGCTTCGTTGCCCCTCCTTCCATCGACGAGGGTCCTGTGGAGACCGAAGACGAAATAGCCGCAGCGTACGAGGAGCTTTATGGTCCTGCGTACAGTGGCGTCAGTGTTCTGGGAAATGACATATACGTTATGGACGCAAAGGTGAGGAAAGAAACTGGGTTCGGTTCGAAATCCAAGAAGGAGAAAACGAGGGATGGGTTTGAAGAAAGGGTGGTTCAAGTGAGAAGGGTAACCAAGGTGGTCAAAGGAGGGAAACAGATGAGGTTCAGGGCGGTTGTGGTGGTTGGTGACAAGAATGGTCAAGTGGGTGTTGGTGTTGGCAAGGCCAAGGAGGTTGTATCTGCTGTTCAGAAATCTGCTGTCAATGCAAGGAGGAATATCATCAAAGTGCCTTTGACAAAGTACTCCACTTTCCCACATAGGTAATGTTTTTCATGTGCTTGTGTTTTTACCTTTTGATAATGGAAATTGAATTAGTTCACATTTTTTGATTGGTCGTACTGCCCTGTGAATGTGAGTTTGTGTTACGATCCTATTTGGAAGGTATGGGAGTCCCACATTGGCTGTATCGGCAATTAATATGGGATTTATAAGGCCTCGGACACTCCCACCCTTTGAGCTAACTTTTGGGGTGGTGTATCCAAGGTTCTTATTAGTTTGTTCATCTTTAAGGTACACTTTAGTGAGTACATGAATAGGACTCTTCTGTTTTGGGGTGGTGCATCTCAAGGTTGTTATCAATTTGTTCATCTTTAAGGTACACTTTAGTGAGTACATGAATAGGACTCTTCTGTTTTCGTACAAATGGATACTTGCTGAAACTGAATTTTGATGTTTGAAATGAGCATGTTGGTATAGTAGAATATCTGTTTGTTAAAGTTATCGGTTTTGTTCTGTAAATGTGAATAATTGGGAATCTGTGATGAAGAAGTCAGGGGTTTAATTGGATTCTTGAAAAAAAAGATAGTTAAATTTCTATTTAGTTTTAAGCTGTTTCTGCTTTTCCAATTGATAATTCAGTCGGTCACACAAAGGTACGGTGCTCAAGATTTGCTTGAGTCTTGTAGAAGTTGTAAAACACAAACTCAATAACTGAGTGGCAGAAGTTCAATTCGGACAGGGATGCTTCTCATACCTTTTGCTTTTAAAACAAATCCTTGATTTTTTTTGTTTTATCACCAAAGAAAAAAGAATGAAGGAAGAAATTTTCTTAGTTGCTTGCAATTGATACATAATGATGCCTTTTGAAGTAAATATAGTTGGCAATCATTTGCATAGCGTCTGCTAATATATGGATGGATGGCCCTAGCTTTGTAGGCCTAAGTTCAGTTAGGGAAAATCTCATTGATGGCAGTCTTATGAGAGCCACATACTTTATTGTCCCTTGACATTTGTGTGTCAGCTTAGATCATATATTGCTAAGAACCGGATCAAATACCCAAATAACAGAAGCAAACAAGAGATATTTTGGCCCAGAAATGATCTGGATTTTCTGTATATTTGAACAAGAAAGGAAATTACAGAATGTAAATACAATAACAGTAAGAGCCTCCATATGAAAAGCTAAGGTTCAGCACATTCAGCTCTCCCAAGTATCCAATCCAATTCCATCCTAATTCCCTTCAGTAGCTTCATTATTCCCACCTGATGCTGAGCCTAATCTTCTAGAATTTTCTATTCTCCCTCCAAAAGTTTGTTATGCCACCTAATTGGTAGAACATAATTCCCTACTACCCACCTTACATACACTTACAAGATTATATTTTTATTCCTATCATATTCATAATGCAGCCTCATATCTGAACTTCATCTGGCAATCTATGCATACAGAAGTTATTGGGGAGTGGGACCAATTCAAAATTAAAAATTCATTTCACTGAGGCATTGCTGACACTTGATTCTCAAAATATAATGATTACTTAGGACATTGAACACTGAGGTACACCTAAGTTCAAAGCTAATGCTTCATCAGCATAATGGAAGATTTGGAACTATTAGATTATATCCCGTGTCTCGAAATGTAACGCCCATGCTTCACAATTTGGAATTGTTTGTTTGACATGTCACTGTCTGATTAACTCTGATATTGAAGAGTTTTTATCCAAATTAATAATAATAACAATGCTCTATTTACTTCCAAAGCTTTGAATGGCCCCCACTAGAGCATTTGATATATTGAAGTGTACACTTTTCCTTTTCCCCCCCCCCCCCCCCCCCCCCCTCTTCTGCCTCTTTTCTGATAAATAAAGGGCCATGTCATAAATTGTTGCAAGCAGATTGGTTGTCATTTGCAAAAGTGCATGTATGCAGCACTTGTTGTTGAAAGAGTAATGGGTTGAGTCCAATCCTTGATAACCAAGGAATGACTAAGCATCTTATGGAGGTCAAATGAACTTAGAATTATGATCACAGGGTCAAGCAATAGTAGCTTGTAGAATATAACAAGAGAAAAATGGTCTATTTGATTGATTTTTTCACAGGGTCAACTGTTTACATATTAAAAATATAAAAATATTACTTATATTAATAAAAATTCACATAAGAAAACTATCAATGAGCTTCAAAAAATAATTTGATTTTCTGATAGCAAATATTATATATGCCTAGACCATATCATAATATTGGATTAAAACTGCAAATATAAGCAAATTGCAATATAAGTTAAATGCAAAATGGATAAATTAAATCATAATCAAATAGTATGCATGAAATATTTGATTGTGTTCTATATTTTTTCATTATTTTTTGAATTGCACTAATTAAAACTTATTATTTTCGCCTTACTTTTAATCATATTCATCATAAAATATGAATATGGAATAGTTAATAAAAAAAAATATGTGTTTTCTGTGTTTTTATGTTTTGAAATGTGTTTTCTGTGTTTTTATGTTTTGAAAGTTAAAAGTGAAAACACAAAACAAAAACAACTCAGATAAGTTCTCTAAATTTGATTCTAAAAATTAAAAAACAGTTATAATTTTTAGAACTATTTTTACGAAAGAGGCCTTATTAAACATGTTTTTTTGTTTTGAAAATAAAAAAAATTGTTTTTGAAAACATAATTCAAACAGGCCCTTTGTTCTGAAAGTTTCCTTACTCAAACAGGAATTCGAAAGTTGATATCCTTCATGTTGAGATTTGAAACCAAAACCTTCATCTCAGCATATAGAAGCCCTGTAAATGACTATGACATTAACTAATGTAGATTGCTTGGCCTGATTTTCTTATAGGAGGCTGGCTGTTAGGAGAGGGTTCCTAACGGAGAGAAAACATGAAAATGAAAGAGAACTAATATGAGTTTATTATTTTCTTCATGCCTTAACAGTACAATTGGACAGATGCCGTTTACGTACAAGGGCTGGCTCACCCTTAGAGCTACTAACCATACCTGAGGACGTTACAACTACTAAACATATAACCTCCTACTAACTACTGCAACTGACTCTACTAACTGAACTGCTATACCTGGACTCTTCTGGCATGCTGGCTTTCAAACAGTCTTTTTCTTTTTGCAAGTAACTAACTCCACCCGCCCCTAAGAAAGCGACCTTGTCCCCAAGGTCCAAGAAATAATGAAAACCTGCAATCATCCATAACCTCATGGTAGAGGCAGATGACCATTTATGCGGGGGATCTGCTCCTGACAATAAAAACAGAGTGAGCTCCATTACGTGTTTCACTTGATCTAAGAGGATACTGCTTCTAACTTTATCAAGGACCCTGAGATGGGAGCTAGTGAAGGCCTTGGCCTCATCCAGAATCTGTTCTACTTTGTAACAGAGAAATGATGCCTCAAATAGACTCAACATTCCTTGAAGCTCTCCAATATATCTGCTGAGTTATCTGAGCCATATTCTCTGAGAAGCTTGAAGCTTAAAGCCATCTCATGCAGGATTCTGTGAGTAGTTGTGCCACTTCTTTCTAAATAGTTAACCTATCAAGGGAATATCTCTTTGCCAAAGTTGTAGCTGAGACCCAAGCGTTTTACATCATCAATCAGCTCTAGAGTGGCCCATATTTTTTCATCCTTGGTCATTCTCCTCACGTCCTCCTGTAGCGTTCTGGTTCTTTCGTCATATATTACGTCTGCATAATCATTTTTCAAGAATTTTTTGTTTTTTAATTGATTTTGCATCAAATCTAAATCATCACCCAATTCTTCGAGTCATACTTTTTAGTGAAGTGCAGCATCTTAGAAGCAATGAGGATCTGCATTGGAGTGGACAATTCAATGGCATTATCTGAAGAGTTTCTTGTGTGTGACTGGGAATGACATGTGTGGGTGGCAAGTGGGATGGAGGCATGGCTGTAAATGAGAGAGGGAGTTTATGGCAGAGAGGTCATGTGAGAGAACTCATGCTCCATGCTGGTTGCACAACGTGAGCTCCCATCTTGTCAGAGTTTGTGAAGGTTCTGTTTTCTTTTGCGATATTGGACATGGCTCCTCTATTTCTTGTAACAAGGAAAATTGTCTCTGTCTCTTTCTCTTGCAATTGTTATGAGTGGCCATTTTCTGGAGAAGGCCATCCATAGCAGCAACATGCTCGTGTACCTGCTTCGACTGTGCGATGAGTGAGGAAAACTATTGGTTCTTGGCATGAAAATGCCGGTCCATTTTAAAACGAAAGGAAACAAGATCTTTCCCACTTTATCTAGCTCCTTCGACTGCATGATGGCAATGCTGTTCGAAATGAAAGCAGCAATTGTCAAAAGAGGAGGGTTTCTTATAGGGAGAGAAAATACGAAAATGAAAGAGAACTAATGAATTTATTATTTTATTTTCTCCATGCCTTACATGTGGACACCATTTATATTCAAGAGCTGGCTGGCCCTTGTAGCTACTAATCATATCAGAGAACCTTATCAACTACTAACCATCAAACCTAACTACTGCAACTGACTCTACTAATATACACTGACTATTCTGGCATGCTGGCCTCCAATGGTCTCTTCATGCTCTCTGCACGCAAAACTGGCATATTATTATTGGGAAAAATGTTTGCTAAATCAAAAGCATAAATCATTGTCTCACAAAGAGACACACTTTTATTTTTTTTGTGCTCTTTCTCCTCCTTTATCTATCCATTTTGTGCTTCAAATGATTTCTGACACACACTTTATCTGAGAAAATGATTTATGCTTCAAAAACACAAAACATTGTCTGCCAGAGACAAATTTTGTGCGCTCTGCGGCAGAGACAATAATTTCTGCTTTTGAAGTAGAAATCATTTTCCTTTATTATTTATAAAGGAAAGTTTTTCAAATTATCAATTGTTATCATTCTAGATAGCCACTACTAATTTTTTTATTTAATTTTTTCAGAGCTGACGGTGACTATGGAGCAGCCAAAGTGATGCTTAGACCTGCTTCTCCTGGTACTGGAGTTATTGCAGGTGGGGCTGTGAGAATTGTTCTAGAAATGGCAGGAGTTGAAAATGCTTTGGGAAAGCAACTAGGGAGTAATAATGCGCTCAACAATGCCCGAGCAACGGTTGTTGCAGTGCAGAAAATGAAGCAGTTCCGTGAAGTTGCACAGGAGCGTGGGATCCCAATGGAAGAACTATGGAAATGACGAAAATTCTTAAGCCTTTTTGTGAATTTTTTACATCGATCTTTGTGACAGAATTGAACTCGTCCCTCTCTTCAAAAAGTGAAAAAGTAGTTCATTTTTGTTGGAATTTTTCTAGAAGGAAAAAAATTTCTTCATATTCAACTTGTATCAAAATTGAAGAGATTCCTAAGCTGCTGCCTACTTTTATTTAAGGTTGTTCATTTTTTGATTGCTTTCAGTATGGTTCGGGGCTCAACCAAGTGCCACTTGAACTGTTGTACTACTTTCAGAGGCTATGAACGTTAAGCGTTAGCCAACTTATTTAGGACGCGTTTATTTAAGTCTTTCAATTTTTTTTTTTATGATACAACTTACTATTTATTTTTTTTAAGTGATAGGATATATTTATCACTGTAAAAGTTTATCACCCTTGTAATTAATTTAATCAACTATTGATTTTCATTAATCTAACGGTTATAATTTATTGAGAATTAATAATTAATTAAATAATAAGAGCAATCCATTAATTTTCATAAATTATAATCATTAGATCGATAAAAAGTAATGGTGATTAGGTTGGTTATAAAGGTGATAAATTTTTGTATTAATAAGTATATTCTTCCGCCTACCCAAAAAAAAAAGTATATTCTTCCATTTTTTTTTTAAAGCTTTGTTATTTTCAGTTTATGAGGAAAACACTAAAATAGTTTTTATTTTTGTATTTTTTTTTTCTTTAAAATTTTATGTAACCATACTTTTGAGATCTGTCAAAGTTAAATGCGGTTTATATATGACACTCAAAGTCCTTTAGAAAAACTCCAGCTATTAGAGCAGCATAAAAATGCAATAATGCAGTTTGAAGAGACAACTACGGTTGCACAAATTATTGTTCTAGTTCCCTAGCTTCTTGTCGTAACTCGTAAGTAACTCTACGATCACGCAAATTATTGTTCTAGTTCCCTAGCTCGTTGTTGTAACTCGTCGTTTTCTATATCGTGTAGGTCTCTCTAACACGGCTATTCATTTTCGGTCTCTAAAGCTATACCATGTCCCCTGCCATTAGCAAAAGCCAACTAAGCTTTATTCACCAACTAATGTTGCAACAAAAAAAAAGTAGACTAAATAGACGAATAAGGATGGATAAAAGTTTTGTTCTCGAAAAAGGATAATCAATAATAAGAAACTCAATAACCTACAATAGGAGTCACAAAAACCCTTCTATAGGATGTTAATTAACCCTGAGAAACACCTACAAAATAAAAATGAAATTTTAAAGATAATTGATTCAATTCAA
Organism: Gastrolobium villosum; assembly: GCA_032173675.1. Lineage (NCBI taxonomy): Eukaryota > Viridiplantae > Streptophyta > Magnoliopsida > Fabales > Fabaceae > Gastrolobium > Gastrolobium villosum. Next base: position 419,922 of record JAVKPL010011275.1, read on the forward strand.
TCAGCATTAAATACTCTTAAAAAAATAAAAGCTCCCATAAAAATAAAGATAGCTGAATAGCTGATTATAAATCAATCAACATTAACACGCATAAAATGAGGGGGGAAAAAACTTAAATGCAAAATTTTAATATTGTGACTGAAAATAAAATAGCCTAAAAATTTCAAAACAACGGATACACGTCGGGCCAATTTTAAATGCATCACAAAGTTAAACGAGTTTCTAACATTTGTACACCACATAAGGTCGATCAGTCTGCAGCACTATGTAAAGTACATATAAATGTTGTACTTTTCTCTTCAAAATGGTATGTAATGATGAACCTTACCTATATAATACCTAATTAATCCCAAAAAATGTAGCAGAAAAGTAAATCCTGTAATACAGAAGCCCCCGAAAATTTTAACCTTTACACAGAAAATTGCTCTGAAATCCTCATTTCCATAGTTTCACGCAATGATCATGGCTAGCAGAGGCAATCAATCCATATTCGGGTGAATCTGCCAGTCCAGCAATTAATCCCTTGTGTGCTGGAACGGCCCATGTTTTACAGCTCTCTGTTGGACTCCATAATTCCAGGGACTGCAATAAATTGTAGGCAAATTTGTTTCATTAGAAGGTATTGAGTTCCTACTTATGCGAAAGAGTTTGTTAACAAAACAGGCATGGAAATTATCCTATGCGTAAATGATTATTCAGTTTTAAAGGAATCCAATTATCAAAACAAGAGACATCAAAATTATCCTATGCATAATAAATGTAATAATTCAGGAAGTTAGTGCTCATATACAAGGTGTAGGTAGTCTCTTAATCAAAATAAATAAAAAAATAAAAGAATTCATAAAGAAAAAGGTGCATCAGCTTTTAACTTTATTAGGAATATACAGAAAGGTACTGGCCAAACTATTAATCACACACTGTATGAAATTTACCTGATAGCCACCAATAATTAAGAGGTTAAGATATTCCGGATGAAATATGCAGGATTGAAACTTGTTCCCGTCTGAATGCAATTCACTGATGCATTTTCCGTCTGAAGCAACAGACCAGACACGTGCACTATCTTCACTGACGGAGGCAATATAGCTTCCACTTCTATCCCAACAAATGGAAATAACATCTTTAACATGTCCCTAGAAGGAAATGAAATTCAGTCATGATATATTGCAAAACCCAAATTTCAACCGATGAAGTGAAGGTAGGAGTCATGAAACACTAAAGGCATGAGTTAACTTAAGAAGCTTACCTCTAGATAGTATAGAAGGCTATCAGTCTCAACATCAACTATATTAATATTATTTCCTGTAGCAGTAGCCAAAAACTTCCCAATACGAGGCTGGAATCTGACTTGTTTACTACCTCCCTGCAATAAATTATTTATAGGTGTCTAAACATATGGACGAGTACATCAAAATGTTATAATAAATGTATGCAGTCCAGCTGCAGCCCTTTTTTTACATTGCAAACACACGAAGCTAGTGATTACTGCTATGAAAACAGTAAACATTGTCAAGTGTGAAGAATCAAAATATTTATCATGAAAATATTCACATAGACAAATAACAACACCATGACTTAGCACTGATCATGACAATTGAACATATTATACAATCTTTCCAAAAGCAAAAGGTGTGTATAAAACTGACCTTAGTGATACGCATGCAAACACATTGATTGACATTCCACAGTCGAATTACATCATTGCTGTCGCACGAGCAAAGAAGGTCCACCTGTCTCGGGTGGAAGTCCAATGACATCACTTGTTCGGCGTGTCCAGTAAATTTGATCAATGATCTGGTTGTCTATATCATTAAACAAAAAACACAAATTAAATGGTAAAATAATAAATTGGCCTCAAATACAAAGGAAGGAGCGAGTGAAAGAATTATGAAAATGAATGCAGGAAAGTCGAAAGAGTAAAAGTGAGTAGAGGGGAGGATGGAGATGATCCATATTCTAAACAATATTGAAGTTATGAAATATACATGAAGGCAACTAAGCCAAAATGAATGTGAGAAGTAGCAGCTTACTCTGGCTGCATCCCATAGTTTTACAGATCGATCAAAGGAAGATGTTGCAAATATAGTTGAATCTGGTCTAAACCGAACATCTGTAACGAGATGTGAATGTGCTTCTGGAGTAGTAACACAATCAAAAGTTTCCATGTTCCAAATGAAAACCTGTTATTGTAAACTACAATTAAGTTCTGAACACAAGGAAAACACCTAGGCAAAAATTCAGAATAGATAAACTAAACTAAATTCTGAAAAGTTGATCATATCGGATCACCTTCTTCTCATGTCCAGCACTTGCCAAAACTTTTCCATCCGACGAAAAATGGCTGGACAAAACCTTGCTTTTGCTTGAGTGAAGGCAACCAACCTCTTCGAATGAAAAACCTATCCAAATGGTAGAAAATCCTTGTGATAGAAATTAAAATAGACATTTAATAAATATTATTGCCGAAGTTACATTTTCACATATTGAATTATTTATATTTTACTTAATTTTATTTAAATCTCGTTACTGAGGTTGCATCTCTATGTAGTTAATTTCGAGTGCAATCATATAATCACAGTATCTCAGAGTAGTGGAACCTGAGATACTAACAAGATGCGGTAAAAATGTTTAAGACAACCTCTCCATAAAGCTCAAGTATTGTTACTGACTTATTAAATTATGGATCAACCACATTGTTGTATATTGTCACTTATGAGCCCAAGATATTGGTATTGCTTATATAAATCTTTTATAAGATTATATTTCCTTCACAAATTATCACTTTCTAAATCTTTTCGAGGGATTTGGAACCAACATGTAGAAATTTATCATCAAATAAGTACTGGATGAAAGAAGTGAGTTTCACCAACTTTTTCTTTCCCCCATAGTTTCTTTGTCAAGTATAATTATTGTCAAGAAAAAGATATAGGGGTCACTGAAATATCTAGCACATTAGTTTTAATAACGCCAACCTCTACTTATATGCACTCACTAAGAGGCTTAAAAATGAAAAATGGAAAAAGAAAAGAGGATCATAATAGAGAATATGTGTGAAAGAACTTGAGATGATTACTAGATGTATGGACGAACAAAGAATTTGCATATGCAACTTGCAGGTTCATGGTATATTAGAAATAAAGTTCATATCACCAAACTAACAAATTTATGATAGATGATTTCAACCCTGCATAAAGGATTTTGGTGCTCTAAATACATAAATTCCTCCGGAACTACACCACAAGATTTACTACTAGAAAAATTTAAAATAATACTAAGCTAAAAAAATTGTTCTGGCCTCACATCACTATCTGCCGTGTCTATTCATAGATCACTCCTAAATTATTGATCAACTGGTTTAATGCATAGATCACTACCTCCCTATTCTGCAGCCATAGATATATTACCTTTCTTTTCATTTCTACCGCATGTAGCTGAAACACGTTTCAGATTGCTGAAAGGCACAATCCTATGATCAGCATGTTCATTTTCCAAGGACAGGAAAGACTCCACATTTTCATCCACAGGTTTTCCATGTGCTGCATCCACACAGTCCTATTGTAGGTACCATGGAATGGAAAGAACAAAAATTAGAAGATAGGAGTCCAATTGACAAAACGAAAAATTGAATTAAACAAAGCCGTTGTGGGTAGGAATGAAAAAGATTTCTAGGATTTTCTTTTGAAGGTTTACGACAGCCTACTAGGGCACTTTCTCCGAACACAGTTGTCTTTCTCTTTTCGCTCTTCTGATTGAGAATAGGTACAAATATATTTCAGATATATACGCACAATAATCATTTTCTGTCACCAATAAGGTAAAGTCCAATAATTTAGAATTTTAAAAAATTGAACAACATACCTCAACATTCTGGGACAACATCTGCATGTGCTGATCCTGCTGATATTGTTCTAGAGTTGTGATCAATTGGTCTGTCATCTGTATCATCGTGTAATTAGTTTATGAAGGAAAAATAGATTCAAATGAAATATTTTAGATAATTTAACAATCAGTCTGTATATTTCAGACTTAATGGGATGAAAATTTTCATCGTTAGCTTCAATTGATAATGATAAACAAAAGCTTCTTCTAAGAACTGGGAAATGAAATCATTATACACTCATCATGTCAAATACAAAGGATCTTCACGAAAACCATAATGTCCAAGTTAAAGATCATTGCACAATTGCACTGATCCTTTTATTCTTCCCTTTTTGATTTTCGTGCCTTAAATTATTTTCACATGTAGTGAAGAAATAACAGACTTGCAGTCATCTTCATCGACTTAATTTGCTTTCGTATCCTGGAAGCATACTTGGTTTTGATTAATACTCTTTAAAGTGACTCACAGAACCCTTACATTCAAGATTCAACCATCTTTCACTGAGAAATCTTATTGTCTTATCTTTTTCTTTGTTAATTCATCAAGTTGACTTATCCTTGTGTTTAAACTTTTGAACCCTATGAGTTCAAAATTGACAACTAATCTTTGCTATAAAAAAGAAAAGATTGTGAACTATGCTCTCCTTGCGTGATACTTCATTTTGTTCCACGATTTACCCCTATTGATATCATAATTTAATGTTCTTTGAAATCCAAATAAGAACAATTTGTGTTCGGGAATATCTAAAGATGGGACATGAATGCACAAACCTGCCTATCTTCATTACTTGATTCAGTGATGGGAATCTCCGGATATTGACTGTTAAATTTGGTAGAGTTTCCAGAAAGTGTGAAAGTCTGACTTTTAGTAGTACATGGAAGAGCAAGGACTGCCTGACTTTGTCCTTTTAACACTTGATACCGCCGTCGATAGTCTGGTGTTTGCAAAAGTGAAGTTAGTACCTGATTCTGCGGACCCAGGAGATCTTGGTTAATTTCCAGTTAAAAATGTGATAATATCAACACGAACTTTCATATACATCACAATGGAAATCTACAGAAAATTTGAAGACATATGGAATATTTTGTTCAAAAGATTCCACAATCATATTTCATCACCTACTTTTACTGGCCATCCATTTAGTGGCGCTAGATTGAGTGCTTCGTTGGTTTCTGCAAAGAAAACTCACCATTAAGATCTCAAAACAGAAAATAACATGCGCCAATCAGCTTAGGGTGGAAATTCTTTTCATATGAATTTTATTATTTACAGATATCTATATGAGGAACAGGATATTTAAGCATCAAATTTAGAGAGTTAGTACATCGTTTTCCCCAGCATTCTACAAGAAAACTGATTGTTGGATCAAAGGAAATACAAGACTATGTGCGCGTGTGTAACATAATAACCTTATGGCACCATCTTCATTGTTACACATTTGATTAAGAAAAAGCTAGATCACAGAAAAACACTCCAAAGTGAACTTCATAGAATCAACATAAAAGTGGAGGCAATGACTTCTCTGTAAATAGCAGAGTATCTCTTTAAGAGATCATCAAACTAAGAATGAGGCACAAAGTGGAATGCTAATATTTGTATCTTTTTAAACAAAATAAGAATAACGCAAGAGTCAGACAAAGCGCATACAGTTAGTTTCATATTACATCAGAATGCAAAGCCCAGCACAATTGAAAAACTAGAAAAAGAAGAAACTTGAGTATAATAAACAGCATGAGTGCAAGACATTTCAAATTCCAGAAACAAAAAAAAAAGGGAGGGGGGGTAATGCAAGAAATAGGTTCAAGACAAACTTGTTTCATGAGGTCCATCTAAAGGCGGCAGTGTTCTTGGTACTACATCCCAAGGGTTCGTAGGTGCATCCCTCCTTACACGCATGCCAATTCCACGATCCTGAAAATACAAATAAAATAAATCTGTTTTGCGATGCACTAAGTTTGAGATTCTCATTCTTATATGTTGGTGAGCTGGACCAAACCTTAAACACTTGCTTCTGGTCCGGCATGCTTACTTCATGCGGTGGATAACTGACAAAATAAAGAGAACATTAGAAAGAGTTATTATCTACAGAGAAACAGTGATGGGTGTTTCATCACTACATAAAACGAATTTAAGAGTAACAAAAATCAAGAATGTACCCCCTTCAATATAACAATTTTTTTTATCAGAGCTGCTTACATTTTGAATTTGTATATATAAGTGAAACAAGGCAGTATGAGTGTGAAGGATGAAGTTTTTTCACAGCTGTAGTGTTACTGTAGATCAAAAGAAACTTATGTGAACTATTTCGTGTCATAGTGAAAGGTGATATTGCAAACTCGCTTATGGGATCGAGATGCTTAAGGAACTAAATGAGTGTGAAAGCACTCACGACAAGATGCAGATTAAAATTAAAAAACACATATGCACATTACTTTGAACTAGTTCCTGACCAGAACTCCAGGTTATTTTCTTTGATAAGATCCCAACTTTCAACATTTTCTGCCAGATATCGAAGATGCTGTTTATCGGACACTGTTGAAGGTATTAAACAAGAAGCTGGTTGTGCCATCATGTTGTCAACGCTGAAGCTGACTTGAAATTGTTGAGGTCTCTGCTCCCTCATTTCTGTTAGAGGGGTTCTAGGACGGGTACTATTCCTTGCATTATCTTCAATCTCTGGGACCTGAAAATTGACAAATGTTCGACGCATGACAATAATGAAACTTGGGACAATACAAAATAAGACCACAATAATTTACCATTTAGTTACCACCTTACTAGAGGATTCTGGCCCAATATCCTGATCATTCCTTTGCCTAGAGGTAAATACGTCATAGAAAATAGACCACCATTCATGCAGGAACCCATCTGGAGAAGGAAGCACTGAACCCAAAGATTTCTTGTCTGTGATCAATCAATTTCCAGCAAGATTTAGAACACTAACTGAACAGCTAAGCCAATCAAGTTCTAGCATCAAGATTTAGAATATTAACTGAACTTAATTACATGAATGCTAAGTTCATTATGCAATGAATTATGCAACATTCCCAGGGCAAGCCCATCAACCACCGGAATGTGTAGATACCACCACCTTCATAACACAACCATACAAGCTTTTTTTTTTTTTACATTTATTTTTGTTAGTACTAATAAGCGTTGCATCAAACGACTTAACAACGAAGATCACCAAGAATCAAACACAAAAGACCTAGTCGACGCAGTTTGAATATACCAATTGAGTGAACCCTAAAGATAGGAAGCTTATTTTTAATCCAAATGAATAAGTAGTATAAAATGATGACCATCTAAACTAGTTTCCGACGATTTTAATTACTACAACAAATAACTAAAATAAAATTGAAAGAGAAAAACTTTCTACGTATGTGTGTATGATAATAGAAGTAATAAAGGAGATTCAAAATGACATATATATACCACCGTGATTGTTAGGAAGTTGGGCTTCATTCTTGAAAATCTCAGCGACCTCGTGCATTCCCCTTTTGATCATATAATCATGTATATATAATCGAAGCCTATCAAAAAACCCAAAATCAAAATTAATCAATAAAACAAATATAGACATAAAAAGAAGATCAGTGAAGAAAGAAGAAGAAGAAAAAGATTGGACGCACATTTTATCAGGTTCCCAATCCACATGATCGTTAGAACGTGAGGTCATGATGATCGATCGTCAATCGCCTAAGATAACTAACCTATTCTGTACTTTGTGGTTCAGTTCGTTCCAGTACAACAGAAGAGGGAACAAATTAAGATGAAAAAAATAGAGAGAGAGAGAGAGAGGAGAGAGTGGAGTTAGAGTTATCTAGAGAGAGAGAAAAAGGAAAGGAAATTGAGTTTGAGTTGAAAGTTGAAACGGAAGGAAACGGATGAATGAATGAAAATAAAGAGAAGAGAAGAGAAGAGAAGGAGAGTGTGCTAAGCGGCAAGTGAGAGTGTGTGCCATGCAAATGAAAAAGGAACAAAGCGCACAAAATTCAATTCAGTTTTAAGGGATGGGTTTTGACAGCTTGTGATTGTGAGTTTGTGACCATGAGGCGTTATTATATACCAAATAAAGTGGGTCCCATTTTTAAAAGCCACACACTGGGTGACTTGGTGCTGAGTTGTGCCTTTGGATTGAATTTACCTGCTTTTTTGGTAGAATAGATATTCTATTAGTGCATAGAAGATTATTAAAAAAATAGAATATTAATAAAATAGAATAAAATTGGAGTAAAAATTATAAGTTTATTACACATATTAATATTGTACGTATATTATAATTGGGTAAAATGTATGTTATTTTAAAGGAGGTAAAATTGTGTCATTATAAGAGAGATAAATAAAGAAGGAGAGAGAGTTGATAAAAAAAATAAAAGTGTGGGTCTCTCTCTCTTTGTGAGAAAAAGATATAAGTTGTGTAATTTAAAAAGAAATAAACACTTTTCCTATTATAATTATATATATATATAGGCAATGTTTTTCTCATGCTATTGGAGAGGAGAAAAGTTCTTACACGCTCAAATTCATGATGGGGCCCGTACATAAAAAATAAAAAAAACAAAAAAAATTATTGTACTATATATACGAACTCTCACTAACATGAGGAGACAGCTCTCCTACAACATCAGAATTCTTTTTCCCTATATATATATATATATATATAATCAAATACAATAATAAAAAGGGAAATAATACTCAAATTTTACATGAAGTAGTTATCTCATTTTCTCTCACTTCGAAAATCACATCCCTTCTCTTTTCTTTTTCTTTTTTGCTTTTTAATGGTGGACCCCATATATATATATATATATATATATATATATATATATATATATAATCAAATACAATAATAAAAAATGCAAATTCAACAATAATTTGGGGAGTAGAATTGCCTTTTTTTGGTTATCCCCGAGATTGGGGACCGTTACCTTCCAAAATAACAGTTATTCGTATATCTTATCCGTGCGAAAAGAACGGGAAAACAGATTAAATTTTTTTATCGGCAATTATTGTTAGTTAATCTCTAAAAATAGTCTTAAATTAGATTAGTCCGAATATTGAGGAGACATAAATTTTTCTTCTTCTAAAAATAACAGCATGTACATGTTGTGTGAAGGCGCATGAATGTGAAACAGTGTGGAAGTACATACTACACACTAATGATTTGCACATTGTTTGTCTTTTCACTCTCCACGAGCTTATTTTATGTGGTCATGCAATACATATTTCATGCTCAAAAATGAAAAAATTTGAGATATGCCTGAAAATAAATATAAAAACAAAAATAGTGTAAAATTGTTACTTTTTATTATATTTGGTAAAATGAGTATTGAATACTCTGTGGTCCACACATCATTGTTCTCTCACAGTAATATATTTTCTATAAATAAAACAATTTTCCTTTCCTTCAAGATGCAAAATATTAAATTTTGTGAAAAAAAAAACACTTTAACAGTCTTCTTATTTATGTAAAAACATTAAATTGTGAAAGATTAAAGGGTTAAGTTTTAAAATTCTAAAAAATATTGAATAAATCTTTCAATTTTCATTTATATTTTTATATAGCAAGCTGATTTCTTTAAAATGAATTTAACATTTTTCGTACAAAGTTGATATTGCAAACTCGCTTACGGATTCGAGATGCATAATAAGGAACTAGATGAGTGGAAAGCAATACTCACAACAAGATGCAGATTAAAATCAAAAAACACATTTGTACATTACTCTAAACAATTAAACTAGTCCCTGACCAGAACTTCAGGTTATTTTCTTTAATAAAATCATCCAAACTTTCAACATTTTCTGTTCAGGTTATTTTCTTTATTTGATAAGATCATCCAAACTTTCAACATTTACTGCCAGATATCGAAGATGCTGTTTATCAGACACTGTTGAAGGTATTAAACAAGCAGCTGGTTGTGCCATCATTTTGTCAACGCCAACACTGACTATAAAATTGTTGAGGTCTCTGCACACTCATTGGTGTTTGAAGGATTCTAGGAGGGTTACTATTCCTTGCATTATCTACAATCATTGGGTCCTGAAAATTTACAAATATTCGACGCATTACAATAATGAAACTCGGGACAAATACAAAATAAGACCACATTAATTTATCGTTTAGTTACCACTTTACTATAGGATTCTGTACCAATCTCCTGATCCTTCCTTTGCCTAGAGGTAAATACCGCATAGAAAACAGACCACCATTCATGCAGGAACCCCTCTGGAGATTCATACACTGAACACAAAAATTTCACGTTTAGTGATCAATGAATATCCAGCAAGATTTAGAACATTAACTGATCAGCTAAGTCCATCAATTAATATAAGTCAATCAAGTTCCAGCATCAAGATTTAGAATATTAACTGAACTGAATTACATGAATGCTAATTTTTGTTAATATTATTAAGGGTTTTATATTTCTCATGTCAACATGTGAATTCAAATCTTCCTACATACCCTTCGATTTCCGTGCTAGAAAAAATTATATGTAGGTACAATTTTTCCATAACACGGAAATCGACAGGATGTGTCTACAAAAGATTTGAATTCTCATGTTAAATGAGAAATATAAAACCCTATTAATAAATGGTGCATCAAACGACTTAACAATGAAGATCACCCAGAATCAAAATCAAATATTAATAAATTGGTTTTTGAATATACCAATTGAGTGAACCCTACATACAGTCTTACCCAACCCTACATATTATTTTTCGGATCCAAATAGTGACTTTTCCAATGCTTCTCCCTCTTATTTTTCATCCAAATGAATAAGTAGTATAAAATGATGACCGTCTAAAATAGCTTCCACAATTTTAATATAACAAATAGATAAAATAAAATTGAAAGAGAAAAACTTTCTACGTATGTGTGTGTGATATGAGTAATAAAGAAGTAGATTCAAAATGAGATACTTACGATCGACGTTGCTAGGAAGTTGGGCTTCATTCTTGAAAATCTCAGCGACACCATGCATTCCCCTTTTGATCATATAATCATGTATATATAATCGAAGCCTATACAAAACCCAAAATCAAGATTAAGCACTAAAACGGATATACACATAAAAAGAAGAAGAAAAAAAGATTGGGCTTACATCATATCAGGGTTCCAGTCCCCGGTATTACTTGAGTTCATGATGATCTATCGTCAATCGCCTAAGATAATCTCTACAGTACTTTCGGGTTTGGTTCCGGTATAATAGAAGAAGGAATAAAGATTGAGAAAAGAAATATAAAAAGAAGAAGAAGAGAGAGATGAGTTAGAGTTATCTAGAGAGAGAAAGGGAAAAGGAAACTGAGTTAGGGTTGAAGAGAAGGAAACAAATGAATAAAGAGGGAAGAGAAGAGAAGAGAAGAGAATGTGCTAATTAATGGTTAAGTGAGAATATTTATGGATGCATTGAATTATGTATATTTATTATTATTTTTTCTTATTATCTCTTATCATTAAATCTTAATCATTGATTTCTGTCAATCTAACGGTTATAATTTATGTGGTCATATTTATTATTTAATTATTAATTTTCAATAAATTATAACCGTTAGATTAACGGAAATCAAAGGTTAAGATTTGACATTAAAAAGTTGTAAGAAAAATAAGTAATAAATATAATTTCTCCATATAATATAATACGTATTTTATTTCTATTAAATTATTAATAAATAATTTATTTTAAAATCAGATGAGAAAATAATTTGATAAAAAGTAAAATACTCCCTCCGCAAACCAATTTTGAAAGAGAGGTGTTTGGATCGGATTGAATTTCTGATTTTTTGGTAGAATAGATATTCTATTTTTGAAAAGTAAATTTAAACATTTTTCGTTATTTATTATCCATATCTTTTTATCCAAATTCCTATGATTATGGCAGGATTCACGCATTTTGTTTTTATAAGAATCCACGTATTTTTATTTTTTGTCATATAAATTTACCATATCTGATCTTTCTGAAAATAGTAGCAATCACATGTTGCGTGAAGGGGGGATGAATGTGAAACAGTGCGGAAGCACAGATTCCTAACTGGAATGGAATCACTCTTCCCATTGTAATATTATTTTCTATACGTAAATCTTCCTTTCCCTCAAGATGCAAAATATTATATTTTGTCAAAATATTTTAAGAGTTCGTTTTGGTGGACATGAAATAATAGGACTAGATATGATAAAATTGCGGAGAAAATAGGATATGATATGAGATTGGTAAACTGATATCATATTGTGAGTTTGATATGTACTAGATAAACAGTATAATATGATAATATTATTTTATCCGATATTTGAGATAAACCATATAATATTAGTATATGATATAAATAGATAAAAATATTGTTTTTAAAATAATTTTATATGATTTTTTAAAATTGATTTTTAAACTATTTTTTATTTATTTACACGTTAGTTTTTACTTTAAATTATTCAAAAAAATTAAAAGTCATAATGTAAATTAAATATATTAAAATACATAAATAATTTATAGAATTTTTTAAAAAAATACCCTCACCAAATAAACTTTTTTAAGTTTTACATTATTTGTTAAAATTGATGGCCATTGGCTAGTGACAATAGATGATATTAGTAGCAATTGTGGATGTTTATCCAAAAAAAAACAAGTTGCAATTGTGGATGATGATGTGATGATGACAATGGGTGGTGGTGACATCATTTATAATAGCTGATAATTGTGATGGCTGATTGGTAATTTGCTTTATATGAATTCAAAATCTCAAACATGGTACAAGAGCAATAATGAAGAGCACGAAGCGGCACAGATATTTCATATATTAGTACTTTTTACAAAAATTATGAAATAAATTTAAACCCCCCCCCCCCCCCCCCCCCCCCCCCCCAAAATACTACAGTACCGTGTACTGTTTTTTTTTTTCACCGGCAACACCAATCCATCATGGTTGCAAAAAGTTGTGAGTGTAGGAAATTTTTTCTGGTCATGTTAAATTATAGGATAAAAATAAACCCTGGGAATATATTAGTACCTTTTACAAAAATAAAAAGAAAATTAATATTGCCCCCCCCCCCCCCCCCCCCCCACACAAAATACTACAGTTCCGTGTACTGTCCACAGTCACCAGCAACACCAATCCATCATGGTTGCTGCTGTTATAACTATTAAAATCACTAAAAAAAATTTCCTTCATGTCATTAGGATCTACACGAATGATATTCTCATAGTTGTTAAAATCTCGATTTATTATTATGATTTTATGTTTTTATGATTTTTTTTATTAAAATAATTTTATCAATATTCTAAATGTTTTTATGTTTTTACGATTTTATGTTTTATGATTTTTTTAGCCCCTCCTAATTTTATTTAAAATCTTGATTTTAACAACCTTCGACACTTCAAAATAATTGATGTAAGGTGTCAGATATTTTTGAATAATCTGATACTCCCTGATATTCTAACACGCATTGCAGAAACTCAAAAAAAATTCAAAGATTGCGTTGCGTTGTATTTTTAGTTCCAACTATTAAATTCATTGGATTACGATTATCATTTTATTGAGTTTAATATATCTACATGTGATATCTTATTCTCTTTGCAAAATTAATAGATATTATAAGTTTAGCTTCATTTTTTCTATTAAATTATTGAATATTAAATATATTATACACTATATAAATTAAAAATATTATTTAATATTAACTTGTGTGTTGAAATCTAATATTTTTAAAAATTAACATGTCTATTATCAAAAAAAAAATTAACATGTCGTATATTATATCCCATATCAATACCAGTGTAACATACCTCGTGTTATCCCAAAAGGTGCCACGACATTATCCGGGTACCAATAAAGAGCAAGCGGATATGCAAAAGGAAGGGAAACAACACGAGGAACCAGAATTTCACTATCAATTCGATAGCAAAGACAATCTTATATGAATAAATTTGTGGGTTTTCATCTGAGAATAAGAGTACCAGCTAAGGAGCAGAAAATGTGTGACAAAGATTAGAACAACAAATGTGACATGAAGCATAAAGGGTAATAATTGGAAGAGAGTACTAAGCCCAAAATAACAGCAAACACAGACCGATCATTAAAAAATAAAGAGTAAAATTTCCTTTGAATCCCTAATAAAAAATACTGTTAAAAAAGATGTTTAGTATAAAATTTAAAATGAATTTATTGTAGTTCTTTTAAGAGATTAATGTGGGTTTTTTTTGAATTTGAGAGGAACCACAATTTTAAATTCACTTTGAATTTCTTAGAAATTCGGGATTAAATTTTTTTTATAAGGGACTAAAATGGAATCACATTTTTTATTAAGGAGCCAAAAGAAAGTTTAGTAAAAAATAAATCAACTTTAAAGTAATCCAAGTAGGACGGAAAAAAGAAAAAAAGTCAAAACTAAGTGGAAATCGAATGAAAACACTCCAAGTTTGGGCTTTCCTTCTTCGCCTTTGCATTTGCTAAAAAATGGCCACCCTTGTTTTTGTCTGCGAAAGAAAAGGTGAGAACTTTTTCCTTGCTCTCATAAGCAATTAAGCAGTAATTTTAGGATATAACCTATTTGAATAAAATTCCTCTAAATTGAATTTTCTTTTAAAGTGAGCAAGTAAGAATGTTTTTATTATTAATTTAATTTAAAATATATCATAATCTTAACCAATTAAAATTTAAATATTTTAAAATAAATTGTAATCTTAACTCATTAAAATTTAAAGTGTTTTCATTTTAAAGACACTCGAATCTCCTTTCCAACATTCTCAATCATAAATCTGGCATCATAAACCTTTAAAACTTTCATCTTACCGAATATAATCTCATATATATTAGCAGCCATAGCTAGCAATCTTGTTTTCACTAATCATTTATCCACGAGGATTTCTTCTTCTAATTTCAACTCTACATATTTTAAATGCATATCCTATAATAGTTGCACTAAGAATTAAAGTGTGGATTTCCACTATATAGAAGGCTGAATAGAGGATATTTCATCCACTTTCTTTGGAATTCCTCAATTCATTTAGGAAATGACTGAAACATCAATATGTACACACATTTATGCTTCATATGGAACCAAAGTGCACACCAAGGTGTACAATTATGAAATGGTCCATGGAACAAAGGTGTTACAGATGAGAAGTTCTAATTTCCCATGAAAGTAGGCCCTGTGAGGTTAGGATCTCGCTGGAGTCGCCATTCCTTCTCCTTCAAGTACTCAAGCAGAGACTGTGGTTCATTTCTCAGGTCTGTCACAGCACCATGCACATAAGGGCTTGGTCTTTGAAAATTGTTTAAGAGACTGGCTTTGTGTTCACCTGCACCAAAAGCTGAGACAAAACCTGGCTGCAATGGTGGAGGCCCTGGGGGCTCCATATATATGTACTGGTTAGAAGACAAAGGATTGCCCCATCTATCAAAATGGTTAAACCTGTAAGTATCATGATAGAGGAAGTTTTCATGATTTGAAGGAGCAGGAGTATTCAAATGAGTAGGCTGCATATAATTATTGGTCCACTCAGGTTTGTGATTCTCTCTGTACCAACGCAGCCATTCTGAAGAAGTCATTCTGCCAGGAGGTGGGTATCCACTGGAAAAAACTGGAAAACTAGGATCATATTCGCGTTGTCCATGAGTAGAACTCCAATCTGAATAACCACTTACTGGTAGTGGTGTTGAGTTGTCTGGAAATAATGGAGCAGAAAAACTAGGTGGTACATTAGTAAACCAGGCAGCATTATCAGGCAAGAATGGAGCAGAAGGTACTGGAATAGAATATGTAGCAGAAGAGGGATTGAAGTTTGAAGATTTATCCACTGAAGTGATCACTGAATTCTCAGTTTTATTGATGGAAAGACCTTCCAATGATGAAGAAGCTATTTCCTCAATGGGCTGCAACCTGTGCTCACTAATAAGACCATTTGTCCCATTATTTCTGTTGTTGCTCAAACTTCCTCTACCAAGGACCCAAGCATTGAGCGAGGGAGGGCCAGCAGAGATTGGTGCTTCAAAAAAAGTGTGTGAATTTGATTCCTTTGTTGAAGGTTCTTGCTGTTTGATTGTTTTGTCACTCCTGAAATCCGAAGTGTTGGCATGGAATTCCCATGGATCACTTTGAGTTTGACCAGGGTTTTGTTCCATAAGCAGAGATGAAGCGCGGCGCAAACAATCATCAGACATTAAGCTTTGGTCATCCTTGTCCTTTGGTGACATCCGCTCGTTAGTGGAGATAGAAGGGTATGATGGTGCAGAATTATACCTTGTGAGAGGCCTGAAGAGAATAACTTCTTCTTCTTCTACTGCAAAAGATTTTCCATTGGTGCTGGAGCTACTTGGATTATCCTCTCTCATCCATTTGCCATGTTCCCCTGGGTCTTTGCTAATTTGCTGATTCTGCTCTTCCCCTCTTGTACTATTACCATTGGACTCCACATTTTCTGTTTCTTTCTTGCCATGATCTTCATTTGATCTAGCCACATAAAACTTTTTTTCTAACTTATCATATGTAATCCACTTTTGCAAATCATTTGATCTGCTTGCAATTTTCATTCCTGCTTCTAAGATGCGCTCAGTACGCAATTCAATTCCACTTTCAGAATTGTCACTGTGTTCCCTCTTACCACAGAAATCTAATGAGAAATGTGAACAAGCTACCGGTACAAAGCCCCTCAACTCATAATCCTCCCATAGAGGGGTACGATCAAGAAGCTTCTTGGTTTCCTTCCTATTGTCATTTAGTTGATTTAGAAGTTCAACAAACACATCAAAAAAGTAAGAAATGGCTCTTCTACTCTTTTGATCAGTAGCACATTCTTCAGTTGCGTTAAGTATGCTTGAACCCCACTCCACAAAAACAAGCACAGAAGCCAATAAGGGGCAATCACTCAACGAACTAGCCTTTAGGCATCTTTCAACAAAACGTCCCATGAAGCTGAATGCGGCAACTAATGCCAGCTGCGTCAACTGCCTATCATTTTTCTCTTCTGATTCATTTTTTTCAAGTTTATCAATTAGATTCTTTAGGGAAAAGATGAGAACAGAAACTGCTTGTATGGCTCGGAAAGGACCTCTTCTGGCTAAACCCATTTGATTATAGGATTCCAACATCGTCTTTAGTTCTATATCTTCTAGCTCCATCATTTTATCTAACTCTTCAATTGTAGTTGCCAATGCAATAGAGAAATCCTCTAAACTGCTTCAGGAGATAAAGGGCAAACAACATCAGAAGTTCAGAACAAATATTATAGAAACGTATGCATTAATCTGCATGCTATGAGGAATTTTTTGTGTCAAACAATTTGATATGACACAGTCTGAGTCTGGCATAAACTAAACAAGTAGGGTTCTCTGGCGTATGATGTTGCTACCTTGAATAAATATATTACACCCTATGCTAGCATAATATGTAAACCAATGTCTATTTATGTCTATGTTTAATCCTCAATATAATTAACAGTTAACAGTGAACTTGCTTCTTTCAATTTGCTGCCGCTAATATATGCGTAGACATTCGCTCATGTATAAATGATGACCTAAAGCTGTATAGGCATTGCTAGAAGTCTTTTTACCAAGTAAACTAAAGTCATTTTAAAGAATCCAGTGTAAATGCATCATGGTGGCATGCAGAAATATTACTTCACCCAAAACAAATGAGAGAAAATATATTGAAAAAAGATATATGTTCATTGTCAGGAAAATCATTAAAATCTTCAGGACCATGAATTCAACTACAACGTTTATTTGTCTGTGCAGTTTAACTGCCACAAGTGTTTCAGAAGTACAGGCCCATAATCAGATTCTTCTTTAAACCTCTAAACCAACTCATAATTCAGAAAAACATATAGACTTCTAAATGTTTTGGACTGCCTTCAAATAAAATACTTTTATTTTATTTTCTCTCTTTCATTTATAAGTTACATACATGCAGAAATAATCAGTGTAGTTAGAACCTTGGCATCACTATCATCTTTTAGAGGCAGAGGTGGTATATAAAAGCTCTCGTATCATGCTCACAACAAAAAAATGTATCCACACACGACAAAGTGTAAATATTAACTGCTTTAAGGCAACTAGAAACCCTACATTATAAAAATAGTTATTAACTATTAACTCAACAGATGTGCTCAAGAAGAAATGCTATTCAAAGATAGAGTGAATATGTATCCAAAAAATAAATAAAAGATACAGTGAATATGCATGACTAAATTTGACTACAAAGAGGGAATTCAAACAGTAAAAAGGCAAGACAAAATGCCAGGAAAATTGTAGAACAAAATAAAACAAATACAAGGTATACCTTGATGTTATGAAGAGGAAACTTATTGTTCTGACCATAAGAGACCATAACTTTGTGTCTGTAAAATGATTACTTTCGCCTTTGATTGTTTTGCAGTTTGAGCTATCATCTTTCAGTTGTGCCTTGGTCTCTTCACCTTTTCTTCCACAAGGTTTTATGAAATCAAAGCAGACTTCACTGGAAACATATTGCAGATGAGATGATCTGTTCTGCAAGATCATAAGAGACACTTGAGGAGATGGAACTTGATAAGCTTAGAAACATTAAACATATTGATAGAATAAAATTTAGTTTATTAAAGAGCCTCAATATCATATTACCTTTTCAAACAACAAGATAAGATTGTTCCAGGCATCAGGAAAAGGTTCTTTAACTGCTAAACTTCTTACACAGTGGTAGAGAGTAAGAAATTCATCACCAACATATGTTGCCAGTACAGCCAACTGTAAATGAGCTAGGTTACTGTCATTCGGAAAAAAAAGAGTACAGTATAAATGTTCCTCTTATGCAACAGATAAGAAACAATTACCTGATTTTGTGGGTTCCCACTATCTGGCCAAATCCTTGTTGCTTCCAAGTAATGGCTGGCAGCAACTGCCCAATTATGATTTTGAATATCAGGGTTTTCACATTGTTGTTTGTACCTGGCAAGATCCCCCATACAAACTAAGCAACGATGACATAAATATTGGCATTTCAGCATCGCATCTGGTTCACCTGAAGTAGAAATCCAACCCTTCTTATAAAACAAGGCCTCTTCTGGCACTCCATATTGTTTTCTAAGTTTTACAATCAGAGTTTGGTAAAACTCAATAGCTTCTGACAGAAATAACTTAAATAACAAAAAATGATCGCCATTGTTTCTCGGCACAACATCATCTTGCAGCATTCCTGATTTTTTGCCCTCCACATTACCGGAGCTTTTCTTTATTATTTTGCGAAATTCATCAATATGCTTATAGTGGAGCTTCCACAAAGAATATTCAACATCCTGAAGTTCTGAAAGCAAGTGATTGTTCAATATTATTCTCTCATAACTAGACCGGACCTTGCGGTACAAGTCTTGAACATCGGAGTGCAAAAGGCCTTTAGAATGGATCAATGCCCACAACTGCTTTTCAGAATTCCCAATCTGAACATGCCGAAAAGTTGAAAGTTAAGGATATCTATTAAAATATTTTTACAAAACCTGAAGCATAACAAGGAATTCTAGTTTCAGAAAGTCACCTCAGAGAGAACTTTTTCTTCTTTATGAATTACAGGAGAATGTGATAGATTAGTTGTCATGGTCGAAACTGAAGGGCTTCCTTCAAAAGTAATACATCTGCTGGGAACAAACCTGACCTATTAGTAAGTGGTGCCATTCTTGGTACAAGGGCAGGAAAAACATACTTCAAATATTAAACCTCAACATATTATTATAGAGGAGGGAAACTACCAAAATTTTCCTCTGCCAACTTACTACATATCTAATCACCATTAGATTAACATTTACTCTCTCTTCAAAAACTTTTTAACATTCACTCTCTTTGATCCAATGGTGATGTGATGGGTAGTAAATTAGAAAGTTTTTCAATTATTATAAACTCTTACTATTCAATTTCAACATGGTCAAAAGTATAGATATAAAGATGCCAGAATCACACGTAAGAAAGTTTTTCAATGCTAAAATTTCACTTTAGATGTATGTGCTCATATCAAAAAAACTATTCAATCTATCCATGAAAAAATTTATTGGATTCTGCAACTACCATAGAACTCAAAATTTGGAAGAACTCAGCAATTGTAGATCAATGACTGTGGTCAATGCAACCATTGATGCAATTGTTCCCCCCATTATTAGTCTAATACATGGCCACTATTAACAAAAAGAAGTATACTTCTGTAATATGCTTTTTAATTAAAATCTGAAAATAGTGCAGTGCAAGTTCTTTGCATTGTGGAGTAGAACAAAGCGCACTCCATTCCAATGCCATTAGAGGGTAGAAATACTTCCAGGATACCAAAATTTAAGTATGCATCAAGCAAAATTTAAGGGCATTGGAGGCTGGCGGCCACAATGTTTTAATGGCTGAAAAAATTAGTAGATTGACAGGAGTTTTAGGACAAAGGGTCAGATTTTTGTGTCCCTTTTAAGAATGAAAATGAAGAATTCAGGGGTGAGGGGGACAAAAAAAAAAACTTGTCCCTGAGATTTTCACCCCAAATTTTACCAAACTGACAAAAAGAATAAAGACAATTAAGCACGTGGTACCAAGAATCTCAGTACTAAAAACATTAAGGCAAAACACGCATCCCTAAATACCATATATAACCAACTCTAAGCTGAGATCTATCCAGACTACTATTTAACAAAAGAAACGACAATGATCTTATTTGAGCAATTAGTTGACCATCTTCTTCATCTTTATGGATAAGCAGAGATGTAATGATTTACAAAAGGATATATCTATGTTTGAGAAAAGAAAAAATAAAGAATAAGAAATACCTCAATACCTTCCCAATATCCATACTACACATTAAGACCCAACTAAGGGGCAAACATGGGACAATAAGGAAATTTGGGAGTTGCAAGTTTAATGACCAGACTCATATAAGAACTAAATTGATAAAATTTGACTGCCACCACACTCACATGAACAAGGAAAGTCACAAAAACATAAAAAAAAAAAAAAACCACACCCAGAAAAGGAAAGACAATAATATACCTATTGAAGATGATACTCTTGAATAAACAATTCTAGCTGCAAACAATGAACCAGACACTGAGCCCAAATTATCCAAAGCAAGAACATTCACTTAGTTAGAGACACCTGTGAGAGAGAGAGAAAGAGAAGCGGAGAAAGGAAGAAGGAAGAAGAATTGGACCACCTTCAATTGTGAAACAGACAAAGTAAAAGGTGAGAGATTATGATGAAACTGAATACAAGACAATTCTCTTAACCATTTTTTTTTTTTGGCTTTTGATAAAAAAATCTTTTCTACATGTACATAAAAATATAAAACGAATATAAAAAAGTGCCTTATCATCATTATCTCTTTCTCTGACTAAATATGAAGGATCACTTGTAAACCAAGACAACGACTATCTCTGTGCCTTTGGACTTATCTAATGATTCACAGTGTACCATGATCAATTCTGCAAGGTCAATAACGTAAAAAACCTCATTTAGCATTTAATAAAAATCTTACGTCAAATAAAACTGAGATGACTTGTGATTATATACGTGTAAAGTGTTTTTCTTTTTTTTAATAGTAGTGTCACCCAATCAATTATTAAAGCTGATAATTTGAGTCCATAACTATTAACTAAAAACGCCAAGGCTCTAACGATAACATATTAACATCACAGTTTATATCTAGAAGCAGGAAAAAACATTGTGCAAAAAGTTAAGAACTAACGGTACATTATTAATTAAGACATTTACTTATAAATTTTAAAAGAAGTTCAACCCTTTAAATTTAAAAGTCATTTCCTAAACACCACATAAATGGTTAGCGCTCTCCTCTTAAACCCGAATAAAATAGTACTAACTTTTATATATATATATATTTTTTTTTTGTTACAAAACTTTTATATATAATTTGAGCCTCACCTAGCACATACGAGATATAAAACTAAATCCATGAATAATCTAAGAAGCCCAATAACTAAGAGTTAAAAATTAAGGAAACATGTTCATCCTGCATTCTTGCAGACACATCACTATGATATTAATAGTTCAAAATTTTACAATTATTCTAATAGCCAATAATTAAGGCACAAACATTTAATTCTAGCTATACCTAAAAAGCATACCCCACAAGTATACATTTCGCACATAAAATAGCCTGCAATAACTATTTTTACCCACCAATGAAATTAAATATCATCAATTTAAAGCACTATCAGTAGAACAATCAACAACTATATAAATATATAATAGAGGCTTGAAGCCAAAATATCATTATCTAATCCATCTTAACTTAAATTCGTTAATCAGACACTGAGTTAGAGCTGCAGTGCACCCTCACATTTATCCTGGCCAATCAAGACAACCCACACCAAACTCTTGATCCTCTAAAAGGATCCCGCTAAAGAATTCTGGGCACGTTTGGTACATGATAAATTTTTATTAATTTAGTAGATAATTATTACTGGAATATAGTAAGAAATATATTTTACTGATATATTACTAAAAAGCTGTTTGGTAAGATCAAATTTTCCCGAGAAATTAGGAATAAATTTACTGAATGTATGTTTAGTTGGTTGTGATATATTTGTAATAATGTTAGGTTATTTTATGAAAATAACCCCCAGCAGTACAAAAATGAAGGTCACTTCCATCAATTCTTTCACGCCTAATGTTCCATTTCCCATGGCAACAAAGGTTCCATGTAATCAATGGATTTATTTGCAAACTGTCCGTAGCATTACTTACAAATACTAAACCATTGCCAGGATTAATTTACACTCTGTGTTCTTTACTTTTTTTGTCAATCAAACGTGGGTTTCGTATTTCTCCAACCTCGATTTTCTGAGGAAGGCCAAATAATCCGGCTACCAAACGCCACCTAAAGGAATCTCTTCCCAACATCAACCATGTGTGCTCTAGTGTAATCCTTATGAGCTTATCACAATGTAACACTGAAATTCAAACTTATAATCTCATTTAAATTAGGGTTTTATAAGAGTTATGTTGTAGGAAAAGTGATTGTGTAATGTTATAGAGATTCATTTTGCGTGCCAGAATTATTTTTTTTGCTGTGGGCCCCACAAAATGTTGTGAGTGTAGGAAATTTTTTCTTGTCATGTTAAATTATAGATGATAAACCCTTTAAATCATCTATATCTTTTATATTAGATCAATCTTAATAGCTTATACATATTATTATTTTTATTAATTTTTTTGGTAATATTTTCTAATTAATTTAACATGAATCACTTTTATTATTTTCTGGTAATTTATACATCTTATACACATTCATCCATCAATTATTAAATAATATTTATAGGTTTTATTATCATGTTTTTAAGTGATTAATGTTATGAATTATTAAATAATATTTATAGGTTTTATTATCATATTTTTAAGTGATTAATATTTCTCATATTGTAAGAGATAAAATCATCTCTTACACATACATAAAAGGATGTGAGGCCCACATGTGAGAGAAAAAGAAAATAAGAAAAAATATGAACCCACATATTTTTATATATGTATGAAGAATAAATTTATTTCCTATAACACAGGAAATAATAAATCCTATTTTTAATATAATTTTGCACCACATTGTCGCAATTGCCTCTCTTTTTTAATATTGGAGATATAGTTTGTATCTTATCTGCATCATTTATTTTTATAAGCAGTAATGTTTCTATAGCCGTACACGTATTACTTTAGGCAATTATTATTTTTAATATTAAAAATATTATTTTGGTAAAATAAATAACCATATTAATTAGGTACTTTCATTTTCCAATAAGATATGACAAAGGTCTTACCATACATGGGTGACCCATATGTGCCAGGTGGAGTGGCTGCTGAAGAGTGGTTGAGAAGGTTATCAGTTTAAATATTAAATTATATCATTTTTTTAGGATCTTTCTCCTTTGGATCAATCATAATTGGATCTTTCACCTTTGGATCAATCACAATTAGAACGTTTGGATTTTAGAAATATTTTTTACAAAAATTAAAGTTATTTTATTTTTTCAAAAATATTTTTTTTTGCTTTTATTTTTTATAGAAGCTAAAAATTTTGGCTTTCAAAACAAAAGATTTTTGACTTTTTATTTATTTATTAAACAGACATTCAAATAGATTTTATAGTAAGAGTATTTTTATATAAAAAAAGTAATTTTTGGCTATAAAAAAGCCTATCCAAACGGATACATAAATATCTTGGCACTTTTTTTTTTTTTAACAAAATATCTTCGCACTTAATTAACGTCTCGGATAGGTTGAAAGATACAGCTTTTGACTTATGCGTTGCTTTATGAATACTCAAACGAAAAATAAATGACTAGGTCAAGTTAAACCTTGTACGCTTGTCTTATCTCTGTAAATAAAATAATAAATAAAGGCACCAAATTGCTTTCCTACACAAGAATGTTATACACGTATACTTACACAGTTACACCCATCATTTAAGATTTATATACTTTACATTATTTAATTGAGTAAGGATATAGAAAAATCTACTACCAACTCACTACATCCATAATCACCATTGGATCAATGTTTTCTCTTTCTTCAAAAACTTTTCAACATCCTCTCTCTTTGATCCAATGGTAATTGTGAATATAGTGAGTTGGTAGTAGATATTTTTTGTAGTTAGAATATCTCCCCTCTATTTAATTATATCTAAATCTATTTCATTTTCTACACATTTAGATTTTAATTCAGTGATGTAGGCAGATGTAAAAGACGTAAGAATATGGTGTTGGGAAATTAGCATTTTTCTTTACTATATATATGAGCTACAAAAACCAAGCTTTTAAAAAGCTCATTGATTTGCTTACATTTAAAGGTGCAAATATTTAATAAATTATATATATTACGAAAATGAGTGACATTATATATATTATATAGGGTTTATCATCTATCATTTAACATGACCACAAAAAATTTCTTACACACACAATATTTTGTGGGGCCAGCATGTAAAAAAAGTGACTGATACGCAATATATATCTATAACATAACACAATCACTTTTCCTACAACATAACTCTTATAAAACTCATATATATATTATGGGAAAACATTTTCTCACATTGAATTTCATGTTGTGACCCTTCGATTTGCATGCAAAGCTTTTCTTTTCTTTTTCTTTTTTTAATAAGTGTGGGATCCACCACTAGTTGAGTAGAATTGAATTCTTATGCAACATGAGAAAATCAAATCCCATATATTATTACCTCGTATATATAATCAAGTTTTTCCATTTAATTATGGATTTAATTAGTATAATGTTGCATGATATAAGAACATTTTCCTACTCTCACAATAAAAAAGAGAGATAAAATAAAATGATGAAAGAGAAAAGAAAAGTGTGGACCCCACCTCTTAGTTGTGGGTAAAAAAGTTTTCTTTGAGTCATGTAAGATGATACTCATAAAACCATTTAATTATATTTGGTGGCAGTCAATTTTTTGCACACGTTTAATGTAATTCCGTCATATAAATGGACGCGAGAGATTTGATGGATGTGTTTCAAAGCGTTTTCCATACGGAAAAGCAAGCAATGAACCACGCTCAGTAGTTAATAGATGCCTTTGTGTAATTGTGTTCATAATCATGGGGATAATAATCTCCCCAATTTCGGTTAGGTAATATCCAAACCCAATTTCTAGCCACATAAGTTCGGTTCGATTGCATAGGGACATAGACTAAAATTAGAAAAGACTTTTTATGTTCCAAAAATATTGATGGATTGAGACATCCATAAGGATGCGGGGGCCCTACGTAGTTGTTGTTTGGTTAGTGGTTTGATATCCATTACATGCCAAAATTCAAAGTTCATCATTATTCATGTAGCATGTTACAGGGTCCCACTTGTCTCATCTCCATTCTAGAGCAAGTGCTTATAATAGAATTGATTATCTCTGCACAAGATGGAATATGTTATGATTTGTTTGTTTCCTCACCTTCTTTAATGGTTTGGAAATAATTTTCTAGTAATGTCTAGTTAGTTGCAACCTTACCGGTTCTATTGGCCATATTTATGTCATTTGGGGTCTACCCCTTTAAATTAATTTCATTGAAAATAATGAACAAGCACTTTATGCTGGGTTAAACAATTTTAAAAGCATGTTATGACTAGAGGGCAACAAGAAATTTCTTAGCATTGCAGATGTAAATGCAAACTTTTATTTTGGTTGGAATTCTTTGTTATTGGATTGAAAGTTTAGCACTGTTCAATGCTTGAAGATTAACCATGATAATATGAGTTGGGTTACGAGCAACCAAATTTGGGAATCTGTCTGGTTATTTGAAAAAATGCCTGAAAGAACATCTAATGTGGATGAGTGTTATCTATTTCTATATTCTTTATTGGGAGGATATAATTTTATGGGTTTATCATCTATCATTTAACATGATTATAAAAAAAAATTTATACACACGACATTTTGTGGGATTCACAATAAAAAAAATTCTGACACGCAAAATGAATATCTATAACATAACACAATCATTTTTCCTACAAGATAACTCTTATAAAACCTTAATTTTATACTAGTGTTTAATTACAGATTTAGCACCTGCACGAAATCTACAATCTCTCATTTGGAGTCTTCCCATTTAATAATTTTAATGAAAATGATGGTTAAACACTATAATTTCACGAGGTTAACCAATTTCACAGGCATGATGTGACCTACAATAACTTGAACAACTTTGTTGACATTGTAGATAAAAATGCAATTTTATTTCTATCCTAGGTATAGAAAGTTACAATTAAGTCCACGAAGCTTCCCGAGCACCTACGATGTATTTGTTAACCCGCAAGCTCACGGCAACGGAGCTTCTTTAAGTTAGGGGTTCAAATCCTTTCTTGGAAAATTTTTGGGGGCCAGAGGAAAAAAATGTATCTTTTTTAGTTGGGAGATTAGTCTCATCATTCCTCCTCCGGTAACGAAGCTCAATGTACCCGCTATTCTAATGAGGGGCTAGCCTATAGGGCCGTACCCCGAGGATAAGGTGACTGGAAGGTTGAATGAGGATACCTACGGGTTATACAAAAAAAAAGGAACAGAAATATGAGATTATTATTATTTTTTTTTTTTTGTATACACTAAAATATGAGATTCTGATTAACTAGGTTTATTAATCATTTTGCATTCATTTATAATTTTTTTGTATCAATTAGTCTCTCTCCCTTAATTGTTATATATCAATATGTTTCAATTTGACCTGTTGACCGAAACTTACTCAAGTAACTCACTTATTCAATTAAGTGTCGAGCGTAAGGGTTTTGTATTAAAACAACGCTCGAATGTCTCTTCCTCTTCCTCTTCCTTTTCGGTCTTATATCAGCAAAAATCTTGTAACCTCTCCATCATCAATATGTCACGCATGTCAAGCGAGTCCGGCGGAACGTTATGGCGAGAGACCACCACCAATGAATTAAGTTAGTCCAAATACATTAAATGAGTCTGACACCATGTCTCAATCCAAAACCTTAAAACATTGGGTTCACGGATCCTTCCACTTATATACTCGTCACTTAACACGTTGTCAACTAATGTGAGACTTAATCACACTTGAATATCTCAGTAAGTTTTTTTACTCGATAGCATATGTTTAAAAAAAAAGGGTTTGAATATAATTCATTCATATAGCTTTGTAAATAAAAATTTTATGGAAGTGTTCCTCATGTAAAACTTGAATTAATAAATTATGTGTTTGGATTAATAAATTAAGATTTTTAAATAGTTTATCAAACGAGTTATAATACGGGAATAAGGAAATCAGTTTGCAATTACATTGCTTTATTAGTCTCCTTTATTCTTCAGGTAGAGTGGTATTTTTTTTTTTTTTAACATTTTCATATTGTCTTATGTTTGCTTCAGTTTGTCAAACACGCTTGTTGCTGCAAGCCTGCAACTCAAAATCACTGCATAGCACATTAGTTCACATGGAACCTAGGCCTCCTGAAAGGCGGTGGGAACCTTACCAAAGGTCAAGGTTGAGTCAAAAACAAAAAGTGTAGCTTAAAACTATTTTACAAAATAAATTCTATCAAATGAGTTTTTTTGTATTTTTATTCTAAAAATTAAAAAAATGTTTTTAAAAACAGTATTCTAAAACGGGCTTACATCATGCGTTAAGCGTGTTTCCATTTCCCCCACAGAAATGACTGGGAATGGAAAGCCACCAGTACAATTTAGAATTCATCACGCTCTGAAAAGTGAAAACTCTTAAGAAGAATTAGCCTTGTTTTTTAAAATAGTTTTCTAGTTTTGAGAAAAAAAAAAAAAAAAAATCGTTTGGTAAGTCTTTTGTAAAATAAAGATTTAAAATCTGTAACTATTTTTTTTGTTTATTTTTAGAATCAAATTTAGAAAACATGTCTGAGTTGTTTTTGTTTTCTGTTTTAGTTTTTAATTTTTCATAATTATTCTATAAAATAATTTTAAAAACAAAACACAATCAAATAAGCACTTAGAATCTGTTTGATTGTGTTTTGATTTTTTTATTATTTTTAAAACTGTTTTATAGAATAATTATGGAAATAGTTGTTTGCTGTATTTTTTATTTTGAAAGTTAAAAATCAAAACAAAAAATAAAAACAATATATATCCTCTAAATTTGATTTTAAAAATAAAAAAATAGTTATATTTTTATTTATTTTTTTACAAAATAACCCTTACCAAATGAATTTTTTTTATTTTTTATTGTGAAAACTAAAAAACTGTTTTTAAAAAATAGTGATTAAACAGAGCCTGATAATTTCCCAACTTCAGCAAATTGGGTCCAAAAGTCATCATTGGCGACTAGGTAGCACCTTCTCTTAGACACGGTGAAATTTCCATCCGGCCCCTGATAAATTTCCGTCATGGAGTGGAATATGTATGTCAAACCATTTAACACTCGTACATTTTAATATCATTGCTTTAACTGACCAAGACTTTCTATACCCAATAAGGCAATAGCGCTAGGAAATCACAATCTTCATCTTCAAAATCCAGAAGAAATTGTTTGTTTAATTAGTAATTAGATTCTCGTTCTATGCTCAAATCATTTCATGCTTGTGACTTATAAATATTGGTTAACGTAGATTGTGGAGCTGATTCTTCATTTTTTATGAAAGACTTAATGGGGAGTGTTTGAATGAGTTGGGTTTTTCAACGAAATTTTTATATTATTATCTCAATCCATCATTAAAGAAGAAATGGTACTCGTTCACATTAAGCTGTGACTCGGGCATTTTAACAGATAATCTGAATCGAAATATGGTATTTTATGAATAAATATTGAGTGCAACTCTTAAACTCAAAATTTAGTGCAATTGGTCATTTATTTTGTGATATGTGAATAAAAAAATATTACATCATCTAATCAATGTTATATTTTTTATCTGTGTCATAAAATAAATAATCGGTTGGACTGACTTGAGTGCAGTTGCACTCAAGATTTATCTGTATTTTATAATGCGCAAACCGTTAGTCATGGTTAATCTTTGCAAATTTTAGTGCAAAGCTCTGTATCCCAGAACACACAATTCCAGCTAAAACACAAATATGCTTTTGCATCTACCATAACAAGAAGTTGCCTACTCAAGTTCTTGCCTTGTGGTAACATCATGCTTGTGAAAGTGTTTTGTCCAACATTTTTCAAGGTAATTAATTATACCTAGAATATTGACTAAAATGTCACTGTTCACCAAATTTTTTACCTAAATGTCACGTCAACAGTATTATTTTCCAATTTGCCACGTGAGCAAGTTCGTTACCCTGTGTAACGAACTCAGTCTGTTGACGTGTCACGTTTTTAGTAGACACTAAGTTTGCTATACGGTACTTGTTATCCACTATAGCGAACTTGGTCCAATATAGCGAACTTGATATTTTTTTATTTGGTACTTGTTATCTATTATAAACGTGACACATTAATAAATTGAGTTCGCTACACAAGATAACGAACTTATCCACATGGCAAATTGAATAATAACACTGATAACATGGTATTTAGGTAAAAAAGTTGGTTAAGAATGAAATTTTAATTGGTGTTGCATTATATAAGGGGTAGACTCCAAATGAGAAAGACTATGTCCGATTCATTTCATCCAGACTTCTCAAACTATAAATTGTTAGAAAATATCTCCGGCCATTAGAGTGTGGAAAACTATATTAGGTTTTGTCGGCGACACTTGGCTGAGCCTTAACAATTAATCAGCTGACTAATTATTTTGTCCTCGTTTTTTCTAAGTTTTTTTACTACTTTCAGCTTATTTGGATAGACTTTTAAAAAAAAAAATTTGTGACTTGTTTTTTTAAGAATACTTTTTTTAAGTTAAAGTTATATTATGTTTAAATGGAATAAAAAAAAGTATTTGGATGATAAAATTAATAAGCACTTTTTGTATATAAAATAACTTTTAACTTCAATTTTTTTTAAATAAAAAGCAAGAAATCTTGACTTCTAAAAAAATTATTTTTTTTTTTAATTTTGCTTTTTAAAAAAATTGCTATCCGAACGCATAGAATGGTTCAAAAGGCTTTAATTTTTGAAAAAATAAGTTTTTTTTTTTTAAATCCATCCAAAAATCCATTTTGCCTGCTTTTAAAACTATGTATTAATTGGTATAAAAAAATGTATTAATTTGCTC
This sequence comes from Gastrolobium villosum, assembly GCA_032173675.1. NCBI lineage: Eukaryota > Viridiplantae > Streptophyta > Magnoliopsida > Fabales > Fabaceae > Gastrolobium > Gastrolobium villosum. The sequence continues at coordinate 450,391 of JAVKPL010011275.1, forward strand.
CTTTTTTTAAAGTGAAAAATGTATCTATTATGTAACATGATGAAAGCTTATTTTCCTACACAAATAAATAGACGTTGGGTCCACAATTTTTTATTTTTTCTTTCTTCAACTCATTTTCTCTCTCTTCTTTTATGTTTGTGTAGGATCAAATAGTATTTGGGTTTTATAAAAGTTATGTTATAGGAAAAGTGATTATGTTATGTTATAGAGATTTGTTTTGCGTGCCGAAAATTTTTTTTGTTTGCTTTAAAAGTTGCGGGTCCTACAAAATGTTGTGTGTAGAAAAATTATTTTTGTTATGTAACATCCCATAATATTTTTCATATAACATTATACATGTATAACCCTTTAAAATTATATACTATTTTGCTCATATTTGACCAATTGTCGATTTTCATTTACTGGAGTAGCATAAGGCTTCCCATCATAAGTGGTGCTCGCAGCCTATGAGCACCACTTCGTAGCTACTCAAAAACAACGTCAAGCATGCCTATAATTGTTGATGGTAGCATGACGTTTCCTATCATCTACATCTTAGAAGTCACTAGAATATCAATGTGCCTTATTGGGCATGACTTATACTTCTGATGTTGATGATGGTTTTAATTATTGGGGTCAGCATAAAGGTAATTGGGATCTCGCTCATTTATTGCACTTTTTTTAGTAGTTTGGGTTTAGGTCCATGAGTAGCTGTTATTAAAATTTTTAATCGTAATCCGTATGACTTGTAAACCGAGTGACGATGAAGTGAATATAGTACAGGCAAACTGAACGTAGCCTAAATTGGATGAATTAGGATAAATCTATGTGTCTATTCTCTCTCTTCTCTCTTCGTTTGCTATTTGTGTGATTATCGATTTTCAACAAAACTTAGGTTGTGTTTTACAAGTACAAGAACCTGAAAGTTATTATTGACTAACATTTTGTAAATCATGATATAAGAGTTTATAGACGGAAAAGCAAATTGAATCCTCTATATAAAACCATTCCATGGTTGCAATATTAAAAAAATAAAAAATCTGAATATATTTTGGAGAATTAATTTTCTTATGTGAAATGGCAGTTCAAACTCATTAGTCAATTTACTCAGCATTGTTCTTTAATTACTATGTCAATCCTTTGAATTGGAATTTTTTTTTTCAAAAATAAGAAAATCGACATAGGCCGCAAAGCTTTGCTAAGAAAAAAATAAATTAAAAACAGCCTTACTGCAAAAAAATAACTAAATAGAGAGGAAGCATCTTTTTCTATATGTAGTTTTGGACAAGGCTACATCCTTTTCTTTTCTATGTGTAGAGTTTGGGACAAGGCCCAATAGAAGTCACATTGGGTCACATCGAGGACTTCAACTCACATATAAAGAAAAGCCTAGTTGATCATTGGACCAGCCGGTTACCCTGTATGGTCGTTTAAAATTCTGTTCAAAACCGAAAGAGGAAAATTGACAACACGTGCAGTTTTTTTTCATTATTATTAAAAAAGAAAGATCATATTTATAAATTTTTGATTTACAAACTATACTATGTACTATGAATAATATATACTACTTGAGCATGTACTATCCATATTACATAGTATAGTTTGTAAAGTAAATATAACTTAACCCATTATTAAAAGCATGGGCAATATTTATTAGAAAATTGTACATCACATGTGCAATCTAATCTCAATCGTGGAATGTTGTCTTTTTAGCACAAATATAGGAAGCACGGGAAGTAAGGAGGCCAAGCCCAATTTTAGTAACTAAAGTTGCAAAACTCAGTTATTTTTGACAGTTAGATAAAAAGAGTGGCTTTCAATTTTTAGCAAATATGCATGCATATCCAAGTCATGTATCATAACCAGAAACCTTGTCATTGAAAGGATAATTCTATATTAAGTATTTACAGTGACCAAAACCACAAGAAAAAGAAACAATCACTCCCCAAAATCACGTTAAATCACCAATGACAACCACAAAAAACACACACCCTCTATTTTCTAAACTCTCCCCAAGGTAATTAAATCAACAACATACCCACCTTTTTTCACCTATATACCACCTTTTTCCCCCTCCTCAGCCAAGGAAGGGCAGGGAAAACGGCAATTTAAGTGCCTCATTTTCTCTTTCTCTCTTCATTCCAATCAACAAAACCTTTTGCCCATCTAAAATTATAATGGCCTCAAAGGGATGGCTTGTTTTCCTCGTCGTAGCCTTCTTGGCCATGGCAATGGTGGCTGAAGCAACAACAATCCATGAGTTTGGAAGAATGGTCACTGCTGGTGATGTTGATCTCATTGTGGATGACAATGAGTTTTTGATGGTTTCAGAATCAACCCATCGACAACTTTATGGGCGCAAAAGGTACATTAGCTATGGTGCACTTAGGGCAAACCAAACACCATGTCGTAAGCGTGGACGCTCCTACTACAATTGCAGGCAGAGGGGTAGGGCCAACCCTTACCGTCGTGGTTGCACTGCCATAACACATTGTGCCAGATCAACTGATTAAATGAACAAACCAATAAGGAGAAGAGGAACATGCTACAATATTCATCAATATTGGGATTCTTTATTAACATAATTGCTTGCCAAAATTTCCTCCATTCAAACAATCTACATTAAAAAAAAAAAAAATATAATCACCTTATTTATCTCTTTGGGGTGTTGTCTTAATTTATTACGATTATTGTGCGAAATACTAATGTAAAGGTTGGAGCAACCTGGTCTGTATCTCTATTGTTCTATGTTAAATGTCTGTTGTTCTTTCTCTTCTTCTCATTATTATGTATATGGAGGAAATAGAAAATATGAATTGATTTAATTGTTATGTGAGCTTTCCCAATGTTTCTTTTATTTCCTGATATAAACTCCACTTACTTTGTTTTTTCTCTCTTTTTTTCATTCCCCATATCAAAAGTTCTCCGCGGTAAGGGTTAGTTTTGAACTATTGCTAGAATAATTTTAGTTCTTACATTATCCTCCAATTATGTATAATATGGGGTGGGATCGCGAGCGTCGAACACTAAGACTCTGATACTATGTTAAAGAATTTTGAGATACACCATCCAAAAGCTAGCTCAAAGGATGAGAGTGCCCAAAACCTTATAAATTTCACATTAATTGCTCATACAATACAACTAATGTGAGACTTCTCAACAATCTGCGGCATTTTTTAAAAAATAATAGTAATTCTATTGGGGATAGGGTGAGGAGCTCAATGCCCCCATCAGAAAATACTTCTCCAGGCATACCAAACTAAAAAAATGCCCAATTAAAAAACACCCAATTAGTCAAAGAGTCAAGTCTTCACAACTCATGTCTGACTTTGAGATGCCTCATGATGGCTACATGGTCAAGACTTAGTTGGAAACTTGTTCATTTCATTATGCTATTTGGTTTAGTGAGGCGGTGATCTTCGGAACTATTGAAGTAACTTTGCAAGATGGCACATATTGCATCCTACATGGTAGCGAACTTGCTTTGGAATATGTATTCCAACGAAGTTTGCTATCCCATATGGTGAATTTGGTATCCATTAAAAATGTGACACATCAGTATATTAAGTTCGTTACAGTGCCCAATAAATTTGCCCACATGACATATTGAAAAAATAACACTATTCGCGTAATATTTATTATTTGGATAAAAAATTTGATCAACAGTGACATTTTGGTCACTCTTCCGGTGCATGCCGACACCCTGTGCCTCCATTGGGCCAGATACTGCTTTTGGTCCAAGTTTACATTCATGCGAATTCATTAATTTTAGTTTCACCAAAAAATTTACACATTAAACTCTTTACATAATTTTGACACTTATTTGAAAAATCAACACAATGAGAGTATGTGTTTAAATACATATTTTTATGTTTTAGTATTTTCAAAATATTATGTAAAAATAACTATATGATATTAGAACAATAGAACTTCTACTATTCGGGTACTCAAAATTAGAACCACCCTATTCTTCTAATAAAAAAAGTTATACACTTTTGTTCGTTATTTCGTCTATCTTCGGCCGCAATGAATTGCGAAACCGCCAATATCGCCGGTTCCTCCAAACAAACTTTTGGCTTTCAACTATTAACACTTGTAAAATTCTGCAAAGATCAATTACAAGCATTGAACGTAAATTTGATTTACATGTTTTTTCGTTTTCTTTTTTTGTTTTTGGATAAATCATAGATATTTTCCACCACGTCCCTCTCAAAAATGATATTAACTAGGATCAGTAGCGGGCCCAGAAAATAATATTCATGTCAGCATATTTAGTGACGGGGTTCTCCCCCGAATTTTTTTTAAGAAAACTTTAAATGCATTAAAAAATAAAAAATATAAATAAGAAAAAAAAAAGAAAACTTCGACTTAACATAATTATTCCCAACATTTTTTAATCAAGCTGATTTGTTATATAACATTATATAATATCCATAAAAACATATGACATCTCATTCCATTCCATCGTACTCCAATCATTTTCATTTCATCCCTCATTATATATCAAAACAAAGCCTAATATAACTAACATCATATTTTATTAGTATGCTTTCATGTCTGAACTTGTGGACAAAGGACACTAAACAGGTCCGCCACTGGCTATGATCAAATACATACTCTCTCACTTTAACTACTCAGCTCTCATGCACCATCAGAATTACCTTGATTTGCTAATTTAATTTACTTGTTAAGCATCGCCCTTCGCGTGCATATTTATCTATCTCAAAGGATTGCTCACTAACGAGAGAGAGAAATCGTATTTACACGCACTATATGTCAACTAAAAAAAATTGATGGACCAGAAGCGCTGGCTCTTATGATTCAAAGGTAGCGAAGATATAGTCAAAGATGTCATTCTTGGATTTTTGTCATCACGCAATAAGATCCATGGACTTATGATGATCATCAATAATACATCAAATCAAAACAAGCCACATGTGAAATGTTTTATATTTTTCCCAGAAATGATTGCGAAATGGAAAAGAATAGAAGGTGACCTTGATAACGGGTAAGCAAAACGCAACAAGGGTGTCCAAACAGTGCACATGTTAAGTTTCAAATTCCCAATAAATGCACCACCAACCATGAGTAGCAAAGTCTACAAAAATCATATATACAAACACACACAAACATACAACAAGCAAAAAGAGGTCATCTCAACACCATGTTTTCTAGCTCTCCCGTTCCCGTCACTACCTCCTATCTTTTCTTTCCTTTCATCATCACAAGTCCCACTTCCTCTCCCTTCCTTCACTTTCTATGTCCCCATTCACTTCAATTCCGGTCTCCTTCGAGTCAAAAAGGAAAATTAAAATACTAAGCCGGAGAAAGATGGATTATCATTGCATGATTGCTTAACTTTATATTCAAATCAAGATCCTCACTCAAAAGAAACGGTGTCCCTACCACCAAGGGAAAAAAAAATCTTTAATGGCTCAAATTGTACTTCTCCCCATGAATGGATTTATTGCTCTCACCTAAACGTAATCAAGCTTAGTTTGACTTCTTACATTACGCAATTTTCAAAATTTATGGAAAGGATATGAACTATCGCATTGTATAATCTAAATTCTCATTAAAAAGATTTTCCATAACAATTATAAGAAACAACCTTAATTAGTTATGGATTTTTATTCAACAACAAGATTTTCGGCTAAATTCCGCATATAATTTCACATAATTAATATGAGATTTTTATTTAACATTAGAATTATAAAACCCATTAATTATTGAAAAGGGTAAATGTTATTTTATTTTTATTTTTCAGTGTAAACCTGCATAGTGGATATATCTTGATGGTGATAATGTAGTGATTTGGCACACTAGCACAAAGTTGTACATCAAAGCGGTGGATGCTTACAACACAAGCACATAGAATGCCCGCCTTGAGTGCCTTCATCTCATCTTTGGGCATATTTTTCCGTCACTCAGAAAGAAAACGAAAGGGTCAAAGATTCCTTCCCTATTCTTGCACTCTTTGACAGCTAGCCCAACACTTTTTTTCTCTCTCTTTTTCTCTCTCCCACTTGTTATAAAGTTTAGTTTATTAGTATGACTAATTAATTAAGACTAAATACCGTTCTTAGCAAATTTCATTACGCTAGCAAATAAAAAGGCACATTTCTACAAAATTTAAAATAGACACAATTTAATCTTTGTAGGAATTAATATGGATTTTTTTAAATTTATGAGGATCACAATATCAACTAAAGAATCCATTTTGAATTTACTCCTCAATTTCACTACACCCATTTGCTAAAAACTAAAATTGGCGTAGTGAAACTTAATGAGGATAAAAAGAATATTTACTCCTTAATTAATTATGAATGCCCTCGAGCTCAAGAAACTGAATCAGGTCACCAAACTCAATAGTGGCATTAAATGAATGATTTGACTGTAGTAAATGAATTAAAATCCCGTGAAATCCACAGTGAAATTACGCGAAAAACAAAGAAGGAAAATTTTTATTGCTCGAAGCTATTTTCCCTCATTCATTTCCCAGAGATCCCAAATAATACCCTCCTTAATAATAATAATATAATAATAACATAAAATTTAAAGGTATCGTAAGTTAATAAAAAATCGCATTTTCGAATTTAACTTTTTTATTTTTATTTTGACCACAAATTCAACTATTAGAGAAACAAAGAAGAAGCATATTTTTTTGCTCGCTCTCGCTTAATTAAATTGGTAGTGAACGAAACGAGGAAAGAAGAAGAAGACGAACAGAGCATAATTGTAATTTGTAAATACAATTGAAACAAGATTATTCCATTCTCTTCATAACCCATTACAAATTTTTCCCTCTTATCCGCATCAATGACAATAGCATATAAATATATATAATAATCTTACACAAAATCCAAAAAGACGGTAACCAAAAAAGAAAAGAAAAAAAAAAATCATTCAAGATGCAGAAGGACCTGAAGCTCTGGGAGATGTAGTAGGAAACAGAGGGAGCAAACGGGGTTCAGCATCCCTCGGAGTCGAAGCCGGTGAAGGGTGCAAGAAAAACCCTTTCTCTTTTATAGCTTTTTCTTCTGCCTCTGCATCCAAAGAAGGGCTTCTAACAAACCCGGATGTGGCGGATCGGTCAAACGGGTCGGGTATGAGGGGCGTGACAGGGCTGAGGACTAGGGAAGGGAAGTCAAGGATGCTTGGGGAGAGGATCTCGGGTTTTCGGGGCGAGAACCCGGAATTGTTAGATGATGAAGAGAAAACGGGGATCAAAGGGTTGATGTTGAGGTTCTTGAGGGAGTTTCTGCGTTCGTAGAGCTTGAACCCGGATTGCTGATGCTGCTGCTTCTTGGGTATGGATTTGATGGGTGGGATGTTATGGGTCGGGTTGGTGGGTTTGGAGCATGAGGCTTGTTTTGCAGTCTCGGAGGATCCGGTGAGCATTTGGACTACTTGCTTGAAGGAGGATGTGTCCGCTTGGACGAAGGTGGTCGGGTACGGGTTGGCGGGTTCGGATCTGGTGATGGGTTTTGGAGGCTGAGGGTGGAGAAGTCCATTGGTGTTTGAGGTGTGAAGAATAAGCGATTGTTTGTGATTATTCTCTTGGTATCTTGGGGACATGGAGTCCATGAGTTATGAGTTAAAGAGAGAAACAGAAAAGAAAAAAATAAAAATAAGAAGAAAGTGAGGAGTGTGTGTGTGTTTTAGACTAGAGTAGTTGATGAGATGAGATAAGACTTTTGTAACTTTGTTACTTTGTATTGTTTTGTTTTGGTAAGAAATGTTTTCGTAGGGACCTTTAATTCTACGACTTATTGAAGCATGTTCATGCTATCCCTACGCGCCATGTACCTCGTGTGTTGTCTCTGTATCTACACAGATTCTTAAACTCAATTTATTAAAAATACACAATGTCAACACTATGAATTTTTTTTTTTTACTTTTTATTTATATAATCAAATGAAGGGAGAAAACATTTATTTCTTTTCATGAGATAATACCGAAGAAGATAAATAATAAGTCCTTTGCTTTTTCTTATTATTTCATTTCATTTTTATCATATTCCTTTCCTTTCTTTTCTTTTTTCAAATTCTTATCAAACAAATCCAAAGCCTTAGATTATGTTAAAATATCTTCTGTATTTGTTGCTAATAGAATGTTAGTGATGGATTTGGACAAACAAGGAAAAGTAAATATATTATAATCAAATTGCTAATATCTTCTGTATATGATTTATTCAAGATATATATGATATGTTTAATTAGTTAATAGAATTAAGTTTTTTACATTCAACAAAATCCTATTTTTCCAAAAAATATAAATATCATCCTTCTAGAATGAAGGATTGACTACATTATTTTTTCAACAACAATAACAGTTGGCTAATGGCTGGGGCTATATTTATTCCATTTTAAAATTTCAATCAATTAATACTTGTACTTAAATATTAAAAATTTTATTAAATATTACTAATTTTAAAAAAGTAATTATATTTCACTAAATTTATTTCTGATTTCATTAAGATTCTCTTTTATTTTTCTTAGTAAAGATATCTAAAGATAAGGATAAAATTAAAAAAATATTTCATGTTTTACTAAATTTTAAAATGCAGAATAAAATAAGGTATATGGATTATTTCATGATATTATATGATCAATTAAATAATAGAATTAAGCTTAATTTTTGCAATCAACGGAATGCAATTTTTCCACTCAATGTCTTTATACTGATTATTCCGATAAACTATCCTTCTAGAATGAGGTACTGGCGACATTTTTAATTTATTTTTACAACAAAAACAACAGTTGGCAAATGGCTAGGTTATACTTCTTCAATTATAAAATATCAGTTATTTAAGTGTTATGTCAGCATCAAGACTTAACTTTAAAAAATATAGTTGTCTTTGACCAAATTTATTTGATTAATATTTTATCTTATTGTACTTAATCGAGATGCTAAGAAGTAAGATAAAATTTTAAAAATAATTACTATTTTTTAATTTTTGAAGTAATAAAAATATATTTTTTAAAGGTTTCATTTTTTCTGCAATTAATGTAGATAAGTTATCTGCATTATGTCCAAAATTACGTCATTTTGGGACGGGAATTAAGATATTTTTGTAATTTTAATTTATTTTATGGTTATAATAATTTTTATAATTATGATTTTTTAATATTATTTGAAAATAAAACATCACCGGTAATGAAATATTTTTGAAGAAAAAATGGGTACACATGCCCCCTGAATTTGTAAAATGTTTTCATCATCACCTTTGTAACTTATCATTTTAGCCTTCGTCACCTTTCAATGATTGTTTCTATTGCGTGAATGAGTAAATAAAATTCATTATACATATAAAGAGATATATTGTTACATAATTTTTTTTTCTATTGTTTTTTAAATTTTACACAATATTTTGAAAAAAAAAACCTTTTAAAAAAATTATAAAAAAAAACTATATAGGGTGATTTTAGAATGTTTGACAGTTAAAATTACAGCATAATATTTATTAAAAAAATTATAATTCTCATAAAGAAAATTGTTATATTATAAAAATAATTGTGAAACTCGTATATTAAAAAAAATCATCTGTGAGACTCGTCTCAACACAAAAATCACTGGACATATAGAAAAAATTTACTTCACATATTATATCAAAATTATAAAACCCTTAAAAAAACCATCGATAAATTTTGACTAAACTAGTAAACATCATTAAAGAGAATAAATTATAGAAGTTGAAGTAAAACAAAAAACAAAAAAAAAAGTAAAAATTTTGTAAGAAGTAAACACGCGCCTATAGAGGGTGGGGTTGGATGGACAAAGGATACCAAATGGTAAGGTTCCATTAGTGATGTTTGGAATTTTAGACAAACATGAATAGGAATAGGGCTATGGATGTGGGCCTGATGCCATGACACAGAAAGTAGAAAAAAGCGTCAAAAAGAGTTTAATATTTGGTATTGACTCGCAGAGGCAAAAGAAAATCATCGTGACTCTGACTACGCTTATGCATTCTTGTGCCTTGTTTGGGAGTACTCATGTTATCTTTCACATTTGCATTATTAGTGACAACTCCTATTAAACAATTCAGGAAACTGTCTAACTACATTGGATTTTTATGCACCCTATTCCTATGAACAACTTCACAATAATAACCATATTACCCTTTTAACTATGCATTGTAATTCAACATTTGCACCTGACAACGAGTAGTCTAGTACTGAAATATGTCCCACAGAACTTATACGGATAGCATTTTGTCTTGTATAAATTTATTTGGTACATGCCAATAACAGATTCTTAGCGTTTAATCTTACTAAAGAATGTAAACCCTTCCACATCTGGTTTTGTTTGGTGGACATTAAAAGAGTTATGGATTTGGATAAAAGTTTAAAAGGTTTCCAAATTAAGATTCAAAACAATATATGATATTAGTGTTTTAGTTCATCCTTCCATGGTATAGCTAGGAGGAAGTTCCAATTTAATTTGACATGGTTAAAATGTTAATGATAGTATTCACTTTTTCAGTATTGTGATTTGCGAGTATAATTTTTTTTTTTTACTCCCTTTCAACAATTATCAGTTATCAACTTCCCTTCTTTTTAAGAGAAACATATATATTTATTTTGAAAATTGATAGCTGTTAAAGGGTCAAATTGCATGAGTAATATCTCTTCAAGTAATACAAAATGATTGGTTTTAAACCGTAGAGAACCCTGATCATCTTTTCAAATACCTTTACTTTTCCACCGATTGAGATTTATACTTGGAGAAATTATCCTCATATTTATTTAATATCTCTTCAAGTAATACAAAATGATTGGTTTTAAACCGCAACAAAAAAAAAAAGAACCCTGACCATCTTTTCAAACACCTTTACTTTTCCACAAGTCAGACTTATCGATGCACCCATTGAGATTTATACTTAATTCCCAATTCCAGAATCTTCAGCAACGAAAGAATAACAAGAGAAAAGTGAAAGTGACAAGTGAATCCAATTCCCCAATTTTAATAAACTAAAAGCTTAAAAAAAGACTACAAATGCTGTAGAAATTATCGGAAGGAAAGGAAGGGACCACAATCACTAAGGGCAACACTTAGTATAAAAAAGGACTCCATTTACGTTTTGGACAATCCTAGACGCAGCCGCTAAATACGTTTGCAACAATTTTATTCCATTGAATCGGCAAGCCCGCATTATGAAAACTAATATTTAATAGCTGCACAAGGTCGTTTGACGTTTAGTGTATACTATAAAAGAAATTGCAACTTCAAGTCTAACGGACATAAAAACACAATAAATAAAAATCTGTTTGGACACGAAGGTCTTTTAAATTTTATCAAAAATTGTTGTTAATGTAAGAAGAAAACTTAAGAGTCAAAATGTTGAATATTTTTAGGCTATCTGAATTAGACTTCAATCACTCCTTAAAATAAAATAAAAACCTCAATCAACATACGAGTTTTAAAAGTTAGAGAGCAATTATTATATTAACTTAAAATGGAAATTTAGAGAAAAATTTTTATTAACTTAAAATGGAAATATCGCTGTATGATACGGAAAAACCTTTTTTAATTTCTTATGATGAGATTATTTAAAGTGTACCGGGACCACCATTTTTAGGTGATCCTTTAATGTAAATAGGAGGGTAAAATGGGAAACACCCTTGATATGGAGAGAACTTTCACCGCTACAAGAGTACATGCCCCTTCTATTAAAAAGATGGCACATGACTAATTTTTTTTTTCTCTCTCTCTCATTTTGATTGGCTTGCCCTATTAATAAATGGTGCTCATGGAGCATCTTAATAATCTCACTTGAGAGGTTGTTTATTATGGTCCGGGAGGAAGTGCTCTTTTTCTAAATATAGAAGGGAAAAAAATTTGAGAGAGAAGTTGAAAAAAAAAAGAAGATATAAATAAAATGAAATTTTTATTTTTTTTAAAAAAGATCACAAAACAGTAACATGGCCGTGTAGCACAATAAAAAAAAAATCCCTATTTGGGTATACAGCTACTTAAATTAGAAAGGACATGAAAATTTTCACCTCGTCGCAGAGATCATTAGCAAAACAGGAAAAACGAAGATAAAAATAAAAATGGAATGGTAGGTGTTTCAATAAGAAGATCTAACACGCCAAGTTTCGTGATACTGATAGTTAGCTATAAATATATAAGAAGAAAGACCAAACTTCCTTTGAAATTCATGGTAAAATAAAAATTAAATTAACTTTTAAAAACTAGTAAATCCAAATTAACAACTTAAACCAAAAAAAAAAAACTGTCAGAAACTAATAGACACAAGCATGCGCTGAATGGAACTTCCGTAACTTGGTTACCTCTTTTACCTTGGAACGATGGAATAATAACTTTACGATAACTAATAGCAATGTTTTCATTAAAAATGTATGTAAAAGATAAAAGATGCAGCAGAAGTAATTTGAAAATGAAAGAGATTTTATACTCCAAATTCTAAGTTGTTTACTTCATGAAAGACATGTTAAAATGGTTTTTTTAAGGACAAATCATGTCAACAGTCACAGTGAAAAGGCACGAAGCTTCTTCCAACAAAAATATCATCAAGACTTCAAACCTCAAATTCTCTCGTTTTGTCTCCTCCTCCAGCATTGTATTTTGCTGGCTTTCATATTTGACAGATTTTGGGGTAGTTTCGGTTCGGGTATTGTTTGCTATCCTAATCATAAAAGGCCCGCCAAGCCTATTTAAGTGGTAGTTTCAAATTCCATTTTGTTTTGAGATTCCACAAAGGCCCAAGCCTCGTGCTAGATTTAAGCCTAACTTTAATCACAATTTTTTAGGGCGTTTGGTTGAGGAGAAATTTTTTGAATACTAGAGAAATGTAATTATTGAGGAAATGGTTGTAAAATGAGTTTGGTAGGGAAATGTAAAAAAAATTGTTTGGTCGACCAAAATATTACTAGAGAGATTTATTTAAATTTGCAAAATCTATATTCGGGAGAAACTTCGCACTTATTTTTTTCACTTCCCCATTTATCTCAAAATACCACGCACTTATGTAACAATGAATTTCATCCAAAAATCAACACAAAAGTCATTTCCCATCTATCTTATTTGCCTAGTATTTTTTTTTCAAAAACCTGAACAAAACGTGGTATTTTCCAATACCCACTTACACGTTCCCATCAATTTCAAAATAAATCTTAACTCATGAAATAATTTTATCTCATACTCACATAAATACATAATGTTAAGGACCAAAAATCAACATTTATATATATATATATATATATATATATATATATATATATATATATACAATTTCGTATATTATGATAAATATGAATCCACACACACACACATGTGAGAAAATGCAGGGATTGACATTAATGAGGGAAAAAAAATGAGGAAGCTGAGTTCCAATAAAGATTTAACCAAGCGCAATTAATTTTGCCCAAGACCCTGGGGTGACTTAAGTGGTAAGCAAATTTGAACTTAGTAGTTGAAAAACTTTTGTAATGTCAGAGTTTCGAACCAATAGGAAAGGAGGAATAGTCTCAATATTCAAACAAGAATTAGATAAAACTAATAATGATAATAATAAATTAAACATGTCCTCCAAAGAACAAGAATGCAAAATAGTTTCCTCTTTCTCCCTTGCATTGAGGTGGAGGTTTGGATGAGTCTTCTATTCAGGTTCTACATTCAATGGAAATATATAGTTTTGGTTACACTTAACCTTCTTTTGGAATGAAAATGAAAATTAAAACAAGCATCCTCCAAACTGGTTTGTCCCGAATCTACGAGTGAATGAACCAACATTACGTCTTCATTGTTTCTCTTTCGCTTCATTGACTTCCTTATTGGAGTGTTCAACTCCACTATTATAAAAAACATTGGAATTGCCATCATTCTGCACCTAAGTGGAACATCAGCATAGATATCAAAGCAAGCTAAATATAAACACCCCAGTTAAAGGTAAATATATCTCAAAGCTTAAGCGAACATAAAAACGCCCCCTTATTTAAAAATGGAGTAAATGGGGAAAAAGTGACGAACATAAATTATTAATTAAATCTTTTGGTCCATAAACTCAGGAATCTTTATTTTAATGGGTTAGTAAATGAGATAAGCAGATCAACATACCTTTTTAGGGAGACCATCAATTGACGTAACTTCATGTAGCTTATGCATAAGCATTTCTTCTTCCACCTATAAATCAGAACTCCAAAATTTAAGGAATTCAAATCGATGTAGATGACCACATGAATTTGAGTTCAATATAAAGCTCATCAAAGAAAAGTTCAACTGAAGTTAATTTATGTCTTGAAATTGAATATTAACACTTTCAACCCCAAAAAAAGGAAACTGTAACATCATCAAAATCATCAACATCAAAAGTGGGGGGAGTTCAACTGGGACAAATGCAGGGAGATAAACACCCATATTTTTTAAAGTTTGTCCTCTCTCCACCAATTAAACATGTTAGTAACACATGAAACTGAAAGATCACGAATGGTATCATAATCAAATGTGGCTTTATACCAAGCCATCAAAAACGGTGTTATAAATATATCTATCAGAAGATAAATAAGATAAAGAGATGATAAAATCAATGGGATATAATGTTTTGTTGTAAGATATTGAAATTAGATATCAAATGAACTAGATCAGTAGGATAATGAAATTCCCAACAATAAATTAGCATCAAAATGTAAAGACAAAGGAGCCATCAACTTGGGTATATAAGCATGGCACATGGAAGATAAATCAGTACGAGGGGTTATTTTGGTGCAAGAGATCAAAATCAAATGAGCTAGAATCACCGATTAATTAATATAGGATCAGGAATTATTATCAACATCCCAATAGAAAATAATTTTCTCTCTTATAAGCATCTAATTGCAAGTTGTCATTGTCACTAGAAAATGCAGTAAAGCTTATAGCATGTCGAATTGCTTATATACTACCTGTAAGCCGGAGTACATAAGATATGTCCCATGGAGGATAAAGTATGTTAATATAGGGGTACTCATAGTGACAAGGGTAGAGACCTAAGCATAATAGAGGTTTCCCATGGTGTGCATAAGGGGGTGTGTGCCCAAGAGGGCTCTGCAGAGGGGCAGAGTAACAGCATAGGTAGAAAGCGGAGAAGAAGATCCGCTCCTTCCATGGGGGGATATTTAGAGGAAAGCCCTCTTTATCATGGGGGAGCGAGCTGGTCAGTCTCATGAGCTGTCTCATCAAGTTGTGTCTTGTCTTAAGACAAGACATGTTACCCATTGTCAGTGTACAGAGGCAGCAGTGCAAGGAAAGGGAGATGTCCCAATGGTGAGCCTCTATGGCTTGTCATGAGTGCCCTCTAGAAGGTTCTAGATGTGGCTTTAAGATATTTGACCCGCCTGGTAGGCCTAAAGTGAGTATCCAGAATAGAAGCCCCTCACCTTGGTAGCTTGCGGAGTTAGGGTCCAAGATGTATGGCAGCTTAGGCCGGTTATTGTAGTGTGCAGTGTTCCAAGTAGGAAACAATTAAATCGATCAGTATTATGTTAGACTTCATGAGTTGTTTATTTGTTGTCATCGAGTATGAATTATCTGGTTGGCGATGCTTGAGTGCTTCAAGGGAATCTTCTATTACGACTTGCAATTGTGTTGTGTTGAACTTGTATTGACAACCGAAATAAAAAAGTCTTGATCATCTGATAAAATAAAGTCTACAGAATTGCAGATCCGAGCTTCGTCAAAAAATAAAGTTGCAGATGAAAGCTTCTGAGAAGATAACGTGTTCCAAAATAGAGAGTGATGGAGACTCTAATGATACATATATATATATTCCCTTCTTCAACAATAAGACTCGTTGGTGATATGAATGTATGATAAATAATGCCCCATGTTGAATCAAGCAGTCTAGAGATTTTAACAGCTGAAATAAAGATGTCCTGACCATCTGATAATGATGAAATAATGCTGACAGATTTGTAGATGCAAGCTTCTTGAGAAAATAATGTTGTTAATGAAAGCTTCTGAAGAGGATAATGTGTTCCAAGAGAGAGAGAGAGAGAGATGATGGAGATCTTGGTGATAAATATATACATTCCCTTCTTCAGCAATAAAACTTGTTGGTGAAAGTAATGTTGTAGATTAATAATGCCTAGTGACTTAAGACTTTGATGTCTAGTTACTCAGATATGTTTCTCTATGATCATGATCTGCAATAGCTAAAATAATAACATTTAAATGACAATAAAAATGTGTCTCGATGGGACGTTTGCCAGATGCCCGCCATCTACGAATTTTGCCGATGGGTAGCACATCTCAGACTTTGTTTACCAGGGATAAGAATTGTCCCGACCTTCATAATTACCGGGGGTGAAAACCGTCTCGGCCTTCATAGTATACCGGGGGTGAGAACTGTCCCAGACTTCGTAATTACTAGTGGTGAAAACCACCCCGGCCTTCATAGTATGTGGTGGTGAAAACTGTCACGGCCTTCGTTATATACCGAGGGTGAGAACCATCCCGACATTCATTGATTGTTTAAGAAACTCATATGAGAGGACATAGATGAACAAAAAAGAATCATATATATAACGAGATGTTATTGCTGAAAATAAAACATGACCATGTGAGTGTCATTGGACACTTGGCATGCAAGTGTTGGTTGGATAACTTTTAGTATGTTGATGAATGATAGTCTTCCCGTTGGGAGAGCGAAATGGCATGTCTTCATGTTGGGAGGGCGAAAGTGCAGGTGTTCCTGTTGGGCGGGCGGAAGGGCTGATCTTCTGGTTGGGAGGGCGAAAAGGCATATCTTCCTGTTAGGAGGGCGAAAGTGCTGATTTTCCTGTTGGGCAGGCAGAAGGGCTGGTCTTCCTATTTGCTGAGTAGTGTGGAAGTTAGTGGAACAGTGACCAAAATGTCATTGTTCCGCAACTTTTTCCCTAAATGCTATGTCAAGAGCGTTAATTCCCAGTATGCCACGTGGGAAAGTTCGCGGGGCACTGTACCGAACTTGGTTGCAATTAATGCACCTGCACTTTTTCACCTGCCATGCCACGTGGCAGACATGCAACGAAGTTTGTAGCCCACCCTAGCAAACTTTGTTGCATGTCTGCCACGTGTCATCCTAGCCGTTACACGTAGTTTGCTGGAGTGGGCAGCGAACTTTGTTGCATGTCTGCACGTGGGGTGGCAGGTGGTAACGTGCAGGTGCATTAATTGCAACCAAGTTCGCTACCTGGAGTAGCGAATTTGGTGTCCACCAGGAACGTGACACATCAGCAAACTGAGTTCGCTACAGTGCCCAGTGAATTTGCCCACGTGGGATGTTGGAAATTATTACTGTTGGCGTGGCATTCCGACTATCTTTTCTAAATTGGGCTAAGTCTTTACTGATGATCATTTATCCTATTGGTGAATTGATTGACAAGCAATGGATTTGGCTTTCCATATTAAACATTCTTTAAAAAAAAGTTTTCGCGGAACCCGCTTCTGAAGGGATGGAATAAATGAGATAATATTGGTATTAATTAATACCAATTCTTTCAAAAAGTCATGCCACTGTTAACGGCTTTCATGAATCCTTTTTCATTTACTTTCGTATTGGGTCCCATTTTACATTTAAAGGTCCTTGAAGGTATTTACTTGAATACTTCGTGGGTCAAATGGTGGTGCAATCAATAACTGCCGCGTGTCATTATCACTGAACAAACACTTAATCAATAACTGCCATGTGTCATTATCACTTCACAAACACCTAACTGTCATCGTAATGAATCATGTGGATGTCGTATTTCCAAATTGCAAAAGATCTAGGGCTGGTGAAAAACCCACGGAAGTGGACACTGGTTTAGAACATCGACTGTGAGTTCAACAATGGATCTGACTCGGATTATGAGGTTGTGGTAATTATTTCCACGATAAATTCAAGTTGGGCGGTTGAGGTAATTATTTCCACGATAAATTCAAGTTGGGCGGTTGAGGTTAAGGCTACCCTTTAGTTGGCGTTGAGGTTGGGTGGTTGCTCGACCGGGTTCTTGACCGACCGGTTATGCATAGGGGTTGATAGGAGAAACAATATAGAGCATATAGGAGTGTGATTGAACTGGGTTGGCATCCAGCTTGGCCGACTAAAATATGGCTCTGACCTGAACGACGTGTGTTAATGATCGGCAAAGGGTAGATCAGCAAAAAGCGACTGTCAGAAGGGCGACCAAAAGAATGGAGAGTGGCACGAGGGCAACCGTTCAGATAGGAACCAACGTCCATCCGGTATTGATGCTCAGTATAAACTCTAATCTCTTCGTGGTTGAGGAAAACTTCTTGCTCATATATTTCTGGTGACTGAAACGTGAAGGTTCAGGTGTGGGGTATTGTTGCAGGTTGGTCGAAATTTGATCTTTAGATGAGGTTGGCATCTGATCATGTCTCATGTCTGCATGCGACTGGGGACTGCAAATATAGGTTGTTTCTCTGATTGGTGAGTGGTCGACAAGATGGAGTTCAGGTCGGGAAGCTGTTGACTGGTCAAATAGATGTTAGTTCTTCTCGCATTGTTGATCGAGGATCTCGCCGAGTTTGTAAAGCACTTGGGTCGAATTGGGTTGATGTCTCTCGATTGAAGATTGAGGTCGGTTCGTATCTACAGTTAATGCTTATTTTTTGGAACTTTTTGATTTGCCTTCTGATTTTCCGGAACGTGTACAGGCGAGGTGCATAGCGAGAAAACTTTCTGGAACTTTAATTTCTTCTTCTTTTGTAGATATAGAATATTCTGGCATTCTTTCCTTTTTTAGCTAGATTTGGATTTCGGTGTTCTTTTCTTTTTCTAGTAGATCTGGGTTCTGGAGTTCTATCATGGCATTCTGATGGTGATGATTATGCTGTTTTGGTATTCTGATCTTTCATTTTGGTTTGCAAGGCGAACTTTTTTCCTTGACGGGAAGGAATTCTATCAGAGTGATAACGTCGGTTGCATCTCCATGAGTTTGGTTTTCCTTTTTCTTTGAGAGATATTCTTGTTCCTTAGAACAGAGGAGTTGTTTTCTTTCAACAGCTCTAAGTAGAGAAAAAGGAATCGAAGTTTATCGTTCCCACAGACGGTGGCAATGTACCGCAGAGGTACATAAGATGTATCCCATGGAAGGTAAAGTATGTTAATGTAGGGGTGCTCATAGTGACAAGGGTAGAGACCCAAGCACAATAGTGGTTTCCCATGGTGTGCATATGGCCAAGATGGCTTTGCAGAAGGACAGAGTAATAACATAGGTAAAGAGTGGAGAAGAAGATCTGCACTCTCCATGTCATGGGAGTATTTAGAGAGGAGTGCCCTTTCTATCATGGGGGAGCGAGCTAGTCAGTCTCATGAGCTGTCTCATGAAGCCATGTCTTGTAGTAATACAAGATATGATGTCCACTATCAGTGTACAGTGCAGCAGTGCAAGGAAAGGTAGTTGTCCCAGTCGTGAGCCTCTATGGCAAGCTATGGGTGCTCTCTAGAAGATTCTAGATGTGGATTTTAAGAGATTGAACCCAACTCGTGAGCCTAAGGTGAGTATCCAGAACACTACCTAAACCGTCCAAAAAGAGGAATGCAAATTCTCTTTATCAAACAAAAGCAAAAGAGTACAGCCTTCCCTTATCAATTCAAAACAAATGGATATCAAGTCTAAAAATGTGCAAGTAATGCAAACCTCCCAGCCTTGAAAACCAAATTACGAATTGGGGGAATTCAATTCATAGGGAGAAAGGATGTAAGAACCTGAAGGAGGTGCAATTCATGCAACATTGATCTATGTGCTTCCTTAAGGACCTCATTCTGCTTATCCATATGCCTGTTCACCATAAACATACTATCAAAAACAGTTCGAGTAAATGAAGAAGTTGAAGCTAAATCAAATTACGAAAAAGCATTAGTTGATAGAACTATACTTCAATAACTCTCCAGAGTGTCTAGGGTCAAAATTTCTACGATCCATGCTGATAATAATAATTGAAGATCAGATCTGAAAAATAGTCACTCGGGAACACACATAGAAGAAGAACAATCGCACACGTTCTCTGATGTTCTACAAAAGCAATTAGCCTCACAATCAAATTCACCGATTGTGAAATATAAGGAACTTCCTGCTACCAACCCAATTAGCATCAATAAAGGCCGAACTTGAATTTGAGCAATCACTTCTCTTTACTCTGAGTAGCGCGTGTTTAAAAAAGGAAATTAGGGTTTAATTGCACCGCGTAAAAAAATACATCAATATGTGGGTTCAACATTAAGGTTTCACATTTTTTATTATGCTGAATAAATTGTTTGTCTGCCACGTTTACATAAAAGTGAGTAAATTTCACTAATTTTTTCTTCTCTCAAATTCTTGGCAAAAATAAAAATGTTTTTTTTTTTCATATTTTAAAGGACGAAAGACATCTTATATTATATAAGAAGAATTTCTTCTCCTACACATATAATAAATACGTGGGTTCTTTTGATGAAAAAGAAATTTCTTTTCTTTTTTAAATAGGACTCACATGTTTGTTGGGGTGTGCATGTTAGGATATCATCTTGATCTTATCTTTCCAACAACTTTCCTAGTCATCAGATTAGTTGTTGTCTAGTCATCACATTAAATTTTTTAGGGCAAATGATTTTTTCAGTTATCGGAGATAAAATTATCTCTTGTGAGCTCAAAATGACGTCGTTTTGGGGCAGAAATCAAGGTGATTTTGTAAATATAATATATTGCCGAGTTATATTAGTCTTTATCATTATAATTTTTTAATCTTATAATCCCAAAACGACGTCGTTTTGAGCTTACTGGATATAACTTTATATCCGGTGACCGAAGAAATACTTTTTTTTTTTTTTCTTATTCTTATTCATCATATTAGTTGTTGTCGAGTCATCACATTAATTGTTATTTATTCTTATTTATTGTTTAAATTCTAAAGTGTAACATACATCAATATATATTTTAGTTTCTGCCATTATCCAATATACGAAATATTCTTCACTGCAAACCTATTCCTTTTCAAGACTTCAAAGTTAATCTAGTACATATGGGTATAACTACGTATAACTGTCTATGAGAATATATTCTTCTCATATAACATGAAAACTCTCAAACCCTACTTTAAATACCCCAGGCAGGCTGTTACCTTAGAACTAGAAGAAACCCTTTTCAAGACTTCAAAATTAATCTAGTAAACTTGTATTAGGGCACGTTTGTGTGTCTTTTTCAAGATGATTTTTTAATTAAAAGGTATATAAAAAAATTATGATTAATCATATTCCGACACGGTCACATTGTCCTCTTCCTTTTTCGTTTCATTAGAACACAGTTATACGTATTTTCCATTAGCAGTGTTCAAAATCCATAATTATAGATCCAAGGCCGAAAGAAAAATCACAGTCCAAAATCATTAAAGTACACAACAGAGAAAGGCCCACAACCATGTTCATTTTGGCAGAAAATGTCTTGAATCTTCAGGAATCCAATGGTTGATGGCAGGGTCAAGGAAGCATGCACACTATGATTACAGAGTCTAGGAGGGACCCAAAGCAACTTATCCGTTACGAAAGGCATTGTCATTACGATCTTTGTAATAATGGTTTCTACTGTTAATCATGGATTGGACACTATACTCATGCCAAAATTTCTCTACCATCATGGCTTAGCGATTTTAAACTTTAAAAGTGCTATAGGAACACATTGTCCCTCTCTGGCTTGTTAAGGATAGAAGCCACTAATTATACATTTGTAACATTTTAAATACTTCTGCTTTAATTTCTTGGGGGAACAATAAGGGTTAGAATTTATTATGGTGCGACATCATCATTATTTAGGTGATCCCTTAGTATAAAATGAGAGGATAAAATAAAAAAGAAAAAAAATAACATGGTTAAAAAGGAAAAGTAAAAATTGGTGTTGTGGAAGGGAATACTAAATTATTAGATGATTCTGTACCATAAAAAATATTTTCACAACAAGGATGTCTGGTTTATAATTAAAATCGAAACAATCATATCTTAACATAAATAGAAAAGTAGAGCAATTTTGATAAAGTAGCCATTATTTTTCTTTGAACAGCATTATTATAATTAACAGATTGTGCTATACATAGGTTAGGAGAAGGTATTTTGTGGGACTGGATTATGGTGGTCTTTTTCCAAAATAGAAAGAAAGGAGGGATGAAGGGGAAAAAAATAAAAAAAAAATGGGTAGAAATGGAAGAAAATTTTCAATTTATGGTAAAGGGACCACTGAATGAGTGGTGGACCTGCAACATATTAAATTTTTCGATAGATTATGCAGTAGGCAGAGGACACGAATTTTGTGAAAACTTTTTTCGATTGATTAATTCAAAGATATGATATTATAATTTTTTTTTTGATACAATTATCAAATTATTTTATGTACGAAGACAGTATTAGTCAAAGATGGTTTCGGTTTTGCACCTCGGATCTATGATTACATCTCTTAGAAATAAGTCAAATAATGAATTAAATTATCAGTTTTTCATGTGTTTTCAATAATTACAAATTAAGTGATAGATATATTATTAATGCATTATATAAAAAAGTGTTAAATCGTAGCAAGGAGAAGTCACATTTTCTAATAGCTTTGTCTCATTTAAATCAAGGGTTTTATAAGAGTTATGTTGTAGGAAAAATGATTGTGTTATATTATAGAGATTCGTTTTGCGTGTCGGAATTTTTTTTTTTTGTTGCGGGCCCCACAAAATATTATGTGTGTCAAAATTTTTGTATAACAATGTTAAATGATAGATGATAAACCCTTAAATGAAAACCATAACAATCGTGTAATGTTGCAGATGGATGCATCTATCACAATCCGAGAAAAAGCTTTTTTGGTAATATTTATTTATCAGAATATTATAAACACAACTTTAATGGAAACAAAGCATGTAATTGAAGATGAATCATGATTAAGGATAAAGTCAAAAGGAAGGGACCAAACGTCATAAAGCTTCAAAGCGTAAGTAAGAGTGAAAAACTAAGAAAATTAAACAGTCTCAAGGAAAAGGGAGACAATAAGGGTATGTTTGATTGTGGGATTTTTTGTTCTTAAAACTGTTTTGTAAAATAGTTATGAAAATAGTTCTTTTCCATATTTTTTTCTTTTTAAAAGTTAAAAACCAAAACAGAAAATAAAAACAACTCAGACATATTCTCTAAATTTGATTATAAAAACAAAAAAATAGTTATATATATATGGACCAAACGAGTTTTTTTTGTTTTTTTGTTCTGAAAACTAAAAAACAGTTTTTAAAAACCACAATCAAAGAGAGCCTAAATTTGTGCTGTTGTATATCCTTTTTATTCTCAGAATATTCTAAGTGCTATGTTTATATTTATATATAAAATGGACCCATGTTTACCAAAAAAAAAATATATATATATGGACCCATAATTTTAAAGTGATATACAAATATGATAAAAGAAATATTAATATTATTAGGAATATATTATTCTACCTACCTTTTTTCTGTCTATTTTTGTCTATTATTCTTCAATAGATCAGAATCTTAAGAGAAGAGAGAAAAATAAAAATTAATTAAGATTCTAATCCAACGGTGTTTTAGAATGGTAGACAAAGATAAACCGAAAAAAGAGATAGGTAGAATAACTTTTTATGAAGTGTTATTAAAATTAATCACCAATTAGACCGATTGAATTAAGAATTGGTCCGGTTTAGTAACGGGTGATTTGTTCAAAAATTGAGTTCAACGATGTTAACTTAGTATTGATTTTCTAATTTAATCATTTTTTGAAAATTGCATCAAATTATTCTACCATATAATTATTTCTAGGATTTGAACTTTGCACATAAGGAAATGTGAGTGAAATATCAATCACTAAATTAAATTATTTAGTTATCGTGTTACCTGGTTAAACCAATAATCTATTGGTAGATATCAAATCGTCAATTGTTTTGGATTTAATAAAATTAGTACATAAAAAGATTTGTCTTTCTCTATCATTTTCAATACAAATCATGATGTATTTATAATTTTAATTATATTAGCATTATAATAATCTAAAATAACATTAGATAATTTTTTTCTTTCTTTAAATAATTTTTGGTAGCCTCTATTTTTTTTATTTCATAATTTAAGATAATTTCTCGGACGTAAAGTCTTTAGTAATATGTGTGTAAATATTTAATTAAGAATAAGAGTACACTATCTGACATTACCGTATATAATAGGTAGGTCCCACAGCTATATCATGGTATATTATGCTTTTATTACCACCTCGTTTTCACAACGATGAGAATAACATGCATTGGTGGAATGATTCTACCGAGAAGCTTAATATATTAGATATGAAGCTACAAGAACAAATAAAAGAACAAATAAAAAAACCATTCGATTACCCAAAAAAAAAAGACCATTCAGCAAATAAAATAATAAGTTTACTTAGGAATATTCAAGAGTAAATAATTAAATTAAAAGTAAAATTTATACATTACAAACTTGAAAAATTGTATTTCGCTTCTTATTTTTGTATTTTTTAGGGTTTAGGGTTAAAAAAGGGCAAATAATTAAAGGAAATAAAGAAAAGAATTCTTAATTAATACTTATCATAATACAATAGCAATGAAGCAAGTATTAGGACCCAAAAAGTAACATTTCACTACCCACAAATGGGGTAGGTTATATTTATAATTTTTTTTTATTTATAAATTCTTACAAAACCATGTTGTGCCGGAGAATATTTTATAATTTGTAATTTTTTTTCAAAAAAGTTGAAACTACAGCAGTTTTTAAATGAACCTACTTTATTGAAAGCCAAATGTACTACAATCTTATTGAAAACTACATCATTACAACTTTAGTAGGGATATAACCCTTCTCAGAAACACAAGAAAGTGGAAACAGCAATGACAGAGAAAAAAAGGCAAAAATAACAGAGCTCTATATAACTTAAAAATAAATATTTAGTAGTGTGGGCATTGGGGTTCAAAGGCAAGAGGACCAACACTGTAGAGCAAGAAAGGAAGCTTCTGATAAACAAAAGGCTTCTCAGGCTTGAGGAGAGCACCAGTGACACCATCATGGAAATTAGAGGGCTTAAGGCCAGTGGGTGAAGTGACCAAAAACACCTTGCACTTGTGAGCTCCAAAGGTGGTAATGCTCTTAGGGGCGTGCAGGTAGAAATAGCCGTTCTTATCAGTCTTGACCGTTTGGACCAACGGATACCTCGTGTTGTTGCATTCCAGCTTTACAACGGCACCTACATTCTCAAAAGAAACGCTTAAACTTGTCTTTTAGCCACTTAGTACACACAACATTTGTCATTTCTCATATGCACAAGGTCCTAAAAAAATTGTCCTAGGCTCAGCAAACATGCAGCCTCAAAAGACAAGATATATGCAACTTTATCGTACTGCTATTGCTACACTATCTTTTTTCTCCTTTATGGATAAATAAAAAAGGAACACAAAATGCTGCACAGACTAAAACAAAGACAATGAATGATGTTTAAAGCTGTGGTTTTGGTTTAATAAAAACATTTTGGTTCTGTTTATAGTCTTATAGATTTAGGGTTTTATATTTCTCATTCAATACGAGAATTCAATTTTTTCTATATATCCTTCGATTTCCGTGGTGAGATGGGTACTACATATAATTTTTGTAACACATGAGTCCCACATGCTTTTTATCTCTACAATATAAGATTTCAATTCTCCTTCAACATAATTATAAAACCCATAGATTTACCTACAAAACATTTTAGGGGGAAGTGTGTGACATTCTAAAGCAGGTAAAATTTTGTCATTTTGAAGGAGATAAAGAGATAGATAAAGGAAGAAATAGAGTTGATGACCAAAATAAAGGTGTAGCTCCAACTTCTTTACTAACATTTTAAGCAAAAACTGAAAAAATAAAATTGCAGATCTGCGAGTAATACACTTGTCTAGCTAGGTAGATCGTTTACAACAGCACATAGAGAGTTAAATGCAGTTAAAGAGGGTAAGTTTTTTTTAACCAAGTTCTTGAGAAGTAAAGAAGACTAACCAAGAACAGGAGTGGCTCCCAAGAGGGTGTCAAGACCAGCATATTTGCAAGACTTGTTGAAAACAACACCTTCAACTGCTACAAAGCTTCTAGGGAAGGGATGCATTGGAGGGTGTGCAGGTGGATGAACAGGGGCAGGAGGGTAATGCTGATGATGAGTAGGAGGCTTAACTGGGGCATGTGCAGGAGGAGTATAGTGATGGGTTGGAGGCTTAGCTGGAGCTGGTGTTGGAGGGTGAACGGGAGGCTTAACCGGAGCAGGAGTAGGTGACGGAGGGTGGTGGTGGTGATGGTGGTGGTTGTGATGTGGTGGGTGAGCAGGTGGGTGAACAGGGGCTGGAGTAGTAGAGGGAGGCTTAGGGTGGTGGTAGTAAGGTGGAGCTGCTACTGGTGGATGAAGAGGAGGATGTGGAAGAGAATCAAGCTCTTGTGCAAACACATTGAATGAACTCACTAAGAAGATGAAAACTGCCAGGGCTTTGGCCATTGCTACTGCAAGAGTTTTAAGAGAAAGAGGAAGTGATGTTGGTTCAGAACAAATGAGGTGATTTATAGGAGCTGAAGCTGAGACTCTGAGGGGTAGGGTCTAGGGAAACGGCTATTTGGGACTGTCAGAATTGAGGAAGAGGGAACAGGAAACGGACCACATTTGGTGAAATTAGAAGCACATTTGGTGAAATTAGAAGTCATGTTTATTTTACTATTAAAATTTTTGAGTACTTATCTAATTATTATTAGATTAATATTTTTTCTCTTTTTCATTTTTTTTTAATATTTTCTCCTTGATCTGATGGTAATGTGATGGATTAGATTAATATTTTCTCTCTCCAAAAATCTTTTTAATATTCTCTTTAATCCAATGATGATGTGATGGACAATAAATTAGTAGTAAAAAAATTTAATATTTGCGCTCTTATTACTATTAGTATGCAAATAATAATAATTGTGATCAAAATCAATGAAGACCCTACTAAAAAACTTGCTTTGGGTCCCTTTCTTTTTCACTTTTATTTATTTATATATTCATATGCATATATATATATATATATATATATATATATATATATATATTTTATTATTTTTTTTTATTTCTTTCAAAGATTTTATATCTAATTATTTTATGCACGATGCCCATGTAATTTATAAAGGCATTGGTGTTGATTCTTTCCTTGATCTAATGATAATGTGATGGATTAGATTAATATTTTTTTTCTTTTCAAATATTTTTTAATATTTTTTTTAATTTAATGGTAATGTGATGAATAATACGTTACTAATAAAAAAATTTAATAATTAGAATATCGTGGCTCTTATTACTATTAGTATGCAAATAATAATAATTGTCATCAAAATCAATTAAGACCCTACTAAAAAACTTGCTTTGGAGGAGTTCAGGAAGCCTCCAAAATATTATGGTTTTAATTTTCTTTCAAGTTTTATAAAAAATTTAAAGACCTTTTCGGCTTTTCCGATTGGTTAATTCAAAGATGTGAGAAAATCTAATTATTTTATGCACGAATGCCCATGTAAACCATAGAAGGCATTGGTGTTACGTGTTACCCCCTCGGATTTGTGATTTGATTACATCTCTTAGAAATAACTTAGATAATGAGTAAAATTATCGGTTTTCCGTGTGTTTTCAATAATTAAAAATTAAGCGATATTATATAAAAAGAGTGTTGAATCGTAGCAAGTAGAAGCCACCTTTTCTAGCATCTTTGTTATTTAAATGAAAACTATAACATTGGTGTATGTTATCGATGGATCCATTTATCTAAATCTTAGTAAAATCGTTTTTTTTTTAATATTATAAACATAACTTTAATGGATTAAAAGATGTGATAGACGATGTATCAAAAAAAAGATGTGATAGACGACGAAGGATCATTAACCAACATAAGCCACAAATCAAAAGAAATTTGCGTTATGCAAAGATTTGGTAAAATTTCCCCATACTACCGCAGGCAAATAAGTGGGTATGGGATGTATGTCGGGTTTTGATAAAAATTAAGGAAAAAATATTTGTCCTTTCATATGATAGTTATTTTAATTTAAATTAAAAAAATTTATTTAATATTTAAATTAAGAAATTTCTCTCATTTTCTTTCACCATGACTTTTGTTTCTCTCATTATAAAATATAGTAATTTTAATTAAAATGATACAATTTTATGTTTTTTAAAAAGATAAATATTATTGGCTATAAAAAAAAGATAAATATTGATCCCAATAAATAAATTCATGTCTTGCTATATAAATAGAGGTGTAAATGAATTTTCCTTGGTCGATGCTTCTACATGAATCACTGACAAAAAACAAAGGCATCTCACTCTTTGTTTTAGTACCAAAGAATCAAATTCACTTTACTTAGCCTTATGGTTCTCTTATACAAAATGTACGAGATGCATTTCATATTTAGTCTCTTTCTTGTTTGATTTTTTTTTTTTTGCCAATTATGTTGATTGGATGACTCGTCATCTTCAAGTATTATTTATGGGTTTTATAATTCAAAATTTTACATATCAACTTGTAACTATTTAATCACCATTAGATTAACTTTTCTCTCTCTTCAATTTTTTTAACATTCTCTCTCTTTAATCTAATGGTGATGTGATGGGTAGTAAGTTAGTAGTAAAATTTTTTAGTAGTTATAATATCCTTACATTATTTATATCCTAAGAATTTTTGTATAACCATACTATCTTGGACTTTGTGCAATGTGGGTTAATTATTGAACCAGAATAGCTTTATCAAACACACTTTACAATTTTGTTTTAAAATTCTTAAATTCTACGCGGTGATGGACAACGTTGATTATGTAGCTCGCCATCCTCAAACATTATTTGTATCTTAAAAGTCTCTGTGCAGTCATATTGTTTTGGACTCTATGCTTTATCAATTTATCTATAATTAAAACACATTTTATTAAATCTATTTTAGATTTATTGTAACATGTGCAGCGATCACAACATTGATTGTATCGCTTCTCTTCCACAAGTGTTGTTCATCCGTAAGAGTCTTTGTACAACCATGTCATCTTGGACTCCATGTAATGCAGATTTAATTTCAAAACAAAATTCTTTATCAACTTCCTTATAATCAAAATACGTCTTAATAAATATGTTTTAAACTTTCAAAATTTACACAACGATATTCAACGTTGATTGTGTGGTTGGCTATTCTCAAATGACTTAAGTTTCGTAAGAATATATATATATATTATTTTGTAAATAATCTTATTATTCATCTTATTTTATTTGGGTCAAACAAATATTTTAAAATTATTAAAAATTTGCACAATTAATCTATGGTAACTATTTTTTAAATAGATGTAATATTAAGGATGATGTGGGATTGAGTTTTCTCCATTTTCTATGCATAATTAGACTCTCAAACCCTGTTCGTATTTTTAAAAGACCAATTTGCAAAGTAAAAATAGTTTTCCAATTTTCCAATCAAATAAAATTGGTGGTTACTGTTGGAATTAATGAAATTAATATACAATGATCCATTGGTTATGAATAAGAAGTGGGTTAATAGAGAAAAAGAGAAAAGGGAAGATGAAGAGTTATGTGGGTTGTTTAAGAAAGTCCCACATTGGACAATTGGTAGAAAGTGGGAGAGTATATAAACTCCCACCACCATCTCCTTAATTGGCCATTGGGTCACTACATATTTTATGTAGGGGAGGAGATAGGTGGGCCTTGGTTCACCACCACGCGCCGCCGTCCGGCCGGCTCGGCTCGGCTCGGTTGTGTGTTATTAAATTATTTTTATTTTTTGTCCAAACGTTGCTTCCCTCCAAAATTCGAACCCACCCGCCGGTTTTTGAACCGAACCGGTTCTTCCTATTCGCGAACCGGTTAAAGGAGGTGTCTACTCGCCGAACCGGTCACCGGTTGTACCTGTTCGTCGGAACGGTCACCGGTCATACCCGTTCGCCACTGTCAGACACGTCGGTTCGCCGCCGGCGACTGTTCATCGTGACCGGTCAGTGTCTATAAATAGACACTGACACATTCGAAAATTCTATCCGGTTTTCTGCACAAAATCTCTGCCGGAATTTTTGTTCTTCCGGTATTGCATGCTGTTCTTCATCCTCCGGTGTAAATTCTTCTGGCATACTGTTGTGTTCGTTTGGGCTGTTGATTGGTAGTGCCACCATTCTTCAGACGGAATCCGTTCTATCCTGGGAGACAAGTGTCCATCAACCTTGGGCATCAGTGAGGGGGCAAATTGTCTTAAGGAGACACGTTCTGTGGGCTCAAAAAAAATCCTCTTCTGCATACATTCTTCTGTCTAATTCTGTATTCAGATTACAAGTAAGTCTGTTCTTATTTTATTTTTATTGCACAGTGATAACTCTGATCATCTATCCCTTCTGTCAAATACATGGGTTCAAGGCAATAGTGATTTGATATCATCCTCTGTCTTCTATAACAGTTACTACTCTATGTTTTATATTTAAAATAACTTCAGGTCTTTACAGTAATCACTGCGTATCACACAAACAACACATCCATGACCCACAAGATAATACCACGTGGCATTATCTTGATTGTTCATCCTACGAACCCATCTCCAAAAACCCTTATATATAAATCCCTAATTTTGAGTTGCCATGTTTTCCCATTCACCTACCATCTTGGTTTATGCCCCCATTTTGAGCCTAATGGAGTCTACTTTTAACATTTTCACTCACTCTCTTCATCTACCCTTTCGTTTATACATTTCCTGCTTTGTAAACAAGAAAAATAGTTCAAGAATAGATCATAAGATCAACACGGGACAATCTGTATCAAAAAAAAAAGGGACAATCTTGATTTTGCCACGTGACAGAGTGTAGTGAATTCTATTGTTAGACACTGCAAGACTTTTTCCCCTGTGAAATAAGTCATGTGTATGGGTTTGTCACAGTGTGTCACGTGGCAAAAAGTGTTCCCTTGAGCCTAATAATAAGACTTTGATAGTGACATGCTGAAAATTAGTTTGTGAAATGTGATATTGTAAGATAATTTGATAAAAAGATACTTTACTTTTGTATATACAAATTCACTTTTAAAAAAACCTGATAATGGATGATCATAATCCTTTTAAAATAAACTCCTTTATTGCGAGCCAAATGTATGACAATCAATCTTTGTTGTATGTAATTGAAGCTCATATTATTAGTGAAAGGCGAGGAGTTGGTGGCTGGACCAAGCGGAACACGAGCTTGTGGAGGAAGAGACTGGCGAGCAGGAGGAGGGCTTTGGACCGAGGGCTTAGCAGGAGGCGGAGGGTGAACTGGGGGCTTAACAGAGGGTGAAAGGTGGGGAGTTGGTGGCTTTTCAGGAGCTGAAGGAAGGGGAACAAGGGGTTTAACCAGAGGATAAAGATATCCTGTCTCGTCATCTCATATCATAAAGAAAAATGAAAATCATGTGAAGTCAATTTTCTATGAAAAAAATAAAATAAAGAGATTGACATATTTATCTTTTTAACATGAGATAAAATATCTCCAACAATATAAGATTTATAGGATCGACAAATTTAATGCAAAAATTTATTACTCCTGCCTAGAGACCGAGGGAGCACATTTGCTGAAAAAATTTAGACAGTTAGTAATGAGAATGAGGGAGCACGATTGCTGAAAATTTAGAAATGTTGCTGATTAATTGTAACATTTATACCTCATTTAATAAGTGTGGTGAATACTAGCTATTAATTTTTGTTAGAAAAATAAAAACATTATAACACCATTATAAATGAAAATAGTAAAAACAATGACATAATTTTGACTTATTGTTGTTTTACTATATTACAAAAAAACATGCATTTAGCGGCAGTTCATTTTGGGTATATGCGACGGTTACAACCGTCACAAATTGCAAAATTGCATTTAGCAGCGGTTGTAACCGTCGCGTGTACCCAAAATGAACCGCCGCTAAATGCCTGTTTTTTTTTTTTTTTTTTGACAAAATTGATTTGTAATTAAAGGTGACAAAATTGATTTGCTCGGAACGAATCAGGCTGAGCTTGATAACCCGCAAATTTGCCAAGCCCACACCGCCACGGGACACGTTAGCCTGCCAGCCAAATTTATATATATATTTTTTTACTTTTACTTTACACCTAACCTAACTTTATCTCACAAGTTAACATTTTTTATTTGTTTTTCCCAAATCAGCTCTCAAATATTGTATTTATTAGAATTGTCATATTTATTCATGAAATCTTTGGAAAAAAATGTAGCCATAAAGTGTAGCTATGGAAGATTTTCTAATGAATAATGTTGTCAACAATGATATTTTACTATGACTAATATTTCTGATATTGCATAGAAGTAAGTTTGTACAAATAATAATAACTTTTTAATTCCTAGTCACATATTTTGATAGGGAATGATTATATTGAGAAACAAAATGTTTACAAACTCTTACAAATTATAATATGTACTATTGATAATATATGTCAGTACATATAATTCCATAGTATATAGTGTAGTTTATAAGTTTGTAAACAAAAGACTTTGTCAATATACTTTTTCCCATTTTGATAATAGTTCTCGAAAAAAAAAACTGCAATTAATTATATAAGGAAAAATTGTTTGACATTTTAAATGATATAAAGTTATGTCATTTTAAGATAGAGATAGATACAAAACAATATATTTTATTTAAAATTTAAATTAAAAACTTACTCATTTTCTCTCCATAATTTTCATTCCTTATGTTTACCTCTTTTTTAATATGATATAACTTATGTTCTTTAACAAGGACAAATATCAAACCTATTATATAAAGGATTTTTCATTTCTCCATTAACTTCAATAAAGTTATCTCTAGCAACTCACTTCAAAACTATGTCGTATCTGGAGTTAAAGAAATTAATGAAGGATGTTTTAAAAAAATTATTTGTTTTTTTTGTTAAGATTGTTGAAGATAAATTTTTGTAAAGTTAATGAAGAAACAATAAATTCTTATATAAATACATTGATCCAAATAAATGGCATTTATAGTCGAGAAAAGATTAATTTGATTACTAAAAAAATTACAGACAACTGTCACACCAGTAACCAAGGGTGGATCCTAGTTGATATCTTGAGGGAAAGTTTAAAAATAAAATAAAATAAAATTGTTGCAATATCGCTA
Organism: Gastrolobium villosum; assembly: GCA_032173675.1. Taxonomy (NCBI): domain Eukaryota; kingdom Viridiplantae; phylum Streptophyta; class Magnoliopsida; order Fabales; family Fabaceae; genus Gastrolobium; species Gastrolobium villosum. Next base: position 483,479 of record JAVKPL010011275.1, read on the forward strand.
CTTCAATCGTTTTTTATTTATTTAAAAATAAAATAAAATAAAATGATTTGGCTATCCTAAACAAACTGCTCCAACTTAGCTTCTCTCTTCGTTCGTGTACATGAGGACATCCATGTCAAACCTCACGTACAATAAGAATTAATGAATTGTTGATTATTATAATTAATAGTAATTAATATTACAATTAATAAAAATTACAAATCATTCATTACTGACATTGTCAATCAAGTTTCACCAAAAAAGAAAAAGAAATTGTCAATCAATATTAAAATCATCATTAATTATAGTGATTATTTAGTAGATAATATTAATTGATAATTATTAATATAGTATGTGATAATTTTAATTATATATTACTTTTTGTTTTATTTAATACTATTGTATTTTTTGTAATTTTGAATAATTTTTATTATTTTAAATAAGGGTTTTATAAGAGTTACGTTGTAGGAAAAATAATTGTGTTATGTTATAGAGATTCATTTTGCGTGCTGGAGTTTTTATTTTTTTTGCTGCAGGCCCCACAAAATGTTGTGTGTAGGAAAAATTTTATTATCATGTTAAATGATAGATGATAAACCCTTCAGATAAATAAGTACAGGCGGCGGGATGAAAATGTTTATGGGAATAGAATGAAGAAAGAGCGGACAAAATCGCGCAGCAACACACGCTTTGGGTTTTTTTTTTCATTTTATTTTCTTCAATAAACCAATTTTATATATAAATTTAGGGTTTTATAATTCTCATGTTGAAGGAAAATTGAAATCTCATGTTGTAGAGATAAAAAGTATGTGAGACTCATATGTTAGAAAAAATTATATGTAGGACCCATGTCAGCACGGAAATCGAAGGGTGTGTAGGAAAATTGTAATTCTCATGTTGAATGAGAATTATAAAACCCATAAATTTACTTATCTTGAACATACTTTCACTTACTAATTATATATATATAAATTTATTGTTAAAAAAATCCTTAAATGGATATTAATGATGATCAACAGAGCAGTTTTGAACTTAACTCCTTTACTGATTACCAGCAAAATGTAATATAATCAATCTTATTGCATATAATTAAAGCTTAGAAGTACATTGCAACAACTTTAGGGATATAACCCTTCTCCGAAACACTAGAAAATGAAAAAGAACAATGAAAATAAATATATAACAGGTGTCTATATAGCACCTTCAACGGCCACAAAACTTTCAGGGAAATGAGTGTTTTGGCGAGTGAGCGGGAGGGTGAACTGGGGCATGGGTAGGAGGGTGATGATGGTGGCCACCATGATGATGTGGGGGATGAGTAGATACGTGGTTTGGAGTATCAACCGGGGGTTCAACAGGAGTAGGAGCAGGATCAGGAATAGGAGTCGGAGTGTCAACCGGGGATTCAACAGGAGTAGGAGCAGGAGTCGGAGTTGGAAGGCAGTAATGGTGGTGGTGGTTGCAAAGGTGGTGGTGAGGTAGGGTGTGAATCTGTGGGTGGCTTCTAACGTGAGCTTGGGGCTCAAGAGGAGCTGGAGCAGGAGCGGAATGGTGATGGTGGTGGTGGTGGTGGTGATGTGGGGGGTGTGGGGATGGAATAGGAGAGGGAGGCTTGGGGTGATGGTAGTGAGGTGGAGCTGCTACCGGGGGATGAAGATGACTCTGTTCAATAATTTCAAACTCTTGTGCAAATATTGTGACAGTGCTCACTAAGAGCATGAATAATGCTAGAGCATTGGCCATTGCTCTAAGCAAGTTTTGAGAGAGAGGAATTGATGTTGTTGTAGTGTGTTTTACATCTATAGGGCTATTTATAGGAGCTAATGAGACTTTCCTATGCTTTTGTTCATATAAAATTAAACGAAAAAATGTGTGTCATTTTAAAGGACCTAAAGTTGTGTTATTTTTTTTTTATAATATGTTATGTCATTTTAAGTGAGAGAAAGAGATAAATAATGAAAGAGAGATAATGGACAAAAAAAAAATAGAGGTGTGGATATCACTTCTTTGTAAAAGTAAAATAATAGAAATTATATCATTTAAAAAGTACAAATATTTTTTTCAAAATTAAATGCAAATAATTATTACTTCCGGGTACATACTAAAGGAGACTGTTGTTAGACACAGTTAGAATTGAGAATGAAAGAGCACATTTGTTGAAATCATAAGTAGCAGTTGACTAGTTTAATTGAAACATTTTATATTAATATATAACATATTTATTGAAATCAGAAGTACTGTTGATTAATTTAATTGTATTATTTTATATTAATGGGAGTGGACCTCACATGTTGAAAAAGATATGATATGATCATGTGAGAAATCATAATCGTATGAAGGTGGATCAATTATATATATTAATATAGGGTTTTATTAATGTTATGTTACATGATTTAAGTGTTATTTTCAACACACAATAAAATGGAGAGAGAAATTGGAATGATAAAAGAGAAAAAAAAACATGTGAACCCCACCTCTTTAATGTGTGTGTAGGAAAGTGATGTTACATCATGTTACATAATAAACATAAAACCCATTAATATATGGATTTATCATCTATCATGTAACACGACCTTATAAAATTTTCTACACGCACAATATTTTGTGGGGCCCGCAACAAAACTTTTTTTTTCCGGCACGCAAAACGAATCTCTATAACATAACACAATCACTTTTCCTACATCATAACTCTTATAAATACTGTTGACTAGTTTAATTGTAACATTTATACCTCATTAATTTAATCAGTTTAATAAAGACTAGCTATTAATTTTGTGTGAAAAATAAATACATTCCAACACCATTATAAATGAAAATAGAAAAATAATACTAGTTTTGAATCTTTGATTAATAGTTGCTATAACATTTTCTCAATAATAATTTTTATATAACAATCATTATTGAAAAAATATTAATTGCAACAGTTATTCAAAACTAGTATTCTTTTTCTATTAAATTATCACGAGATCATGGTTAGAAAAAGAAGAAAATAAAATTTCAAATAAGAATAAATAAATGAAAAAATTAATAAAATTTTTATTTTTTAATTTTCACATTTCCTGAAAATTCTCATTATTATATATTTATTTATTTTACACTATCATCTATTTTTATAACAATAAATATTTGAGAGTTTGATTACAACAATTAAATAATATTTTTAATTCATAAAATGTCACGATAACACATAATTAAGTAGTAGTATAAAACATTTTTTACAATTAATATTCCAAAATTGAATTTAATAAAGATTACTATCTATCAAAATCTAAGTCAAGCTCAACAATTTTTGCTTAATCAAATTTCTATCATTAATAACATAACCTCTTTCATATGGGCATATGAAGAAGAAGATGATGTTATATATTCACATATATATTATATGAAAAAGTCAGAATTACAAAGGTAGTCGTGATAGGCATTCGGCTATTATCTAGAACTGACTCAAAACAAAAAGTAAAGTGTAAGCAGTAACCAATTGACAAACTATGGTTAATATACTTAACTAGTTAACTTAGGTACATAAGCCTCACTAAAGAAAAATAAAAATGTGACTAACTTATTATTACGATCCTTCTCAACTCAATATGGACAATGGATATCAAACATTGCCATTTTGATAACAAAGGGAAAAAAGCAAAGTAGAAGGTAAAGTTTTAGTAAATAGGTCTACAAGTTGATAACTAGGTCTAATAGGTATAAGTTTGAAATTATGAGAAGTTACTTTGATGTTGAACAAAGTGATAATCTATTTCTATGTGATTTGTTCTCTCATAGAGTATTGGATTGAAAATAATATGAACAATTGTTTAATTGATTGTCACAAAGAGGAGAGTGGACGAGGAATACTAAACTCCAAGATCATATAGCAATTGAGAGAGCTAGCATAAATTGACTCCAATGATTGCCATGGATCTATACTTAGCCTTTGCTGAATTCCTTGAAATGTTAGTATGCTTTTTAGCTTTCCAAGAGATTAAACGATCTCCAAAGGAACACACATAATTAACTCAGTTATTGATTCAGATTAAAAGAAGAGGGCAATAACAGCCCCCGCCCTAGATTCCTTTAAGATACCGTAAGAGATGATGAATAGCATGAAGATGAAGTGTTACTGGATGGGAGACAAACTGACTCAGCCTATGCATAATATAGGTAATGTCGGGTCTAGACAAGGTGAAATGTAACAATCACCCAACAAGGTTTCTGTATTGAGAGCAATCTTACATAGGTTCACCATCACAACCATGTAGAAGTAACTTGGGATCCATTGGATCATAACAAATTCAGAGGCAAGAAATTAAACTAGTGTCTTCTAATAATTGGAAGATATAGTCTCTTTGAGACAACACTATTCCTCTTTTAGCATGTGCAATCTCCATGTCCAAGAAAAATTGGGCTTTAATAATCTCAATTCAAATAAATAAATTAACCCATTCAAAATCTAGAGTCTACTTCCCGAACCTCGACAGTTAACATCAATACCAAAGTACTTAGTTGATTTTCAACACAAAAAACAAAAGTACTTAGGGGTTGTTTGTTAGATAGTATAAGATAAAGTTTGATAGTATAAGATCTCATTAAATTTTAATACAATCTAGCATTTGATATAGTATTGTACAAGATAATATATTATATAAGATAATATCATCCAGTGTTTAGTATTGTAATGTATAATAATAGATAGAATGAAAATAAATAATTTGAACAAAAATATCTTTTAATAAAGAATTTATATAATTCTTCTAAATATGTCATATGATATTAATTTTTATTGAAGTCTATTGATCAACATATCCAAAAAATATATTAATTTTAATAAAAATAAAAATCGCCAATATTTTAAAAAATTATATATTGATTTTTTTTATTTTAATATGTAATATTCAAAAAAAAAATAAAAAATTTAAAAAAATGAAACAACGCGAGTAGCGCCGTAATGGCGCCTTTAGCGCCAAAAAGAAGGCCAAAATTGATGCTAGTTGCGCCAATTCTTACGTGAAGGGCGTGGATATGTATCAAACGAGGATATGTATCAGATGCCGTTTGCGTCAATTTCTACGCAAAGCGCGTGAATGTAAATATATATGTTATGGACCTGTATAAAAGGCCCACATAATCGGTCCACTTCAGCAACCCGGTGAGAGGCTCATGTAATCAAGTCCGTTTGGACAACTCGGCGACGCTCAAACTCGACCTCAGATAAGTCTCGGGACAACGTAACGGATTACGTTTAAAGGCGCATAACGCACGGCACATTACCATCTGTAACGGCCGACCAAGCTGTAATGGCCACCGCGCCATGACAGCTCAGCTCCACGTACAAACCCTAGGAGTAGCCCCTATAAAAGGAATGGCTATTCGATGGTAAAAGACACTCTGATTATTCGACTCACTATCTTCACCACATTAGTATTACAACCACACACTTTACTCTATATATATTTAACGATCAAGCTAGGTTTAGGGATATCTTGACAATAGATATTCCTAACCAAGGCAATACGATCCAAATTGCCCCATCAGCCTAATAGGGCTGAACATTCCTGTCTCTAAGACAGAACAATATATATGTTTACGTATATGTAAAATTAATAATAATGATGATAATAATAATAATAAAAAGAAATAAGTAATTAAGAATTAAGATAAATTTATATAATATATAATATATTAATAATAAAATAAATAATACTAATAATAATATAATAATTGATAAAAATAAGAATATGTATAAATATATTGCAGAAAGTAAATTAAAACGTAAACAGGTAAAAATAGGCCCTTAGTTGACAACAAAAGCAATTTATCTTGAATTTGGTGTCGTTTCTCAACTCTATTAAATGAGCTCATTAAGTGATATATTTATGGGGGAGAAGAAATTTGTCTCCTGAATACACAATATGTAGGTGGGATCCATTGAAAAGAGAAAAGAATATATATATAGGGGAGGATATTCTTATACCAGTGTAAGAGTTAGGAGTTTTACATTCAATCTTAACCATTGATCCACTTGTATACAATGACTCACATTACTAAAAAAACTGAGCCGTTAAATATAAATGTAATCAACGGATAAGATTGAGAGTGTAATTTACACTGCTGTAAAATGATCCTGACCATATATATATATATATATATATATATATATATATATATATATATATATATATATATATATTGTGTTTGAAGGTTTAATAATATGGGGAAGGATATTGTGACAACCAAGTTGTGTTACTATCAAGTGATTACCAATCAATCTTACCATTAGATTGATTATATTGATCTAACGATTATATTTATTTCCATCTTTGTATGGTCATGATTTTCCAAATTTATTACTTTATATTTATTTTCACCTTTATATGGTTATGATTTCCCATATTTAATGCTTTCACTTTAAATATGGGGAATCATGACAATACAAAGATGGAAATAAATATAACCGTTGGATCAACATAATCGATCTAACGGCGAGATTGATTGGTAATCACTTGATAGTAACACAACTTGGTTGTCACAATATCCTTTCTCTAATAATATTTCTCATTTTGTATGAGATAATTTTATCTTCTATATACACACACGTAAAAGAGTGTGGGGACTATATGAGGAGAAGAGAGAGAAAAAATGAAATATGGATCTCATATATTTTTATGTATATGTAGAAGATAAAATTTATCTCTTACAACATAAAAAACATTATCCCCATATTTGTAGTTATATAAAATGGAAATTTTAATAATACATCACGTACATCTGTTTTTTTTTTTGAACGCAACATCTCATATTTTTTTAAAGTAATATCCAGATTGAGATAAAATTAAAATTATGAACATACATTTTGTGACTTTAAAAAAAGTATATGAATCTAAATATTTAGTAAGTATAAGAAGATTCTATCTGAAATTAATTACGGTAGATTATTTATCAAGCTATACTTTGTTTTTTTTTTTGGTGAGGAGCTATACTTTGTTTTTATTTTTACGGCACATTGTTTTCACGAAGAGGGATCTATGATATAAAAAAATTTACATACCAAAACTCTTTGGTTACGGATAAAAAATATAAATGTTAAGGTAAAAGTAAAATATTTAATATATTACAAACTTAAATAACTGTACTTTTTTATTTTTAATTGTTAATGAGTAACTAAATTTAAGGATGAACATACTTTTATGAGGGAAAGTCTTTTAACTCCAATATAAGATTAAGAAGTTTTACTTCACTGTCTTCATATATCTCAGTTGTTGATTTCTAACCATTCAACAATAGTAGTTTATTGAGTTATCTCTATTAATTAATTATTAATTTTAAATAAAATACAACCATAAAATGGATAGACATTAATAGCTAAGATGAGGAGCACGACTTCTTAATCTTGTACCGGAATTAAAAGATCATACCTTTACTTTTATTTACTAATTTTATATATAAAATAACTTAAAAAATCCTTAATTGGATATTAATAATGATTTGCATAGCACTTTTGAAATTAACTCCTTTATTGATTGTGAACAGAATGTACTACGGTCAATCTTATTGCATATAACTAAAGCTCAAAAGTACATGACAATAACTTTAGGGACATAACCCTTCTCCGAAACACTAGAAAATGGAAACAACAACGCCCAACAAAAATAACATAGGTCTATAAAATATCATCTTCAACTGCTACATAACTTTTAGGGAAGGGAGTGTTCTGGTGAGTGAGCAGGAGGGTGAACAGGGGCATGGGTAGGAGGGTGAACAGGGGCTTGGGTAGGAGGGTGATGATGGTGGTGGGTAGGGGGCATAGAAGGAGCGTAAGCAGGAGTTGGAGGGTGATGATGGTGATGGTGGTGGCCAGCATGGTGATGTGGGGGGTGAGCAGATAAGTGGTTTGGAGTGTCAACAGGAGCAGGAGGGTGGTGGTGATGTGGGGGGTGAATCTCTGGATGAGGACTTGGAGCAGGAGCGGAATGGTGGTGGTGGTGGTGGTGGTGGTGGTGGTGATGTGGGGGGTGTGGGGATGGAGTATGAGAGGGAGGCTTGGGGTGATGGTAGTGAGGTGGAGCTGCTACCGGGGGATGAAGACGACTGTGTTCAATAATCTCAAACTCTTGCGCAAACACAGTGATGGTGCTCACTAAGAGCATGAATAATGCCAGAGCTTTTGTCATTTCTCTAAGCAAGTTTTGAGAGAGGGGAAGTGATGTTGTTGTGGTGTGTGTTTTACAACTATAGGGCTATTTATAAGAGCTGAAGATGAAACTCTCATGTGCTTTTGTTCATATAAAATTAATTTCACCTAGGAAAACGAAGGACGGTTAGAATTCAGAATGAGGGAGCACATTTACTTAAATTAGAAGTACAGTTGACTATTTTAATTATGACATTATTTTATAATAACATTTGCCTCATTTAATAAGTTCAATAAAGACTAGCTATTAGTTTTGTGTAAAAAATTAATATATTCTAATACCATTATAACTGAAAATAGAAAAATAATAATAGTTTTGATTCTTGTTTCTATAATATTTTCTCAAGAATATTTTTATATAAAATTTATTGTGAGATTATGGTTAGATAAAGAAGAAAATAAAATTTAAATACAAATATTAACTGAAAAAATGTAATGAAATTTTAATTTTAAATTTTCATGTTTCATGAAAACTCGCACTATTATAAAGTTGTGCTAGACATAAAAGCCCCTAGAAACAAGAAAGAAGTTCAGCAGTTAACCGGTAGATTAGCCGCTTTGACTAGATTCTTGCCGAAGTCGGCTGAAAACGCGCTCTCATTCTTTAAGTTGTTAAAGAAAGAAGTTGAACATGGATGAAGCTCAGATTATGAAGTTGCATTTGAAAAGATCAAGAGATGTTTAGCAGCACCACCAGCTCTATCAAATTCTTCTGTGATTCCCAGCTTGTCACTTCTCAAATTGTTGGGAAATATCAAGATAAGGGACCTCTGCTAATGAAGTATTTCAATAGAGTAAAGGAGATTATAACTGAGTTTGATGAAGTCATAATTACTCATATTCCTTGAGGAGAGAATAGTAGAGTTGATATTTTATCCAAATTAGCAAGTACAAAGAACTCAGGTAATCACAAAATCGTGGTCGAGCAGAGCATAGCAGAGCCGAGTTGTGTGATGGTTATTGCATCATCAGAAGATTGAAGGCAACCAGTTGTTGCTTATCGGGAAAGAGGAATATTACCAAAGGATTCAACTGAGTCCAAAAAGTTAATCCGAAATGTAACTATGTATGCAGTAATTGAGGATCAATAAGAAAAGGTTTACATTCTCCAATGTTAAAGTGCTTGAACCCGAAAAAAGCAGTGTACGTTTTGGCCAAGATATATGAAGGAATCAATAATCAATAGATGGGTGCCAAAGCCTTGGCTCGAAAATCCCTTCGAGCAGGGTATTATTGGCAAACTATGGAGACTGAAGCAATAAATCATGTCAAGAAATGTAATAGTTGTCAAAAGCATGTCAGGATGATACTTTCTCTTCCTGAAGAACTAAAATATATCTCGGCTCCTTGACCCTTCTATAAATGGGGAATGAATTTGTTGGGACTATTTAAAGCAACTAAAGGGTAGTTAAAATTGTTGATTGTAGCTGTTGATTATTTCACAAAAGGGATAGAAGCTGAACCCGTGACTATTATCACCTCGGCTAAAGTTGAAAGATTTTTTGAAAGAAATATAATTTTCTTATTTGGAATTCCGGGCGAGATAGTAACAGAAAATGGAACCCATTTTACCGATAAAAGGTTCCAAGAGTTGATGACTGACTTGAAGATTCGACATCGCTTCGCATCTGTTAAACATGCTCAATCAAATGGCAGGCTGAAACTGCTAATAAAATAATAATGGATGGACTTCGAAAATGAATGGAAGATGCTGAAACAAG